>JAUTXW010000026.1:1220000-1599631 GCA_030620095.1 Kuschelorhynchus macadamiae
CCTATAACGGTATAAAATTATACAACTCATTGCCAAGAGTTAATACTCTTAAGTAGAAATAAATTTAAACTTCGATATAAAAAATGTCTTGTCAACGCTCAAAAGTAAGTTTTTTTAAATTTAAAATGTTCTTTTTGAACTCCGAGATTTTTCATGTAGGCAAGTACGGGAAAAACTCCTAATTTTGTTATTATGTTTTTCTTTGTTCAATAAATTTCTGTTTATAAATTTGTTTGAAATATTTTTTTCCTCTTATTGTCTAAATATATTTTTTTCAAGTTTCTCTAGAGTAGCACATTCGGCTAGGCTGAAATGAATAAAAGGTATCTATTATTATTACTATTCATATTGGCCCAGTGACATTCACACTCCCTCTAAGGAGAACATTCCCTCATTCCACATATCTTGGAATTTAAAAGGATTGAGCACTGATGGAGACCTTTCCACATTATCGGACCTCTTGGGCATCTCGTTTCAGGTTTCCCCACAAACTTCAGGTTTTCCCACAATATTCCGAACTGTACGGGCGGTACTACGCCTTTTGCATATTCTTATATATATCAACGTTGGGTTCCAATGCATTAATGTTCTTCAGGAGACCTCTGCATTTCACGATCATTTTAGTATGCTTTTAACGCACTTGTTATTATTGGGAATAGTGACCAATGTTGGAAGTTTATCCACAAAAGGATTGAGCAGCTCCTTGATCAGTGAGAACAGATCGATCCCAATACAGTTTATATCCATTGTTTTCCAGAACGACTTCCACAGTTTAGCAGTTGGTATCAACTGGTCCTGGATGACCGCAGGCTTTCGGTCTACGGGAACAATATTATCGGATATAAGGCCCAAAGTAAAAAAATAATTTTTATTTAAATAGACAATATCAAGATATGCTAGGATAGAGAGCACAAACTTTTAAAGATAAGTTTTTAAACGTTGGTGGGAAGTATATTGTTGAGTACAGAGACATCTACCAAATAAGCTGTCTTTGATTCCTGCCACATCAGGCACATTATTCGTCACCCGTCTGTCGATGATAATTACTTAGTGGTAGTACAGTTTGCAGTCATTATTTTCAAGCACTGAACTTAGTTGGCATGTATAAGAGGCGAAAGGTGCAGTCATTATTTTCAAGCACTGAACTTGGTTGGCATGTATAATAGGCACAAATGTGTTCAGGAGCCCGTATTTATTGGCGCTTTTGGTGTATGATGTTACACACCTGGTTATGTCGCTGAAGGTAGTCCGTGTTTGCTAAGTAAATGGAGCCGGATGTTACATGCTGTATAGTTGCTGAAGTTTCGCTACATTTTCGACACTTATCGAATTTAACGGGCCGGTCTGTTGAATGCTGCCTTATCTGTGTGTGATTCAAGTCATTGTGATGTCGGCCGTGCAGTGCCATTTGAGCCCACTGTGTATGTTTGTCGGGATCTGAAAATGTCTTTAGGACAATTTTGCCACTTAGGGGCACTATGCGGTGCAGGTTTGACATTTGTGCCTTGTTGGCGAAGAAATCTCCCAATTTTATTATTATTATTTTTATTATTAATATTAATGAAAAAGCTACGAACAGTCGAATTCATAACCTCGGATTTTCATCAGCCAAAAAATTTTAACATTGGTTTTATTCCAAAAAAGAAAAACCCTTCTGGAACTGTTTTTCAAATTTAAAAAAAGCTTTTGTAAAACACTAGTCGTAAGTGGTTAGAAAAAAAATTTTCTTATTTTCAGTTGTCTTAAAATTTCCATAATTTCAATTATTTTGAATGTGTTAAGAATATTGGGTTACCTAAGCCTGATAAAAGGTTATACTCTATAATGTCTAGATCTCTCTCTAATTTCTTTATTTTAAAAATAAACGCTTGAACGTTTTTATATTTTTCCCATTTACGCAATATAAAAAGGATTATAGAGCAGGCAGCGATTTCCATAACGATTTAAGGCCAGTGTTGTTACATGCATTTTTCCTCGTACAACAAAAGTGTATTATCCTTTCTGACTTCTGTCAATTTTTATTATTTATTACAGCCTTATTGATGGTTTAACAGTACAGGTTTTGTTAAAAAAAACTAAAAATCTGGCTTCTTGTTTTAATCTAGATATTCTTTTTTACGTCACCTAAAAAAAGGCTAAATAAGGCTAACCAAAACACTACCGGATTTTTTAAATACAATTACATACAAAACTATAAATTATATATAAAAATAACTAAAAAGTCAGCGCCCGACCCCGGATTCGAACACACATCCTTTGTAATGCCTCTAGAGCACCCTATCACTGAGCCACCAGGGTTTAATGAACCTTATTTATGTTCCTCCGAAATAAACTTGCATATTAGACAACACTGATTAATTTAAAAACTTGCAGGACGGCTTTTTAAATTTTAATTCCTTTGTAAGAAAAGAATATTACAATAGTGATAGAATCAATATCTTCATATTTTTACATATATTCTTTAAGGGTAACAGATGTCAAAAAGCATTGTTTTCCATTTCCATCAGTCTATCTTTATCTCTAACATAGGTAAGAAATTACTCGAATTAACTTTAATGGTGCCCAAAACTCAAGCGTCATTTGGTGGCTAAGCAGTTAATGTTTCGAAATAAAATCTAATATGGAGAAAAGACTATGTGCGTAAGAAATTCTTTAAAAATAAGTGTCAGCAACTACTTATCGAATTACATTAAAGTTTGCAGCAAAATTAAGCGTTATATCGAAATATGCTGAGTAATTATGGAAAAATAAGTTAAATATACAATAAACTAATTAGATGGTAACTCTTTTAGAGGCAATATGATCCAGTTAGAAAATTTGGAGTATTATTCGACTCGTAAATCTACTCACATATATAATTATGACTCGAAGTAGTTCTTCCTGAAATAACTTTATTATTCTGAAACGGATAATATATTTAAGTAATCTATATGAAGTTAAAAATAATTTCGGGACACTTTAGAAGACGGGATGTCATAGTTACTTATGTTATGAGTTAGAGAACCCTTGAGTCAGGGAAAAGCTCGTTCTAACGGAGTTTCGGCGAAATTACAGCATAGTTTAAGTGACGATTCAAAGACAAATTTTCTCGCAGTTTAGGTTCGAACAGTTTTAAGTGATGGGGGAAACAAGCCGGATTTTCATTAGGCTCTATTATAGATACAGGATTTGGGTGTTTCTTCGCTTCAAAAACTACTTATCGAATTATCTTCAAGTAGACAAAACAGTCAAGCATAATATAGGTACGAACTGTTCAAATTTTAGTGCAAATCTATTATGGCGAAACAATATGGCGGCACAGCCTAAAAAAAGTTACATTTCAAAAAGGTCTGTTGTTAATTTTTTCTTTAAATGTTATATTTTATTAAATTATTCATTGTTAACAGATAGCTTAAATACACAAGATGTTAGTAATATTAGTAACATGAAAACTACCTCTATGTAAGTTTAAGTTGTTTAGAGTTATTAGGAAGGGTTTAGTCGAATTTTGTTCGATCCTTAATTCTACTCGCATTCATAATTACGACTCGACGTATTTCTTCATGGACAAACTTTAGCAATCTGGAAAGGATACTATATTTAAGTGTTCCATATGAAGTTACAAAAAATTTCGAGACACTTTGAGAAACGGGATGTCATAGTTACTTGTGTTATGAGTTAGAGTACTTCTTAAATCATGTAAAAGCTATTGTTTCAACGGAGTTTTACCAAAATTACAGAGTAATTAGATGATGATTCAACGACTAAGTTTCGAACAGTTTCAACTGGCGAAGGACGTAATTCGGATTTTCGTTGGACTTTTTTAAAAGACCGGGTTAGTGTATTTGGTCGCCTTGTATGTTTAGGTATGTATTTTCAGGAGATACGTAATTTGATGAATATTTTTTGTATGCAAATAGTAAGGTACTTTTATTTATTTAGTATCTATTCACTGGTTATCAGTTAAATATATAAGTTAGCGCTAGTTTATTACCGGATTTTTTAAATTCCTTTAGAATTCAGAAGTTAAAGTGGAAAAGTATATATAAAATGAGAATTAGGTCTTCTAGTCGTTGATTTATTATTAAATAACTCATAGAGAGTTTGGATGTTCAAAAAGTTAGGTCTGTAATTCATATAACGTACATTTTTTTATTAGTTATTCATTCGAAATTCGAATATTTATTTCTTGATCTGTTTCTCTTATTGGTAGTATAGTTAAAAAATTACTTCGAATAACTTCAATTTTGCTCAATATAATGGATAAGCTGATAATATTTTAGAAAAAAATCTAATTTGTTGGAAAAAGTAGCGGCGTAAATTTGTTAAAAAATCAGTATCATAAACTACTCAAACATGATATACGGAAGAAGTGATAAAATTTTAGAGTGAATTCTACTATGGCGAAACAATACGGCGGCCTAATAAATTGTTTAAAAATAATTTCTAAAAAATATCTATTTGTTTAATCGACTTTGAAAGTTGCACACAAATGGAAAAGTACTGTAAAGATTTCGGTACAAATTCAATATTGCAGAATAAAATAGCAACCTTATAAAAGATTTATTATTGGCACTATAAAGATATCTTAATTTTTTTCTAATTGTTATATTAATTTATTAAATTATCCATTACTACTGGCTTTCATCACTTTTTTAAAACAATTGCATACATTGTTTAAATAATCAATACTAACCATATATAATTAATGCTCGACTTGGACTTAAAGTCTAAGTCGCTCGTTAGGATATTAAAAGCATTACACAAAAGTAGCAGACAATTTTGTAGACAGATAAATATACAACAAATTAATTACGTGGAAACTACGTCCTCAGCTGTTTAGTATATTATATCCCAATTAGGAAACTTGGAGTATTATTGGATTCGTAATTCTACTCTCATTCATAATTATGACTTGAAGTATTTCTTCCTCAACTAACTTTATTAATCTGAACGGATAATATATTTAAGTGTCCTATATGAAGTTACAAACAATTCCGACACACTTTGGAAAACGGAATGTCATAACTACTTGTGTAATGAGTTTGAGGATTTCTTGAGCCAGGGCAAAGCTCTTGTTTCAAAGGAGTTTTGGGGAAATAACAGTGTAGTTTAGATTATGATTCAAAGACAATTTTCTCGCAGCTTAGGTTTGAACAGTATTAAGTAACGGAGAAAACAAGCAGTATTTTCATTAGAATATTAAAACAAGCAGGAATATGCATTACGTTATATGATGTAAAAAATAAATAAAGTTTGATTTAATTTGACTCTTCAAATTGTATTTTATTTATGCATACATGGCGTTTATGTTGATCTGATAGTGTGATTAAAGTAACATTTTTATTTTTAGCCCTCCCTTTTACCTAGTAAACATCAACGAATTCGATACATTATTGAATAAAAACAGTAATTAAATAATAAAAATTCCTTAATGAATAAAACATAAAATATTAAGCGCTCTTGATTCTACGATAATTTGCCGTGGCAAAACGAATACATTTATTAACCTTACGTTCAATGCCAGCTGTGGTAATTTAAGTGGATTCCTTTAAAAAGTAAATTAAAATTAAAATTCTTTGTAATCCCATTATTTTTTATTCGGAATTTTTAGTAAAATCTTAATCTTACTTTGCAAAATATTGCACTCTATTTACATCATAAATGTTGCCTTTGATGAAAAGTATAACAAATGATTTTTACCACAGCTAATTAACATAGATCCAATAGCATTGTACTGTTTATTTTGTTATTATTTAAGTATTTTTTATGATTTTAGTTAATGTTTTTATTTAGTTTATCTAGTTGATAGTTATTAAAAAAAAGGAAAATATTAAAAATAAAAAAGTTACCAGTTATTCAATGAGACCATGTATCTGGTATTGCACAGCCTTTCTATTTACATAGAAAAAATAAAACCTTCTGAAGATTCGTGAATAAGTGAGAAACGTTGACTTGTAAACCCAAATTGTTATATATTATTGAATTCCTCTTTTAATTCTTTACTTTTTTGAGATAAAAGACACAGGTTATATTGAAAAAAAAGGAAATGACAAAAATCTTGGCTACACTGCACCATTATCTTCGTTTAAACAATTGAATATCAATAAAATAAGATAATGGATAAGTTTAACGATTTTTCGGCTCAAGCAGATTTTTAAAAATCATTTAAATGCCTTAGCTATATCACGTTAAATGTAGGTGAAATCCTGTAGATTAATGCCAATATATCAGAAACAAAGCATCTGAGATCTAATTTTATAAATATTTTTGGGATCGCCATTTGAACCTCACCTAAAAATATAGAGAATGTTCTATTTAAAATAAGAAAGTTGATATTATATTAGAGCAATATAAGCACCCTGTACACATGAAAATAATATTATTTTAAAAATTCAAATTAAACCAAGAAACTTTTGCATTTTACTTTTTTTTAGCATCATACAACTTCTGAAATAAGCTAAAACGTCATTTTAAACCGGTGTAACTTTAGTGTACTTGTTATCTATCGATATTTATCGGATAACTATCTATGTATCGATAATTTTTATATACCTATTATTATTCGATATGACGATAAACTATCGACAACTTTCGATATATTGATAAAATGCCCATCCCTAGTCACGACCGCTTCTAGCACTCCAAACTTAGAGGATTCGTCCATTTAGAACCGCTTTTATCTCTTGCACTTTTTCGATATGTGGCGCGATTTTGAAGCAAGTTAGCAAAATATCCATTTGCTAATAGTAAGGAAAATTTATTGAAGTTAGGGGAATGTGATCACATAAACAATTTGGGTCGTTAAAAATGCTTGCGGTCCAAGAAAAATCGTCGCCCTGTAGATTGTTCTAAAAGTCAATAAAAGATCCTATAAAAAGTAATATATGCTTCTCTTTTCACTTTAAAATGTAGAACATAAATTAAAAAGCTAAAAAATAAACAAAAAAATTATCATCCCCCTATTTTGAAAAATAGGCGTTTTTGGTTATATGTTTATAACAACTTTTATACATAAAATTAGAATACCTATTGACATTATTGTTCACTTATCGGCACTTATCGATATATCAGGCCAGATTTGAATCCAGTCGAATTTAGAGGTAAAAATCAATACAAGAAAGTGTTAAAGTATTCTACATGCATTATCTCATTTAGTGGGTTAGAAGCCGGATGTTGACGGACATCACTTGGGATGGATAAAGGGGTTATTGTATAGTACAGTTCATAGGTAACTTGATAAATATCAAACGTAACCTGTGAATTGGCAGCTCGAAGGTGTGGTATGGGCCGGGATCGATAAAGTGACTAAGGACCGTGGTTTGGAACCCATGTTAGACGGAAGGAAATGGTAAAATAATCCGGAAAAAAATAATTTATTTTTCAAACTCAGAAAGCTATACTAAGACTAAAGAAATTTGAATATAATATGGTTATTCTCTGGTTTGGAGATATTACAAAAGACAACACAAGCTCCACAACGCCAAACATTTGGGTTTGTGCCTTTTGTGGTAGCAAGTATGTTAGTCACGACGAAAAAATTAAATAAAATTAAATAAAAGATAAGATTTAGGTAAGTTTATATAGTAAATATAAATAGCAATAACGAAGAAGTAGCAGTAAAAAATGTCATAAATATACACATGACTCATTTTGGAAAATGACAGCATAAATGACTGGTCACTTACGTTTATAGATGACTGATATTTGCCAATACACGTTTTTTAAATGAAATGTCATTTATAATCAACCTTATTTTATCTTAAGATAAAAGCAAACGTTTAAATATACTTTCGAACGTTTTTAAAAATGACTATAGAAATGACCATAAATGCCGAGCTACTACTGACGGCCACGGCAAACTTCTAATCGTGTCATGGCTTCTTTCTTGCTAATTCGGTAACGCTTCCGTCACATAATTGAATTCTAGGGGGATGTCCTACATGGCTAAGCGCACCTAGACAAGATTTTGCATTTTAAGAGGCATGTACATTCAAATTTATAATTAGCACTTGAACTTCGTTCTTAAAAATCAATTCTAATAGGAAATCGATAGACTATTGGTAATTTCGATACCCTGAAACTATCGAAAGGGTTACCGATAGTTTTTACCTCACGGTTCCTCTGTTTCTTACGAACCGTCACATTATTCATATTTCACTTGTGTGTGGTGACCTCGAGTTGAAGTCGAACCCATAACCTCCATTATATCGCATCTTAACATTTCGTTATATTATCGGTGGTTCAAATCCGCATGAGTGGGTTAGCACATTTTTTCTATTGTTAATTACGTTTCAGTATTTTAATTTTTAGTTCTATATGATCTACATCTTAAAATAATTTTTTAGGGCAAACTTAAACTTTTATTACAAAGTAGCAATCAGTTTTTGATGCAGTTTACTATGAATATTCTGTTACGTAGGTGGTTGGGTACTAGGTTAGGATCTGGTTACATTGATAAAGCTATAGGGCACTTCAACGATCTGTCAGTTGAACGTCACCGGTCAGCGGTTTTTGACGTGCAAAGGACAAACAAATCGAATTTTTACACGGGAGTATATGAGACTTTTGTTATTTATTTTTATTCTTTTACCCTAAAATGCCTTTTTTTTTTTGTTGCATTGCAAATTGTGGTTGTAGAGTTATAAAAGACAATGTTACTTTCATTTGTAAGTTTCAAAAATTTTCAATTTTAAATATGTAAAACGATTGAATGAACTTTCGTTGATGTGGCTGAAGTGGATACTGCAATAGGATTTACGTACTACTTAATTAAATTAGGCCCAAGTGTGTGCAAAACATTTCATAGTAATCATTTATTAAAAGACTAAAGTCAATCTAGCTAGTTAACAATTATTATGATTCTCAATCGAGACTGATCAAAGATCTAATCGTTGTTTAAAAGAGTTATATTACATTTTGTACCGTTACATATTTCAATGCTGTATTATTTTTTTAGATGTTAGGGGACTTAAATAATTATCAGTATTTGTATGTACCATCTTGAAAGAGATTTGTTTAACAATTTTAACCTTTATGCAACTCCGTAATTATTTTTTTGTTTGGGAAAGCAAGGTAATCCTACCTAAAAGATTCATAGTTTTCTCTAAACTTGTGAATATATATATATACACTGATTATCAGTTGGAAATATTTGTTAGCTGCTTAAGTTTGGTAACGGTTTTATTTAAAGAATCTTAGTCTTGAGAAGCTAAAGTAGAAAAATAAATTCAAATGTCTAGAATTAGGTTCTGGTGGTCATTGATTTTATACAAATATTCCACTGTGAATTCGAACATCCAAAATAAGTACGTAGCGTAATTTTGAGCCCTTAGCTTAATTTTTTCTATAAAGGTTTTCTTTGTGTTTCCTTTATTAGTTTAGAATAAGATTTAGTTACACATAAAGCAATAATTGGAAAACAAAGGATCCCAACTTTACCAATTTAAAGAAACTTTTCAGCTTTTTTACAAGGTAAAAAGTAAATAAATATACGTTTATTTAAAAATAGTTTCAGAAATTGTATATAAGAATGTATAGACTAATCTGTGACAGTTTTAGATAGACAACACAAACAAAAGCATTTTCTGTCAGGATAGTCCTATTAAAAAAAGGCTGAAAGTGATAAGCTATATGTGTATATAAAAAATAGTTTAAATTACAATTTAAGTATTTATTTGCTTTAAGAATACTTCTGTATATGTTGTGCATCTAGAACCTAACCTGTGTTTTACTTAATTTAAATTTGAGAAAATTTCATAAAGATTCTTTCAAACAATTTCGTACGAAATAAACAAGATATTTTTAGAGGCTCAGCTCAGTAGTGCTGGCCAGTGTTACCGGTATACGGCGGCCTGCGTTAAATTAGTTTATAGATCGGTTTTACGCAATTTCCCGGATATTCCTTCGTAATAAATCCTCCCTTTTATCCAGAAAAGTCCAACAAATGCAATTTGTGTATGTGCAGGGTCATCCAGTATAAAGCAAACACCCCTTTTTAGCTTAGAATAGACAGCCATTTAAAAAAAATCAAATTAACAATTCCGTGTATTTTCGCAGAAAAAAATGTAATATGCTTAGTAAAAGCGCTGCGATAGAAAAAGTGATTTTTGAATAACCTACATTTAAATACATTTTTAAAAAGCTTTTATTTTTCCCACTTCAAATATCCGGGAGCTACAAATTTACGACCCACACTTCAAACTTTTTTGACAACATATTAGAATGAAATTTTGCTTGGTTGGGAATCTAGATTGTTGGAACTTCAATGTATTTTATGACCTTATTTGCCAATTTTTTTAAAAACTTCATATTATTGTGTGGTACTAATTACTCGCTAAAAATATTCTGCTTTTTGACTTCCCCAAATGAGCCGCCCTCTTCCCATTAAAAAAATTGGGTATTACAAAAATATTTGTTTAGGTGATGGTTAAATGAGTATAAAAAATGTTTGATAAATAAAAGCTACCTGGATATAAATTAAGGGTTTTTGCAAAATCAGGGTACTCTGGACTTTACAATAAAAATTAAATAATAAATAGCTTTGCATGTCTAAATGTTACAAATGACATATGGTTCTACCTAGAATGTCACGGCGAATAAAAATATGCAAGCATATATAGGGTGTCAAATTTTAAAATCAAAATTTAATAGCAGAAATTTGGAAATAAAAGAAGATAAGGTAACTATCATGGTAAAATATGTACATTTTACTCTTACTTAACCAACCAAAATTTTATTTTAATGAATTGAAAAAAGTTATGAGGGTAAACTATTTATTTGTGGAACTCGGTATATTAGTTTATGTATGTTTATTCTAGCCGTTTGTGAATATTGCTGATTGATGACGATGTAACCAAAATCAAAAAATATCGGAAAATATCACGTTATAGATATCACAATAGTTTATAAATAAAATGATCACCAGTTTTATTTAGAAGTAATTCAAATAAAAGGTTAAGGAGTGTATGTCACAGATATAGAAGGTTTATAATAAAGTGATTTTGAGATAAGGATAGGGAGTAAAAACTTCTAAATGTTCTTCAAAACAAATTTTCATATTTAAAAGCACAAACGGCTAAAATAAAGAAAAAACAAACTATGTATATTCGGAATACCAAAAACTAGGCTTTCTTAAAAATTTATTTAAATATAGGATATTTGTTAAATTAGGGTTTTGAGTTTAAAGGACCGCTAGTAATTAAAACAAGAAACTATTTAATTTTTGTCTGTCTGTCAATAATTACAATCTCAAAATATGAAATACGTTGTCCAAAATCCTCCTCCCCTTAGATATGAAATTTATTAGAAATAAAATATAAATTATGATTCTTAAGATATCTCGTGGCTTCTTTGATTCTAGTAGGGTGGCACTTGGAGCTATCAACAACGTCAGGCGTTGTTTGTTCCTTAGTGGTTTCTTCAAGTTTAGAATCAGAGCCCAAACTTATACTAATTTGGGACTACAGGTTTCATACACCATCACTTTATCACTGACATCCACTGATTGTTCTACTTGACTACTGATAATATTATACCCTCATCCTTAACTGGTCAGTATTTAGCCTAACTATCTTTTCGTCTAGTCTATTCACTTTATGACTTAGTGGTTTAGTCGACTCTACAACAGTAGAGGCCGTCCTTTTCTATCCTGGCATATACGAGCGAGCAAACACCCAAAATCATTATTCTTAGAGCCTTACATGCATGTACTTTCGATTGCTATCCATGCCATATCCTTGGAAAGCCAGAGAAAAAATTTTTTACAAAAACAGTGTTCAGCATGCAATCTATAAAAAAACCGCTAGTAATTTGCCTCTTAATCCATGTATTATGTAGGTATGTATGTAGAAAGTTTAACTGAAATATCCTTGCCTGACATCTTTTATTAATTATAAACCGATTTTCTCAATTTTTTTGGCCAATAGCCAATTTATTCTAGAATTAAGAGCAGCATACTTAAAAGAGGGTCAGACAAAAATTTAAATACTTGTAAATTTCATAAAATTTAAGTCGGCTGCGTAAGAAATTGCAGAAAACGTTATCTTTAGAGTGCCTCGATTAGGGGCTTTTCTATGGTAATTATTATTAACGCAGGAACTTCGCCATGAAATTCCAGGTATATACGAAATGATACAAGTTTAGTATAAAGTACAAGATTTGAGGATTTTCTGTTAATATATTTAAGCTATTCTAACAAATATTGCGGTATAGGCATAAAATGACACGCCAAGTTCAAAAAATGTGCCAGAGACTTAGGATATTGTCATGTTATATGAAACATGGGTCTTTTTAAATAAAGGAACAATACTATCGCTTTTTTACGTTCATAAATATGGAATGTTAAACATTCTGGTCTATTTGAAACACTCGTAATTTTTTTTATTGTAATCCCATTCCTTCGGTGTTTTGGTCTATAGAAAATTAACTCTAGAGTTTAGAGCATAGCAACTAATGTCTTAATAGACTTTCTTGTAGAAGATGGAGAAACAAAATTTGGTTCTTGTGAATTTATAAGAATTTAAGTTGGTTGCGTAGCTAATGTGAGCTGATGAAAATTATATCAGTAAAACTAATATTATTGGTTTTAAGTGTAACATGCAGAACTTGCAATTAAATGGTGGTCCCCTCCTTGATAGCCAGGTGACAAGATTTTTAGGTGTATGTGTTGACAAGAGTTTGCGCTTTAGGTTCACATCTTGAGTTTGAGTAAAACATTTTCTTCAGGCTGCTTTGCAATTAGAATTGCGAGCCCTATTTGAATCCCACCTCAGATATGGAATTCCTTTCTGGGGTTTCAGTAGCCAATATTGGCTGAATATCTTGCTTGTGCTGCAGAAGAAAGCCGTTCGTTTCATTACTGGTGTAGGTCAAAGAAAATCTTGCAAAGCCTATTTTTTCACCCAAAAAATTCTGACGCTCAGCTCTTTGTTTATCCTTGAGACACCATCTCTAGTATATAAAAATTTAGATAACATTCAGCGTCCTGCAACTCAGCGAAACATCCGGCGAGCTTTGGATTTGCCTTTGCCGGTTCCGACTAGTGCTTTAACTAAGAATTTTTTAATTTATGAGGGCAGGAAGCTTTTTAACCATTTGCCAATTCATACAAGAACAATTGGGTAGTTAAAACAATTTAAAGGAGTCTCAAAAAATTATTGTTGGCCTACTATAACCTTGCGGAATTTTATGCTGACCAGGTTGTTTAACAGGTTTGTTTTGGTATGTAAGCCTATGTATATGTTATTGTATGATATTCATTTAGCTGTAATTTTTTACATATATTTGTTTTTATGTTTATATTTTTTTATTGTTTAAGTTTGTTTAATTTTTTTTAAATTTTATTAGACCTTAGTTTTTATATGTAGTATGCTTTGTCAATGGAAACCTGATCTCTTTGATAATAAAGTATTTTGAGTTTGAGTTTGTTAATTGTCATGGTGAAACAAAGCTTTGAAGGAAACTGTACACGTTTAAACTGAAAATGATAGTCTGACGGAATTAAAGGAATACGTGGTTTGAAAAACTATTTCTCCCAGACCAGGGCCAGAAATAATAGTAGACTCTTTTACACTGTGTTGTTATCTTTTAACCTGTAGCCGAGTTCCATTAAACCATTTTGTTGGTTTTAAATTTCAAATAAGCATCACTGGTGCCCCCGCTTTTAAAGTTAACTCATGAGGAGGGATTCCTGAAGGGTTTAGTGAGTGTAGGAACTCGACAGGATAATTAACCGAATTTTCTTGGTCTATAACTACATCTATTGAGTAGTATGTTAATTGTGGAGCAGTAATTTTTTTAAATAAAGCTAGATTTATTTCATCTGCTGTGCTATTTTTTTGGAGTTAATATAGCTCGTTCTTTAAACCAAGAAGCGGTTTTATTTTGACAACTTTCGAGTCCACAACATTTAAGGGGTAGTTTCACCTCTTGGAAACTGACTTTCGAAGAATCCCTTCTTATCGAACTTCTGCACTCTAAAATCAAGCTGATTGTACAAGCTTAGCTTTCTACGCCAACGGTTTGAGAAAGATCGCAAAAATTATTCAGCGACCCGATTTTTTCAAAACCTCTGTATGAATTTATAAAAAATCTTAAAATATGTAATAAAATAAAATAAAAAGCACGTATTCAAGTGTTGTTCCGAATAACTAATCGTTTTTAAATAAAAAAATATAATATTAAAGGAGTGGTTTCAGCCCTTTGAACATCCTCTCTCGGTTTTTGAAAAATTTTAAAATATGTAAAAAAATAAATATAAAGCATACTATGTTCAAGCGTTTTCCGAATTAAGTAAAATATATTATAATATTTAAGGGATTACATTGGACACATTGTATGAATTTTTTAAAAATCCTAAAATATGTAAAAAACAAATTAAGAAACACGCGTTCAAGCGTTTTTTCGAAAAACTAACCGGTTTTTAAATAAAAATTGCACTATTAATAGTAATTATTGACAGAAGCACTTGCAATTTTTCTTTAATACCGCTTAAGCTATTATAACAATTTTCCCTCTGTAGATTTAATGTGATACGGCAAATTAAAAAAAAACTGTCGATTGAAGGAATTGAGTCAATCAGCGAAAAAACATAGCAGCGATGTTGCCACATATTTAGATTCTTCTGGAGACGTAACAACTTTATTCTCTTTCGTGTAACATTTTTTCATTGCAATCGATTGCTCGTATCTCTTTAATTATAAAAACAGAATTTTAAACTTAGTTTTAAGCTATGCTAAACATATATTTTTTCTATGAACCTGAAATCGGAAGGACCTGTATCAATAATTACTATGGATTAAATCCTAACTCCTAATATTTTTAAAGATATAATTTCATTCAGCTTGTATTTGCTACGCAACCAACTTAAGTTGTATGTACCTGGAACTGTATGGCAAAATACCTGTACGAATAATTAGTATACATAAGCCCTTAACTAAGGGACTATACAAACGAAGATTTCTTTAAGTGGAACTTGCTACGCAGCTAACTTAAGCCTTATGAAATTTACTTTTTGTCTCATCGTCTTGATACAAACCCTGCTTTTAACTGTAGAATAAAATGAGGAAATCGGTTTACAATTAAGAAAATTAAGAGTGACTGAAATTGACTTTTATTTTCATATTGCAAAATTAACGGATGTAGTGTTTAATCGTTCTTTGCTTGAACGAAACAATCAGCTCCTTTCCACTGCCTCTAGCTCTAAGAACTCGGTTGTGGGTGAATATTGATGCCTCAGTTAATTTGCGCTCGTTGCCGACGATATTTTAACGAGGTCTCGATATTCGGAGCCTATCGGCCGTGTTTTATTGCTCCCATTAGCAATTTAACTCGAACTACATTATGTATGTGAAATTGACTACATATTTTCTAGTGGATGGGGTCTAATCTGAAGAACATTACCCTGACGAATGAGAGTCTGGAATCAAGTAAAAACGCAATTCTAGAAACGTTTGCCTACTCCGGTGACAATTTAATATATGTATACCAAAATGGATCATTGTCTCTGCTACATATATATATATATATATATATATATATATATATATATATATATATATATATATATATATATATATATATATATATGTATATATATAAACCGGGTGACAATGAACCTACTACCCAGGGCTCCATTTGACAACGGTTAAAGATAAAAATATAGAATTTGGTGTGTTGATTGTGTTGAATATTGTGAACATTTGTAATATAAAAACAATTGAATATCGTTTCCGGCTTCCCCGGAAATGACCGCGACTTCGTTATTTTAAATAGAAATCCCTGTATATTTTATGTTTTTTAAACTCCCTTAACAATTTTAAACAACTTTGGTATAACATAACGAATGTCTAAAATGTATAGTTTTCCAAATAAAGCCACTTTAAAAAATTCCACAATTTCCAGTTATTTTTATTTTATGGAAAAAAAACGCAGTAGGCCAGGACAAAAACAATCACGGTTATTTACTCTTTATTCAAGCCTTTATCCAACAAAATGTCTTTAATTAATAAATTAATTGATTAGTATTAACTAATAATCAATGATATAGAAGAAAGAACGTACTTAATCATAATTAAGATTTTCAAAAACACGACTTTCTTGTTCAATACAGGTCAACAATTTTCCGTGATACATTTTCTTTTTGAGTTATACTAATATATAGTAGCACTAATAATTCGATTTCTTAAAATGTCCAAATTTTCAGGGTGAGTTAAATAGATTTTTTCTTTGATATGACCTCAGAGGAAAATAAATCTAGAGATGTCAAATCAGGCGAACGTGCTACTTTACAAGTCCATTCGTTCCTATACATTGGTCCTCAAATCTGTCATCTAAATAATTTACACAAATTCGAGCATTATCGGCTGGTGCACCATCTTGTTGAAAGTAGATGTTGCGAATTTCTGCACTGCAGAGGTAAATTGTCCAGAAAATCGGTAACTGTTGTTTTTAGAATTCTTTGCTATTCTATTCTAATATCTACTCTTGACATGCGTTGTCACTAACTACAAATCAACAGTAAATATTTCCTTTAAAGATAATGTTTTTTTAATATAGTGCACAAAAATAGTATAAATTACTCGTTTTATAAAACATTTAATCTCACTAGCATTTTAGAAAACCCAACCTACAGCTTGTCTTATAAAATCATATTTTATGAAACTAGTGATTTAATACAACGATATAATACCTATCTGAGAAAATAGAGTAAGGTAACATTAAGATTGAGGTTAAGTTATTAAGCACGTCAAAACTTTGCTGTAAACTAACATACTCAAAACAGTGCATCATTCTTATCTAATTCCCGAAATACATCATCTGCCACAACGTTAAGAACTGCAACGGAACTGTTATTTCTACGAAATCCAGACTATATTAAAGGAATAGGACTATTAGTAAATAAGAATGATAGGGTTTGTTTTTCCAAATATTTCTAAAGTACCTTCGACAAAACAAGCAAGAGGGAATGTACCCCATGTGCTCGAGGTTGACATGATTTATTTTGGGAAACAGAATAACCGTGGCCTTTTTATACGCCGAAGAAAAATACGGCTTTTTTATTCAATTACTTCAAACATTTATAAAATTTTGGATATATGAGAATCCCTGAACAGAGACGGCTCTGATTTCTTGGAAGCTAGCATATCCCCTCCCGAGAAAGCCGACGGTCAAAACAACGAGCAGAGGGTATTAATTGCCTAAAATTAATTGGTAAAAATGCCTTGAAATAAGCTATTTACTTATTTACAAGACAAGAACACTGTCTACATACAAAAGTTAAAAGAGCTAGAAAAAGAACTCTCGCACGTAAAATAGGACATACAAGGGGAAAGGCGGAGGCCAAGTAACCCCTAGATAATAAGAAAAGGGACAATATCACCCAAGGTGGGGTCGGCTTTCTAGTGCATAAAAAAAGCATAAATAATATTTCTCAAATTCAAATCATCAATATCAAAATAATCTGGTGCCTTATATAAAAACTAAACTCCAGGTATTCCTTAGAAATTATTTTAGGCATACGTGTGAACATCCACTCAACAATACACAACGTTTACAAATATATTACTATTGCACTTCAATAAACTCCAACGCACTTCACCATGCTTATGGTAAGCATTCAATGTCAAATTTAGATATAAAAGAGGCGATACAGAATTTGTAATGGTAACCCATTTGCAACGAGAAATAAGAGAGGTCGGATTTTTCTTGAATATAAACTACATTTCTTTGAATATTGCTTAGTAGACAAGAAACTTCATCGCAATGGAATCAAGCAACAATAACAATGCATCACAAAAAAGGAGTTGAAGCAGGCTTTCGATCAGGGTAGTATAGACCACCTGCTAGTGCAAAAGTGCTTGTTGAAAAGTGCCTATCCTAGTATTCGTAGATCACGATCAGATCCTTGACATTAATTGAAAGATATTTACCTTTTTCTATAAATATTGATCGTTCTTTTATGCTAGGTATCTTACTTCTCTTTTTAATTTGACGGGTATCGTAACATGATTAGACTAGTTCCCAGAGACATGAAATAAAAGACAATTAGAAATAGAGAGGTTTATTATAGATAGCACGCCGCCTTTAGGAGAAAATTAAGTGAATCTCAAAATGCACGGACAAATTCAAGGGAAAGATATCTCCAAAGCTATGCAAAAATTCGCCAAAGTTGTTAATTGATCTCTAAGTTTTTACGTAAGATTTCCTTTCAGAAAACACTTTAGGAAAATTAGCGCTAAGCCCTATGAACTGTAAGAATTAGGGAACACTGTTTTTTCTAGATCCGGATGTAGATACTAATTTTGGATCTTGTTTAAATAAGTATTTTTATTTTATTTATTTTGTACATAGCATTTAAATAGCGTTAATATTAATTTTTTGAAACTCACCACAATGGTCAATTATTTCAGGAATGTAAAACGGGTAATTCATAGTCAATGAAGTAATTTTACGACATGACCGTACGTGTGACATTATAGACACAACTATTTCGCGAAGAACACTGACAAGCCAAAATAGTGAGTGAACTCGTCAATATTATCAGAGTCACTGTTGCGACGCGACGTCCAGTTCGGCAATTTTTCATCCTTGACTTCCCCCTTTCCTCTTTTCTAACTCGAACCATACAACTCCATGAATTTGTAAATGGACAAAAAAGGTAAATTAAACAAAGTATCAATAAGGAAGGATAAAGTGTATTGAGGCTATCAAGACATTGGAAAGTAAATTTTAGTCTAATAGAATGTTACTTTTGTTATACTCGGGCAGTCCATAAAATTTAATGTATTTAAATATGTATGAGGACAAATTAAATTTAGTCAAAAGTACTAAACTATTTCTAATTATAATTAATTAATTGTTTTTTTTTGCCTATTTAGCCACGAATACAACTTAAATATTTATTTCAAAATTCTATATTCAATTACGTGCAAGGTCAGAATATACTAACGATCCCTCCCTATTCCGGATTCAGCAAAGGAACAAGACAAGGTCACACTCTTCTCGACCTGGGACCAATTCAGGACTCTTATTGTACAAAATTACAAAGGACAGGTAGGTCCGGGTAAAAAGGTTGGAAAACATATAGGGAAAAAACAAAGGAATACTCAAATTAATCCTATACTCTAACCCTGCACATTCTTAAATATTTTACAAAAACACGCTCAATGTCAATATTATAGATAACTTTAAAATCCAAATGATTAATTGGCAACAAATGGACTTTAACAAGTTCAGACAAAAGATATTCAACTGCTTGTTTATTATGCTTACAATTAAAGGGTTTATGAGTTAGATCAATTGTTTCATTGTCACAAGTTACAAAAAGGACTGTTACTGAGTTTCATTTTATATAAGTGATTATTAAAAATCCCATGTCCTACCAAAAATCTGAAATATGAGACTAACAAACACAGAGGTAATTTGATTCTGAGAACCAAAGTTTTTTTTATTCAATGCGGAAAAAACTGATGTATATACCCTTGAGTTACCATTAGCATAACTTCTAAACTCCTGTCTCCAAATACTTTCAGACATTTCTTTCACAATTGGTACCAAGTCCGAATAAGGGATAACGGACAATGGTTCTCCCAACATGACAGCCTCTTTTGCCGCTCTATCAACACTTTCATTCTCTGATAATCCTGTATGTCCTTTAATCCATACAAATACAAACTGAACACCTTTTGAATTGAGTATTAGCAGGATGGCTAATATATTTGCAATAATAGCGTGTTTGGAATAACCATTATTTCCCAAAGCTTGTAAAACTGATAGAGAATCAGAAAGAATTACAACTCTAGAGAGATTTTTTTTCTATATTAACATACTCTAGTGCCTTTAAGATGGTTAAGGCCTCGGCTGTAAAGATTGACGCAAACTGTTCACATTTAAATTGCCTAGTTACGTTCAGCTCTGGAATGGAAAAAGCACACTAACACCATTTTCACTCTTGGAGCCATCTGTATATATTTTACAAAAATGGCTATAATCGCTCAAAGTTATTTTGAGTATATTGTGATTAAGAGAAGGGAAATCAGCAAATTTTGGAACAATTATATTAACACGTTGATGGGCCGTGTTGAATGGAAGTTCATATAAAAAATGGTTGTTATGTTTGTGTGTAACATTTTCAAAGCCTGCTGTTAGAGTAAATGCATCCGTTAAAGGCGGACTATTTTTATTTTTCCAAAAGGGCTTCGTCAAATTAGATATAGCCAGTTTACTTAATTTGTTAACAGGGATATTATTATAAAATTGCCAATTTTTAAGAATATATTTTTCTGACAAATTACTTTTCTTAGTTGACAAAGGTGGCTCACCGCATTCTGAAAGGAGAGCATACGTTGGCGTTGAACTATGGCCATCCAGCACCAATCTTAACACTTTTATACTGTAAGTTTTTGAAGTAAAAAATTCATCCATTGTCTAGAATGGAACGAGTAAAAACTTTATAGAATATTAAGGCGGTCCTGGAATCAGCGCCCCATGATCTCCTTACAACTGCTCTTAGGATATTTAACCGTTTATCCGCTTGATTCACTATGTAGGTTATATGTTCATTCCAAGTTAACTTTAAAGGATGGAAGCCACGGAATCGCAGTTCTATTTAAGATAATATTCTCTGTACGAGCAAGTCTATGTCTAGAAAAAACAACTAATGCTGATTTATTATTAGAAATATTAAACCTATTAGTGGGGAAGTATGAATTACATATAAACATAATGCGGTTAAGTTTGGTCTTACATAATTCCATTGTTTAATATTTGCTATAGATACAGAAATCATCAACAAACTGTAAAACTGTAGCCTTTAGATCCAAGCTGTGGAAATCAGCTGTGTATAAATTAAAAAGTATGGGGTTCAAAACTGAACCCTGGGGAAGTCCACTCTGGAATAGCTCAATGTGTTATTGCATATTTTAATGGATATATTACGGTTTATAAAGAGTCTAACTAAGTTAAATATTACCCCTTTAGAAATTTGTAAAAATAGCATTTTTTTATTAAAATATTAAAATTAACGTATTCGTATTCACTACTTATGTCTAAGAATAAGGCGGATAAAAATTCATTGTCGGTATAGGTATCTTGAATATCGATGACCAAGTGTGCAAGGCAATCATTAACCCCTTTGCCCCTTCTGAAACCAAATTGAAACTAGGGAGAAAGGTTTTGTGACTCACACCACCATTCCAAACGATGTTTAATTATTCTTTCTAGTGTTCTTAGGACACATGAGGATAGAGCAATTGGCCTAAATTCATTGGATTTACCAGGTTTGTTAATGGGAACCACTGAATAATTTTTAATTATCGGTATTTCATAATTAATTAATTGTATAGTAAATTTTAAACAGAAACATGATTTTCTTTTTTAATAACAAATAAAATGGAAAATGGAATATCAAAAAAATATATTTTAGGCAAAAGTAATATATATTTTTTTTATATTATGAATCGAAAACTATAATGGACTTCTTGTGGAGATATTAATTTTCTTTAGTATTTGTTTCAGTCAATTTAAAGTTAGATATTTTTTACACTCTGTGAAATAAATGTACGGAGAAATCTGAAAAAGGCTAGAAAGCAAAATTTCAGTGTATTAGCTATTTTCGTTTCAAAATCAGAAGTCAATGAGCTATTATGATAAAATATTTAATGACGATTACTAATGCGTAAAGTCTCTACTCTCTATCTCCAGTCTTTTTAATCTTAGAGGGTTCGCTTTAAAGTTTAGTCTTAATATTATTACATTATTTTTCTCGCCCGATGCACCAGAAACAATAATTGTACAAGCAATATACAAAAAATAAGGACATTTAAACGATTTTTTTCATATTTTCAATCAAGTTTGAAACGCCATATCTCTGAAAATATTTATTACAACCATTTTCTTTGCTTTTAAATAAGGAAAAAAAAATACTCAATAAGCTTGCGAATTTTTGCATAGTTCTAAGGGTATAGTGCAAAAAGTGGAAAATCGCACTTTTTTATATTCTTTAAATTTACACTTAAATGAACCCATTAGTAAATCCTTCTAATGTTTAGATTAATTTTTTTGTAGGCCCGGATACTCACTCATATTTTTGGCAATCGTATTCTACAAACAGGTATTTTGCATTACAAACTGATTTAAAAAAAAAATTAAATGCACAATTTTGGCATTGAAATGGGTCTTTGCGGCGTAACCTGTGACTTAACGACAGTAAAAGTAACGCGCTTATATGCTAGAGAAAGTTCAGTATGTGTCAACAAAATTCAATGCGTAATGTGTTATATAAAATAAATTGTTTACTGCGTTAGAGAAACAAGCTAAGTTGTGTCGTGGTAAGGAATGCATTTACGCTACCCGGTATCCTGTATAAAAAAAACTACTTCTAGATTTACATTATAATTACTTCTGGTCATCTATCTATTGTTACTGTGTCTAAAAGCATTTGAGGAGACAATTTATGGGTATATGTCAGTTTAAAACGTCCATGTTGTCATGAATACGTGTGATAAGTTTTCTTTAAAAACAAAAAAATATGAGCATTTTTTATTCAAACTCGATTTCACCCAATTTCTTAATCTAGAATATAAAAATGTAAACCTTGTTTTGTAACAAAAATTTGGAGATGTTGACATGTCTATTCGTTTTTGTTCTAGAACGTACCGATACGGAGGTACGAAGGCTAAATTAAATCTTAGATTGCTGATGACATTGTCCTTATTGCAAATAGGCTCGATGAAACTAAGGAAAATGTTGCTTAGGCGAAATGCATTGTCAAGCTTAGTTTTACTCAAAATTAACGCCAGTAAGTCTACATATATGGCAAATCTTGTTATGAGTGAAAATATCAAGCTGAATTTGTCAGTCATTGAATTAGTTAGCTGTTCTAAATATTTGAGCCACGAAATGAGCATAGGGAGGTACAGGCATACATATAAAATTTTCAGACGTATAAGTCTGGCTTAGGCTGGAGTTGAAAAACTTTAGAAATACCCTGACCTCTCTAAAGAAAATGGTCTTTAAACAATGCGTGCTACCTGTATTTATCTATGGTGTAGAAACGGTGACTCTGACCTGGTAGACTGTAAGTATTCAGCGCATAGAAACATTGAAATGGAACTGGGATCATATAGTCACGGACTATCGTTAAACAGAAGAGAATCTTGCGTAAAACTAAGGCAAGATGACTACCGCAACAAAGATTGACAGCCGACGAGATGATCAGACGATATAAAGAGACCAGTCAAACTGGATAAATACGGCACAGGACATACAGGAAGCCTATGCCAGCAAAGGATATAAATAGCTAATTTGTGATGATCTAAAAATCAAGCCGGTCAAGGCCAAAAATATCGTGGCCTGATATGATGTTAAGTGATGATGTCCGTTTGATGTCAGTTTAAACCAATAAGAAGAAAAATTGAAAATATTTTTGAATATATAAAATTAGTTTATAAAAACTACGGATAATAAGTATACCATGAGGCAGCCGCAAGCAAAAACAAGCCTCCTGCTTCAGATCAAAATGCAGTTTATTGCTTCGCTAATCGCGTAAATGTTAGCGCAGTGATATGCCGCCATAACTTCCATGTTTATTGTCCAATTTGTCCTTTGTGTGTCTTGCTTATTCACGATTATGCCGGTCCTTCGTTATAATTAGTCTGCTGATGATCTATTATAGTGTCATTAGTTGCGTCTACATGGCGCAATATAACCGTCTGACTGTTTCGCAGCGATAAACCTTCCTTGTGCCCTTAAGCATATGTAACGTTTACTACATTAGATAATATCTTAATTAAGTAAATAAAGCTAATGTGTGATTTAAGGGCGGGTAGATAATTATATTTACAAAATGGAACAAAAATTTTGTCTAAAACGTTTACTTAGGAGCTTCCATTACATTTAATTAAAAAGTACATCTAGGCGTCTTAATGTCATTACAGACGGATTTGAAAAACGCATACCGCATATCATAAAGGTAAATTTTTAAAGAAAAATGTCTTAAATATGTCAAACAATTTGACATCTGGTTCCTTGTGACGACCAAGGAGCCTGTCCTCTCTGTCTATTATTGCCCACAACATCTGCTTTAAGTCCGAATAGATGAGCTAATATGTTTTCAAATTATCTTTTAAGTTGATAAGATCCCAGAGTAATTAATTATCTATGTAAATGGACGTAGCTCTCTCTTTTCTGTTCACATCTGCTCATCTCTAGAGGTGATGAGTGGGGTACCCCAGGGGTCTGTCTTGGGTCCCTTGCTTTTTGTGGTCTACATCAGCGACTTAGCCAAAGAAATCAACATACTTACTTTATTCTTCGCAGATGACAACAAATTATTTACTAATCCTCTTCTAGCTCATAACACACTCACGGGGGACCCAAGGAAACTTGAACTATGGTCGAAAAATTGGCAGCTGTAAATGTACTGTGATGCACCTTGGCTTGAATAACCCCAACTTACCTTACACTCTTAACAGGGTCAAGTTAAAGCATGTCAGTGAGCAGAAGAACCTGGGCATTTACATCACCTCGGACCTGAAATGGGAGACGCACATTGCCAAAACTGTGAAAAAGGCAAACTGTGTCATTTTTCTGATTAAAAATCTTAACAACCAGGACACTCAGAAACTGTATAAGTCGCATGTCAGGCCCATTCTGGAATATGGACATAGCATATGGAACCCCTATTACATCAAGGACATAGAGGCCATGGAAAGAGTGCAAAGAAGAATGACGAAGATACTGATGGAAATAAGCCTTCCATCTCTTCAAGGAAGAAGGCTGCGAGGTGATTTGATCGAAGCCTACAAAACTAGCAAACGAGAAGTGCTCAAGGCTCTGTAGAAAAAAATTCCTCGCCAACAGAATTGTCTACAAGCGGAATTCCTTGGATGAACATACTGTAAATACACCCAGCCTCAACTCTTCAAGAACAGAGTGGACAAAAAACTTGTAGAATTGAACAACACACTTGTACACTTCTTTTAAGTCCAACCAATCAAAAATCAAAACCTCAACCTGAGGTACTTCTAATACCTGTGATGAACCTGACCTGTGATGGATTACCGACTTGTCTTTAAAAAGTGAAAGTAACTAACTGTAATAGTGAACCAAAGTTTATAAAGACTGTTAAGAAGCAACTGTGATAAAATAAAGACTACAGAGCAGTCTCATCGGCTGATAGCCGCCTACTGCTTTATAATAATAATAAAAATAATAGTAATAATAATAATAATAATAATAATAATAATAATAACAGTAAATTAAGAGTTAAATTTGACGCAAATAACCCATTTGTTATTTTTATTATAAATACTTATCGATCGCTATCCATTTGTGTCGCCTCTAAAAGCATTTGAGGAGATATTTGCAAATATCTAAGCTTATATCAGGCTAAAATGTCCGTTTGTCAAAATGTTTATTTTGACATCGCGTTAGCAAGTCACACCTTAAAAAGATTCTTTAAAAACAGAAAATATAGGCATTTTTTTTCAAACTCAATTTTACCCAATTTCGCGTTCTAGAGATTTACTGTTTTACATATCTGTTTTGTAGCAAAAATTTGGAGATTTTGAGGCGTGTAATCACTTTTGTCCTAGAACCTATCGATACGTAGATATGAGGGCTCAAAACCAAGAAAAAAATTCCTGAACGTTACATTTGAAAAGTTTTTTAAAAATCAGCCTCAACACAGATTGGGTTAAATTTTATACCAGTCTATAGAAAAAACATAGTTCAGATGATATAGAGCTAAACGTGAAATATTTGCTTATATTTGGGACACCCTGTATCCTACATAATCATATGTATGTATATTTAGAATCGTCTTAGTGAACTATTCAATTGGACGAAATGCCGTACTATTTGTACTTTTTTTAGGCAATTCTAACTTAGAACACTCGCTCGACAGAGACGAATTATTTGACCCTTAATTTAAAAAATACATCTAGACTTCTTAATGCCATTACAGACAGATTTGAAAAACTCATACCTCATATTATAAAGATCCATTTTTAAGAATAACTGTCTGTTAAAGATGTCAAACAATTTGATGTCTTGTGTGTTGTGCCGAGCAAATAGTCAATTCTCGCAAAATAGGTGATATTACTGGCCAAAGAAAATAACATTTGCTTTAAGCCGGTATTAGTAAGCTAATATGTTTTCGAATCATCTTTTACTTGATAATACCCCAGAATAATTAATCATCTAAGTAAATGGATGTAGCTTTTCCTTTTCTGTTCACATGTACTATTAACATTAGATTAAGAGCTGGCAGCTTTTTGTACCAAAATAAAGTTACCATTTTATACCAAAATAAAGAGCTATGGATATGATAGTCAGGGCACCGATCGCCGATCGCCGTACGGTGTTGCTCTTAGGAGCCGAGGAAGTGAAAAGTCAACAAAACTACCCAATTTTTTTAAAGTTGTTATTACTGTATTGTATTAAGTATTGTTATCGTGAAAAAATCACCCTCCGAGATTTTTCAGATTGTTTCAGAGTCCATAGATGCCGAAAAGCATATTTTCTAAATTCTGTCGGTTTGTCTGTGTGTCTGTCCGTAGGTCTGTCTGTTCGCGGCATAGCTAAAAAACTACTTACCCGATTGACTTCATATGGGGATGACCAGGTAACATTTTGGTAAAAATCCAATATGGCCAAACAAAATAGCGGCTTAGCGAAATGTTAAAAAAATTATTACCAAAAATCTATTTATCTCAAATTTTGCACAAAAATCAAGTATTATGTAGGACTCAACTAGTAAAATTTTGGTACGAATCCAAGGTGGCGAAATAACATGGGTGGCTTAAAAATTTTTTTTAAAATTCAGCCTGAAGAAATAGTTTAATAGATTGATTTCAAATATTGTACAAGAATTAACTGTGGTATAGAGATAAAGTGGTAAAATTGTCGAACGAATTCAAGTGAAAAAAATTGCCGGTTTTACATATATTTACGTTTTAGCGACCCTAGATGTCAAAAGATGTGTTTTCTCGATTCCATTTGTCTGTTTCTTGGTCTGTCTATCTGTCTGTCAGTTCGCGGCGTAGCCAAAAACTGCTTACCCGATTGACTTCAAATTTTGATCAAATGTTAAGAGTTATTTGGGTATTATTTTGGTAAAAATCCAATATGACGGAACAAAATGGCGGCCTAGTGAAATGTTATAATGTTTTCAGTAAATTATTTGGGAATCAACTTCTACTATTTTGGTATAAATCCACGACAGTTTAACAAAATGGCGGCCAAATAAATTATTTAAAAACTAGTCTACAAAACTACTTTTTAGATAAATTTTAAATTTTGGACATCTATTAAGGGTGATATAGAGATTAACTGGTAAAATTGTGGTACGAATTCAAGACGGAGAAACAAAATAGTGGTCAAATAAAATGTCTAAAAAATCAATGTAAAAAATCTTCTTACTCAGCTGACTTAATATCTTCATGCTGCTGATTGAATAGGATACATGGATTAACTGGTACAAATTCAAAATGACGATACGAAATGGCCGTCTGAAAAAATCAGTGTAAAAAAATCAATTTAATTTAAATCATGCCCAAAAAATAAGTAGGTAGAAACTGGTAAAATATTGGTATGATTATGGAACAAAATGGTACACAATAAAAATGTTTCAAAAGACATTATACTAAATGACTATGTGCGGAACTTTTTTTTTTAATTTTCACTTTTAGTTTTTTTCCAAGTTCGTCCTAAAATTCACTTCTGATACTAAAAATATTTACTTGCTTACATTATCCATGTAGAAAAAAATCATAAATTGATTATTATATTTTTTCTGTATTAATTTTTTTCTCTTAAGTTAATTGCTCTAGAAGAAATTTTTTTTTCCTACAATACTTCATGAATAAAGTATTTAGAAATCCAACAAAATAAATACAAAAAAACAGCTATGAACATGATTACTGATTAGGTAAAATGTGTATTATGAATTAGTGTGATCTGCGCCTTAAAAGAAACTCTACAATAAATCTTATCGGTGTCCCTATCCCATGCATATTTTTGAATAATTACTAGGTTGACTTTTATCAAGCTGAGATATTTGTCAAGTTTTCTATCTCAAAATTAGCTATTCTACCCGATTTTTTTATTTGGCAATACCAGGAAGCTGTAGATCGTTTTTTATCATACTAATTTAGTCGTTTTTGTCACCAGCTGCATAAATTCTAATTTTAGTCCTCATATCTGTCACTCCCTCGGCTGGTGAGATTTAACAAACGAAGTATAAGGTAAGTTTATACGTAGAATTTTTAAGCATGGTGCGGCAAAACATTAATTTGCCTTATTTATAGTAAACATAGCGAAAAAGTGAATTTGTAATACTTAATGTTACGAAATTCTTCGAAGGATTTACTGCAAAGGTATTAAAACTTAACGATACAATATATTGGATTAGCTTGAACATTTAATATCAGACGGAGCCAAATTCAGTTAAGGCAAATACTTTCACATATTTTCTGAAAAAACCTACCAAGTTGAGATCTTAATAGAACCTTTTCAAATAAAGTTCAAAAAGTTACGAAAAAGGCCCACCTAGAAAAAGTGACAAATTCCTTCAAAAATACACTTTTTGAAAGCTGATTTTACACAATTTCTGGACTTCGGACAAAAAATGAAAATCTGTATCTTGTAGTCGAAACGAAGACTGAAATGCGGGAAAATAATTCGTCCTTGCTGCATTGTAAAATTGACTACAAATTTAACCTTATCACCACCTGGTTAATATTTATAACGGTCTCTACAAAAAAAATACATCGACGTTTCTTCGGTGTATTAACTTCATTCGCCCAGTATCAGTCATTAAGCTGATTCAGAGCCGAACTTGAAATACTGATCGCTCGCACTGTATATGTCGAAACATATTTCTGGTGACATGGTCTCTCAACCGTTCGGGAGTACTTTCGGGATACGTAAATTATTCCTGCTCGGAGTTACTGTTTTCAAAAAAATCAGTGAAAGGCGTGAAAACATAAAGATAAATTAATTTTTTATAGTTGAATTTTAACTGCTCCCAAGGCATCTACACTATAGACATCCTATTTTGATTTCGCATCTCCTCTAAAATCCATATTGAACTCCCGTCTTACCTTGATAAAACTGCTCGGGTTTTGACTTTGCAAAATGCCTCCAAAATTACCCCTTTTTATATTTTTTAAGTAACATCCCTCTCTCCGTTATTGTCTGTTAAAGAATTTGTCCGAGATATTTACATTTTACGATTCATGTTCGAAGAAACTTCGTCACCTCAAAAAATTGCGACCCGAATCTTGCTTTATAGGGGTTTAAAAAAGTGCTCCCTCCTATCGAACGCCACTGCTGATAATTATATATCTTAAATTATATTTTCCCAGAAAATATCGATGGTATTATGCAATACTGGCACAACTCAAAAAATTGCGTTCTTAGGATTTCTGGTGCATCCTGTATGACATTTATTCTACTTTAATATGCAAGAACGGCACTTTTTTATTTGCAAACCTAATCGCTAGATGGCGCGATATGTCGTTGT
Source organism: Kuschelorhynchus macadamiae (assembly GCA_030620095.1). Taxonomy (NCBI): domain Eukaryota; kingdom Metazoa; phylum Arthropoda; class Insecta; order Coleoptera; family Curculionidae; genus Kuschelorhynchus; species Kuschelorhynchus macadamiae. Next base: position 1,249,507 of record JAUTXW010000026.1, read on the forward strand.
GCAAATCGCGAAACACAGCTCCCCGTAATATTGAATACCGGCACGACTTCAGTTGTATTGGAGTCTTTGTGAGGTTATATGCGCATTTTTCATGAAGAGTGACATAACTCAAAAAGTTTCATCTTGCTGTGTTGTTTCGGTGTTTATTTATTGTAGAAGATCGGACTATTTGGAGTTGTGCCATTATTTTTGGATTACTATCTCAAGAAAGTAATTATATTTTATAAAGAAGACAGGACTATTTTCAGTTGTGCCAGTCTAAATAAAAAAGGTAAGCGAACAATCCATTATTTATTAAAATTTAGACGGATTATTTTGAGTTGGGCTGTTATTTCCCCTTTAATAATTTGTCAGTACTGCTCCGCGTTGTATTATTTTTAGTTATGCCGTTGTTCTAGAATATTATTGTTTTTTTTTATTGTTATACCGTTTATAGTTGTATAAAACGTGCCTAGGTTAAATAATGCACAAATTTAACTTTTTTAATTTGTCATTTTTGTTTTCGCTTGTTTGGTTTGTTTTTCTCTGGACAATTATATCGCTCTAATTCATATTAATCAGTAAACCGTAATATTTTGTTATTGTTGCTAGACGCTAGTTGATTGTATAGAGAAGCAATGTTCAATCATGGATAGTAATTTTTATTATGTGAATTTATAGGAAAACTGCTGTAAAAGATGTCTATGCGAGCTCGCACCGCTAAAATTTTGGCAAATGTTAAAAACGATACCAAAATAATAGAAGAAAAGATTAAAGAAACAAAAGATGGGCCTTATTCCACCCCAAATGGAAAAAATAATATAATAGAAGACGAAATGCCTATTTTTAGCCAAGAAGGTAAAAATCACAATTAATATTTTCTTTAATAGATTATAGTAATTATCTCAATATTTAGTCGGCATCGCAAAATGTTTTAAATAAATAAAACGTAAAAAATTATTGCGTATTGTTTTTATTGCTGCTAATTAAACTTATATTTTAAGTTTTAGGACCGATTGCTGCCGTGGAAGTTACAGAGCCTATCACTAAACTAGCAGAAGTTTTGGAGGTTTCCTTAGCTAAAATAAGCAATAATGGTCAGTATTAATAAGAGAGCTACTATTTTTATTTGCCAAAAGGTTTTATATCGCGTGTTATTATTTAAGGTCCCTTATGAAACTTTTTTTTCCAGTTATGGTAAATTGTGACAAAACAATAGAAAGGAAAATTGAAGAAACAACCAATAATTTTGGAAGTTATTCCAATCTAACTCAAATAAGCTATGTACTCGAAGACGAAACGCCGATCTCTAACCAGGAAGGTAAAAATTTAAAATCAACATAGTTTTAATATTTATTTTTTGAATGAAAAGGTACGGTTTTCATTGCTGCTATTTATGAATTATTGTTTTAAATTTTAGGATCTATTGCTGCCCTGGAGGTCGTAGAGCTAACCAATAAAGCAGACGTTTTTGAAAGTTCGTCAGCTACAATCGGTAATAATGGTCAGTATAAGGGAGCTAGCAGTTTTATTGTCCAAGTGATTTTATCTCGTTTGTTATTATCGAGTGTGCCTTTCGAAATATTTTTTTTTGCAGAACTTGTAAAATGTGATAAAGTTCCAGATTCCTACAGCGACCAAAACTGTATATCGTCTACGGATTCATCCTCGTCGGAATCGGATTCTTCATCTTCCGATTCGGACTCTTCGAGTTCTGCATCTTCAGTCTCAGAAGACCGAGATGACGATATCGCTGATAAAGACTACATCTTGCCACAAGATAATAAAAATCCAGTTTTAGTGAATGACGTGTTAGAAACCTCTTCAGATAGTGACAGCGATATTGGAGAATTAAAGAAAAACGTGAAAAAGAGAAAGGGCGATGTAAATAGATGGAAAAGAACAAAAGCAAAGCTGTTAAGAAATACGGGCAAAGAGTATGTCTCAACAAGCAATAAAATTATTAAGGAAAAAACGCTTGGACCTACCTGCAATGTCCAGAAATGTATCCAAAAATGTTCATTGAAATTGTCAGAAGAAGAAAGAAGTGCAATTTTCAATGATTTTTGGAATTTGGGGAATGTAGATCGGCAACGGGAGTTTGTTTTACGTAGTCTACGAACTGTTGAACCAAAGTATAGATATCACAGAGAGAATAGTAACCGAAAGTTTAACAATGCATTTTATCTCTCTATAAATGATAAGAAAATAAGAGTATGCAAAGATTTTTTTAGAAACACACTTTCGATTAGTCAACGTTTTATACGAACCGTAACTGAAAAAAGAGTCTTTTCCAAACTGGAGTTTTAGAATTGGACAAACGAGGCAAACACGCCCATCATCGAAAAATACCGGCAAATATTATGAAAGGTATTCGTGAACACATAGACTCCATACCACGCATGGAGAGCCACTATTGTAGAAAGGATAGCAGAAAGGAGTACATTGAAGGTGGACATTCACTGATGGACCTTTATAGAGATTACCTTAGTGTCTGCAAAGAGACAAAGATCATTCACGCCAGGCTAAAGAACGAGAAAAGGAAAAATCAAAACAAGACAGTAGTTACGTAGTAGCAGTATTTGACTTACAGGCTGTAATGCAGTGCCCTAGGGGTGATATATCTTCATTTTATTATGTATCTAAAATAAATGCCTTTAATTTCATAATTTGTAATCTGGCTTCCAATGATGTCAGTTGCTTCACATGGGACGAGACTCAAGGAAAAGAGGAGCAAACGAAATAGCAACATGTTTATGGATGTATATTGGACAGCTGAATGAACATGCAATGAATGAAAAACATAACCTAGACATTGTTTTTTATTCCGATAACTGCTGTGGGCAGAATAAGAATAAATTTATTTTCCTGATGTATATGTACGCCTTACGTAAATATGACTTCATAAATTCAATTACTCATAATTTTTTGGTAAAAGGCCATACTCAGAATGAGGGAGATAGTGCACATGCTTTGATACAACGAGAAATTTCAAAATCTTTAAAACGTGGTCCCATTTATACGCCTCAACAATATATTGCATTAATGAGAACAGCGAAGAAAAAAGGAAATCCCTATAAAGTGCACGAACTGAGTTTTCAGTCATTTTTGGATTTTAAAGCCCTAGCTAATAAATCCTTATCTTCAGGGTTTACTGATACAAACAATGACAACGTAAGGATTTCTGATATTTCAATTTTCCGTGTTTCAAGAGATGCCCCCCAAAAAATGCTATTTAAATATAGCTTTGCCCAAGCCGAGTTTGGTGAAATAAATATGATTAAAAAGAAAAGAAACACCAGAGGTACTGGATCTGCATCTAGTGTTGCTGAGGAAGTCCTAAGGAATCTCTATCAAAGTCAATTAGCTATTGACAGCAAGAAAAAAGAAGCACTACTGAAATTAGTGGAGAAGAACGTTATTCCTAAATTTTACGGACAGTTTTATAATAGTCTTTAATTTTTTTTGTCGATAGACAATTTTTCTTTCCCTTTTTTATGTTTATGTCAAAGTTAAAGGATGTTTTGTAACATTTTTATGAATTAAACGATGTTTTTTGTCTATTTTGTTGGATTTTGTTACGGAACTAAATAAAAAAAATCCTTTTTTTTAATGCAATAGTGGCATAACGTCAATAGTGTCTAAGTAATATTATCGTTTTAGAGAACAACTATTATTTATTGACACTAACAATAATATTGTTATATAATTCAGTAAAAAAAACAAACAATAGATAAATAATTTTATGAAATACAGTGAATTATGTAAACAAAAAAATTTGAAACCGCGTTCCTGAAAAATATGGATTTTTGAGTTGTGCCAGTATTGAATAAGACCATCGATATATCCTCTACGATCAGCTCTCAAAAATCTTCCTTCCCCGACGTACCGCTTTCAGACAGAAAGCATCATTTTTTATTTTAGAGATATGGATCTATAATAATAATTTAAAAAAAAAACAAATAGTTTGACTTGATTTTGTATAATTTTCACTAAATTTCCTCTCACTTCCATCCTAAATGTAAAGATGCTCACTTGCTAGATTATTATATAAAAATATTGTTAAGCTGAACCTCTTTGGTATAAAAAGATGCGATTTTTTTGTTACCAATCCTCACGTTTAGAATACTTGCTACAATTTCAGGATTTCTTTCAGAGATTCCCAGATACGTTTTATGGTGGGTGAACAATTCGCAGACTGTCTTCGGTTTGTTGATTTATGTATTCTTTGGAGCTAGTAGACACTTCAATTTCTTTTACGTACACGATACATTTAAAGCAAAAATGAGTACCAAAGTCTCAATCAATGAAGCTTTAAGGAATGCCAGAAACATTTACAAATGAGCCAGCATTCCACAAGTTATATAAACTATTAAATTTGATTTTGGTTAAAGGATTTCTATTAAAATTAATTTTAATTTTGAACCTGTCTGCTGTTCTAGCGTTTAATCAAGGTTTATACTACTGGCAAAGAAACTTCTCCTGAATTAAATATAAAAGCCCAGAATTTACTAGTCTCAACTAAAATTTTTTTTCTGCAACTTAGAGCATTTTTACAACTCTGCCTGTGGCGGCTGCTCCATAAAAGTGTTAACATAAAACACAATTTCAATTCTTATAAATTTAATATTAATATAAGATTATGCAAATTTTTTTTACCCCAAAAGACATCAGTTCCTATCTCTAATTATCCGACCTCGTTGATTCGTGAGAATTCTCAAACATATATTTCAGGCGCAGCCTCTACAGTCGGTATTACTAGCTCCATCGGCATCACAGCATACGAAGTGACCAGGGACCTCTTATTTTAATTTAGTTCATGGATCGTGGATATGCTTTGGACGTTAAGCCGCGCATGATTGTCGGTCGCGTCCGATGACAATAAGAGAGCGTGTTTGGTTCCTGGTCCATAGTTTTTTATTTTATAAACTGTGCATGTCTAACTATAATAATTAAAGGTGTGTCAATATGAATGCTGTACACAATCTTTTACAAAAAAAATTCGACTCGTTAGAGGATAAGTTAAAAATTAAACAGCTTGGCAGGCCTTTGTCCAATTTAAATTTAATAGAAGTTTGTGAACGAAAGGCCGAAAGCAGGTCTTTTACACGACGAAAGAAACTTATAAAAAAATAATTGGATATGTGGATATGAAATAAAAAATGTATTGTACTGTTTCCCGTGTTTGCTGTTTTATAAAGCCGACTCTAGCTTGGACCTTAACTGGGCAAGGAAAGGAATAAACGATTTACACCACCTACCTGAAAAATGAGGAAGCGTGAGTTATCTCGCGACAATAATAATTCTTGCACAGCTTTTGCTATTATGATATTTTAGACAACATGCTACAAGTGTGTAAGGAAGAAATTTCTAACCAAATTAAACGGCAGATTTTTTATCAATTCAAGCCGATGAAACCACCGATGTACCAAATTATTGTCAAATGGTTATAAGATATTTTTATAAAGGATCAATGCGTGAAAATGTTTGGGGATTTATAGGGGTTACAGATAAAACAGCAACCTGGTTAAAAACTTGCATTGAAAATGAAACTGACATCCTAGTTTTAAAGAATTTCTTAAAAATTGAGTGCACGAAATTAACAATTTTTAGGAGAAAGTTATGGCAAAATTTATTTCCATGAAGGACCGCAGAGCGGATTTCAATTTTAAAATTTGACGTTATATTTAAGTATATGTTTATTGCTTTTGCCTCCTCAGACAGTAAGACAGTATATTCATATTCCTGCCCTTTGAAGATTTTGAAGTTCATTTTGGAGCAGATTTTAATTTTTAAAATTTATGTTATATTTGTGTATATATTATGTTGGCTTTTTTTGATTTTATAGACAGTACCTAATGAAGTCACTTTGACTTACATTATAAAACTATTCTTCTTCCTGTCCTTTTCAGGATTGAAGCTGATTTTAAGGTAGGTGATCTAGTGAGTACTCGTGAGCTTATATTTATAATAATATACCAATTTTTAAACTCTTGCGCGAGTGCGCCCCTCCAAAAACTGAACTCTGCACAATATTACAAAAGCGCCACCAGAAAATATTCATCAGGTGATTGTACTTAAGCAGCAGAACATGTAAAAGAAGCATCGGCAAGCAAAATACAGCTTACTAATTCCAGTGATCTAAATAAACTGCCTTTCAAATTTTTTAAGGAAATAAAACAATCCGTCTTTGGCAAAACGCAAAATGTCAGTTTTCATTATTGACTTATCATGCTCAAGTCTTTCATTTCCCTAGGAATAAAGTATATCCGCAGAATGATAGTGTTTTCTGGCGAAGCAACATTCGGGAGACACCATGTCATTTACCTAAAGTTTCCTTATATTAAAAACAAACTAATATTATAATTATATTTTATATTAACTGACTTTTGCAACAAATATCATACTAAGCATTTTTTCAGAAAATTAGTTGGAGATTATATGTTCCCTTAGGAAGCTTATGACAGGCCTGACAATAATTCCCATTTCTATGTTTTATTAAATAACCCCATAGAAAGGCAAGGAATTAAATCGGTTACTAGAAAGGCAATGAAGTGGTTCAATAAAATCAGAAATTGTGTCATTTAAATAATTAAGTGTCCAGTTGCTAGTATCGTATATGATGTCATTATAGAAAAATCGATTTTAATAATATCCAACTTACAGTTTTCTTTTTAAATTATCTGCATAGAAAGGTGATCTAGCAAACTATTAAAATAGCATAGAAAGGTGATCTAGCAAACTATTAAAATTGTGTTTTTCATAAAGGTGAAAGATTCTGTTGAGTGATTGCAGTTTACGCTGTATATTAATTTTTTAAAGAAACAAGGAACTTTTAAAAGCAAAAGAGAATCTAACAAGATTTTTTTAAACGCCGTTGCAAAAAAATAATTATTTGCTGATATATTGGACAATGCACAATAAGGTTTTGTCTACTATTAGCAAAAAACAATTATTTTTAAAGAATTTAAGCTCCGAGATTCTCTCCTTGGGCTTTACATTTAAATTGGTTTATTAATAACAGATATATTTCTGCAATTTTCTCTTTTAGAAAATTTTCAATAATATACGATAGACCATCAAAACAATTACAATTGGTTAGCTTTTAATGGGATGGTTATTTTATCGACCTGTTTATTATAGCAAAAAATAGGTTCTTAAATAGGTATGTTAATTCCAACACTACTCGATAGAAATAAACGTCTCAACCAAGTTACGTTCCCCATATTGCTGAATGTGACAAATTCAATTACAGATAAGGAAATCTTATAAATATAAGCAAAGGACGGTGATTGAATCACTTGTTAGTCTGCTCTTGATCTTGAATCTTGTATTTTACCTTTTAATAAAAATTTGACGTTTTTTAAAAAGGGTGTTTTCTTCGACCACAACGTAACTGGCGCAGTCGTACGGATAGTGAAACGTGCAAAAAACACGGTTTTTTCAAAAAATTTATTCACTAGAAAATCTACGTATTTCGACGGTTCGAGTCCTAAAAAGTAAATAGTACCGATCTAAGGTGACTTCGAGGGAGTGCTCGAATCAAAGAAGCCCTGAGAAAAATTGGAGCTCATAAGAAGTAGACAGTGCCGATCTAAGGCGACTTCACGGGACCAACTTTGGGGAACCGGCGAGGAATAAGAACAGGACAGCTAGCAAGTCACACAAGGCATTACTGGGGAGGACAAACATCGCCAAACCAGCAGCCTAACCACCACTGGGGAGGACAAAAATCGCCGATCCAGAGGCAAACCACACTGGGGAGGACAAAAATCGCCAAACCAGCCTAGCAGTAAGGACCTAAGCTAAGAAAAAAGAAAAAAGAAGCCCATGAAGCTAATTTTTCTTCTAGTATTGTAAGTCATTGCAAACATTTTAATATTAGCATTTTTTTTTCTCTATTTGCAAAAATAAGTAATAATTTTTGATATAAATAATTCAAAACGTAAATTTGAAACTTATTTTTGGAAATATAGTTTATTTTAACCATTTTATATTTTTAAAAAAGTATACCTATATATATTTTATCAAAATTGAGCTCTTTAAGGAAGTAAACCTAGACGATCTAATTAATTCTCTAAACGATTTATCAATTCAATCTGGTTCAACTGACAATAAAAATAAAATAATGACAACTAATTATACTCTTTTACGTTACCAAGCTGATAACATTCCAAATTTTGACGGGAATCCAAAACTTTTACAGAGATTTGTAACAGCCTCCGAAAACCTTTTAAATGCTTTTCAAAACACGGCTAATTTAAATGACCCAATAAATATTTGCTTATTTGACACCATATTAAGTAAACTTACACATAGGGCCGCCGAACTTATTGTATCTCGAACAGAATTAAATACTTGGGCTCTAGTAAAACAAGCCCTTACAAGTACCTTCGCTGATCAAAGATCAATCGATTGTCTTATACAAGATTTAATTAATCTAAAACGTTTTAAAAACGAACACCCTATTAATTTCGGCATGAGAATCCAAGATTCTAGAAGCCTATTATCTGCAAAATTAAATGGAACAAATGAAGATCCCGCAACCAAATTAATAAAAATTAACCATTACGATGAATTTGCTCTGAAAACATTTATACGAGGGTTACCTTATAATATGCAATTAGTTATTCGACTAAAAAATCCAACAGCTTTAGAAGAAGCTATGGCATTTGTGCGAGAGGAAGAAAATTTTATTTACTTTAAAAATTCACAAATACCACAAAATAGACCTGTGCCAATGAGTACAACAAATTCGCAAAATAAAAACCAAAAATCGCCACCAATGTATAAACCACCTTATTTATATAATTTTAGTCCAAATTATACACCTAATTTTAACCCTAATTATTCACATAATTTTCCTAATGCAATAAATCCGAATTTTCCAAAATTCCAAAATAACATAAACGGTAATGCTGTAAATAATACTCCAAATTATTTTGGAAGAAACGCGAATAACTTTAATTCAAATTCAAATATAAGACCTAATAATTTTCAACAAAATTTTCAAAGACCCAATTTTTACCAACAAAGACCCTTTATGAGACCTAACACCAATTTTGCACAAAATTCTATAAGAACAAGACAAATAGAACCTATGGACACAAGTTCTGGAAACACAATTTTAAATAATAATATACAAAATAAAAAGGTAATTACCGAACAACTTTACAATCAAGAAGTTTCGGAACAAAACCCACAAAATAATACTCAATATGATTATACTGTTAATCATGAAAATACAAATGTTAATTTCCCAATTTTTGAAAACTATGATTATGCTGATAATCAAGAAACACCAAATTTCGAAAATCCATTTTATGAACAAAGTTATATGAATACATATGAACCAAGTTACACAAACATATACCAAGAACAAACTCACGAACCAGAATATTTCCCAGAAAATACTAATAATGTAAATTTTACGGGAACGAGCCCGAACAACAATACGAGGTAGTATTTTTGAATAACTACACAGCCGAATTACCATATATTCATATACCCGAATTAGACGCAAATTTTCTACTAGATACTGGAAGTACTCGAAGTTTTATAAAACCAGAAATTGCCTATAGATATTTTCCCGAAAATATAAAAAGAGAAATATTTCAAGTTCAAACAGCGCATGCTACATCTTTCCACAATGAAATAGCAATAATTCCATTATTTCAGACGTTTAAAACGCAAGTCAACCATACATTTTATTTATTTAATTTTTCAAACAAATTTGATGGATTAATAGGCCTAGATCTTATTATCCAACTTAACGCTAATTTAGATTTCAATACACGAACTTTACAATCGCCGCATACAGAAATACCAATACGCTATTTAGGAAAAAATGAAAAACAACTTTCGCCTGAAATTATTAAAAAAAAATTTACTTATATAATTTCACCAAGATGTATACAAAAAATAGAAATACCTGTGAATATCACAGAAGGAACAGGCATAATTTCTTACCAAAAATACGGAAATGTAGAAATTCCTGAATGTTTAGTAGAAATAAAAAATAACCTTACTTATACAACTATACTAAATCCAACAGAAAACCCAATTAAAATCCAATTTCTTGAACCTCTAGAAGTAGAAAAATTAAATGTGAATGAACTTAACTTCGTCGATTATAATTCAAATGAACAAAAATCTGATAGAGATCTAGATAACCAACTTAAAGCTAATTTAAAAAATTTAAGGTTAGACCATTGTAATTATGAAGAAAAACAAAAAATACGTAAACTTTGTTTTGAATTTAGAGACGTTTTTTATTGTGAAGGGATACCTTTAACTTTTACAAACGCAATAAAACATCAAATAAAATTAACAACATACACTCAAATCTATACTAAAAGTTATAGATACCCTGAAATTTATAAAAAAGAAGTAAAAGATCAAATTTCGAAGCTTCTAGATCAAAATATAATAAGAGAATCAAATTCTCCTTACTCATCACCTATATGGATAGTTCCAAAAAAGCTTGACGCTTCAGGAAAGCCGAAATATCGCATGGTTTGCGATCTACGTCGTATCAATGATGTAAGTGTTGCAGACAAATTTCCGTTGCCTAATATTACCGAAATATTAGATAAACTAGGGAAAGCACAATATTTTTCTACGTTAGACCTTGCTAACGGTTTTCATCAAATCGAAGTATGTAAAGAGGACATTCCCAAAACAGCATTTAGTACAGACTTTGGTCATTATGAATTTTTAAGAATGCCCTTCGGTTTAAAGAACGCCCCCGCAACATTTCAACGCGTTATGAACAACATATTAAGAGGTCTACAGGACGAAATATGCTTTGTATATCTAGACGACATAATTGTCTTCAGTACGAGTCTAGACGAACACATTTTAAAGCTAAGAAAAATATTTATAAGACTACGCGAAGCAAACTTTAAAATACAACTAGACAAATCTGAATTTTTGAAAAAAGAAGTACAATATTTAGGACATATCGTAACACCAAACGGAATTAAACCAAATCCTGAAAAAATATCAGCTGTAAAAAATTTTCCTATACCTAAAACTCAAAAGGAAATAAAATCCTTCTTGGGCCTTATTGGGTACTACAGACGCTTTATAGAAGACTTTGCTAAAATAACAAAACCAATGACGAAATGTCTAAAAAAGAACTCTAAAGTAGAGCACACGCCTGAATTTATAAATGCGTTCGAACATTGTAAAAGCCTGTTAATAAATTCGCCAATATTGCAGTACCCTGACTTTACAAAACCATTTATATTAACTACAGACGCGAGTAACTATGCTTTAGGAGCAATCCTATCTCAAGGAACATTACCTAATAATAAACCGGTAGCTTACGCATCGCGTACATTAAATGAAACCGAGACTAGATACTCAACAACAGAAAAGGAACTTTTAGCCGTAGTCTGGGCCTGTAAATATTTTCGCCCTTATTTATTCGGACGACAATTTTATGTATATGTTGACCATAGACCTTTAGTATGGTTATTTAATCAAAAGATGTAAATTCGAAATTAACTAGATGGAGATTACGTCTAGATGAATATGACTTTAAGATTATCTATAAGAAAGGCATTTTGAATAGTAATTGTGACGCCTTATCGAGAATTCAGTTAAATCTATACGAAAATGATTCCGTATTAAATAATCCCGGAGACGCTGACAACGATATAGTTGAATACTTGCGTAATCTTTCGGAAAATATAACCGTGACACAAAACCTTGACTCTCAAGTTGCAAGCTCAAGTAGAGATAACCCTGACTCAGATCAAGTTCGAAACTTAGATAACGAATTACCCTCAATTTCCGTAGGTCAAGCGAACAATGAACAAAGAATAAACATTTTATCTGACATTCAAATTCAACCAGCTTTAATTACTTCTGACAATACTGTGCATAGTAATCAAAATGAGACAGAAAACCCCGGATTAAATATCTTAGACGAAATAATTAACAATAAGCCTTTGCAATATTTAATAAAGAAATCGCCTCATCATAAAATAAAAGTGGATTTCGAAACATTCGAAAGGAATTACATTAATAATGTAGAAATACCGGAAAACCCTGGTATCATTAAAGAATTTATTCGCGATTACATGAATAATAAAAAAACATGTTATATATATTTTTATAATGAAGAACTTATCCCAATTTTTACAAATATATATATACAAAATTTTAAGAAACCAAAAATAATACGATGTACAAAACTAGTCAATAATATTAAAAAACAGGATGAAAAAATTTTATTGATGACCCATCAACATCAAAGTAAAACTAATCACAGGGGAATTTCAGAAACCTATGATAGACTAAAACAAAACTACTATTGGGGTAAAATGAAACAAGAAATCACTCAATTTATAAATGACTGTGTTACATGTCAAACCCTAAAATATAGCAGACAAAAATCGTATGTGCCTTTAGTAAAAACCGAAACACCTTCTAAACCTTTTCAAATAATTCATTTAGACACATTTATTTTTGAAAAACATAATTGCCTTACAATATTTGACAAATTTTCAAAATACGGACAAGCCTATGTATACGATAAAAATGCTAAGTCAGTATGTGACAAACTTATAAATTATTTTTCATTCTTTGGATGCCCAGAAACAATTGTTAGTGATAATGGCTCTGAATTTAATAACGAATTAGTAAAGGAATTATTAAAAGCCCAAAAAATAAATATTCACTTTACAACCCCAGGACACCATGAGTCAAATGGCCCTATAGAAAGATATCACTCTACATTAATCGAACATTTAAGAATCCTAAAAGATAAAGACAAAAATAAACCAATTCCCGAATTATTACCGTATGCAATTATAGCATATAATAGCTCGATACATAGTACAACCAAATATACACCCCATGAATTAATTTTAGACACACAAACTCACCTGATCCTTTAGACTTAATATCAACAACATTCTACTCAGACTATGTACTATCCCATAAAGAAAAAGTAGACGCCATTTACAATACTGTCACAGAGAAAAGCGAAACACAGAAAGAAATACTGCTAGAAAAAACTAACCCTAAAGGTGACAAACCCTATGAATTTAAACTTAATCAAAAAGTGTATAAAAAACTGTCCCCTAGAAATTAAAATCAAGCCAAATTTAGTGGCCCCTTTATAATAAGAGAAATCCTTGAACATAATCGTGTAAAAATTGAAAATATCAAAAACCCAAAAAAGACAGAAATTATACACATAAATGAACTAAAAAGACCTCTTGTTACAGATGGTCCTACACACGAGGAGACAGACCAAAATACCACGACTTAAATCTGAACCCTGGCATCTTACCCTACAAACTAGGACACGCCCAGAAGACAATTAATCACTGGACATTTGTTCAAGTGTTTAATATAAAAGGTATAATTGAGGAATATAAATCTTTGATTTTAAAATATAATATGTTAAAATTACATTTGAAAAATAAAACTGACTATAATACGGAATACTATAATTTCTATATAATTATTGATAACCAAAAACAAAAAATATTACGCCAAATAAATGAAATACTACCCCCTAAACAAAGTAGGCAGAAACGTGGGCTAATTGACGGACTAGGAAGTATAATTAAAAGTATAACAGGCAATCTAGACGACAACGATGCAATTTTAATAAATAATGAAATAAATATTCTAAAACAAAATCAAAATAACATCAAGTTGTCAATGGACAAACAAATGACCTTACTCAGTAATTCTATAAAAGGTTTTCAAGAAATATCACAAAATATATCCCATAACCAAAATATTCTAGAATTTCGAGTAAATCAGACTATACAAACACTAACCAAAATCGAACTACAAGAAATATCTGATTTCGACTATTACCGAACTCAAATGATCTATATCAAAATATTTTTGACACATTAGCGAATATAGAAATCGCTATATCATTTGCAAAACTAAATAATTTTCATAATACTATAATTCAACCTAAAGAACTGCTATCAGAAATAAAAATGATTAAAAAATACTTAAATTCAGAAAAATTGCCATTTGAACCAAACTTAGAAAATGTCCTAAAATATGAGACAATCCTAGATATAAAAGGTTACGTAATAAATAGCGAAGTTACTTTTATTATAGAAATTCCTTTAGTCGAAAAGAAAGAGTATACCTTATTCCATTTGTTTCCTATACCCACACCCAATGGCGAATATTACAAAATAATAATACCCAACTTTAATTATCTTATAATTAATGATAAGAATTTTGGATACTCGAATGATCCATGCAAAAAAGTCACAGAAAATGAATTTTTATGCAGTCATATACATTCTGAAAATATATTTCAAACATTACCCTGCGAAATGCAGCTATTAAAATATTATCATAATATCACGAATTGTAAGCAAATTCCTGTAAAAATAGACAGCCTAGAAATTCAAAATATAGACGAAGGAAAATGGGTTGTAATAACAAATAAAGATATTACAGCAATGGAAACTTGTAAAAACACCCAAAATACTATTTTACTAAACGGAACTTATTTAATTGAATTAAGTCCTATATGTAGTCTTAAGATAAATAATATAATACTTAAAAGTTATAAAAACTCAAAAAACGAATATTTAAATGTGCCATTGCCTAATATTAAACTCAATTTTACAAACCGAACTATTTATAATAATATAAGATTTTTGAAAACAAATTCTATAAACTTGGAAAAATTTGATGATCTACAAAACGAAATAAATAAACAAAAAATTGAAACCTCTAAACTTTTAACCGACACTGTATATTATCATAAGACAAGTTTATGGACAATTTTACTATATGTAATTTTAATAATTATAATATTGTATATTTTGTACAAGTATTTATGGCCTAAGTTAAAACTTAATAAACTAAGAAATACTGACCAAATAAATGATATAATAATTTAATTAATTATTTTAAAATAATTAGGTCATAAAAACTTCCAGTTTATATGCCCATTAAGGGATGGAGGAGTTACGTTCCCCATATTGCTGAATGTGACAAATTCAATTACAGATAAGGAAATCTTATAAATATAAGCAAAGGACGGTGATTGAATCACTTGTTAGTCTGCTCTTGATCTTGAATCTTGTATTTTACTTTTTAATAAAAATTTGACGTTTTTTAAAAAGGGTGTTTTCTTCGACCACAACGTAACTAACCATTAGACCTAATAAATTTTGAAAAGAAAAATACTGTTCGGGTAGGTTGTTTGTTTTATTTGCTTAAGGTTAAAGAGTTTGGTGTAAAATATTGGTCAAATCGTTCCGTCAAATGTTCAGTTAGTTTTATCTACCTAACTGTGAAAACTTCAGTAAGGGTTGTTGTAGAGTTTGGTAAAATGTGCTTGTGGTACTTAACAAACCAGTGTCTATTTGGGAGTAGTTCAAAATTCGTGCCTCAAATGTATTGATGAAACGTGAAAACTTCGTTTTTCTTGCATTAGGTGGAACTATTGAAATTCCCAATAACAGTTTAGAGATCCATATAGAGAGATAGCGAGAGAAAGGACTATATATATATATATATATATATATATATATATATATATATATATATATATATATATATATATATATATATATATATATATGTATATTGTTCAGTATTGGACCGTATACAAACACGGTTTCTAAGTGCACTCCTTGTATTCAGAATACAGCTTACAGGTCTACTAAATACTAAGGTAACTTTAAACATGTCACTGTCTGCTTGTTTATCTTCGAAATCTCAATTACAACTGAATCAAAATATTTACTTCGGGTTCTTCTTCTATTTTTCAGTCTATTGACTATTACAGCTTTTGTTTCTGTCTAAGTGAACTCATTAGGGAGGAAGTGTTGGTAGTTAGGGTCGGGGAGGGCGGAAGAGGGTAGGAAGTTTAAATTTATGTTTAGGTTTTGCATTGACGTGCGATTTTTGGATTAATGCGTTAGTGGAAATACTTGCTTTGTTGAAATATTTGAGGTTGGGTTTATTAATACAATCTTTTAGTGTGTACATTTTAAAATCCTTATTAATTATGGAAGTTCTTACAAATCTGCCTGTGTTTAAAGATGTTCTTAGGGATATGTTTTGAACCACTTGCAATCTTTTTATCTGATTAATATGACGGATACTCCATAAAGCGCAGCCGTATGTTAGAATATGGTGAATATAAAGCTTAAAAAGCGTAGTTTTGATTCTATTATTTAGTTTCCTTTTCATTCCTAGCAATGGGTAGAGAAGTTTAAAATTTCTTTTAGCTCGTGTTGTTTGACCAATTAAATCTCCTATCGAATATAATACCTAGATAATTGCCTTCATTTGACCAATTTATTTCTGAATTGGCAATATTAACTTTAGTTATATTTAATGGTTTAAAAGTTTGTGTTTATAATGTTATTAATATGTTGTTGAAGTCTTTTTTGGAAGAATTACAGCCTCTTCTCCGTGGCAGTAACCGTCAGCAATTAAATATAGGTTGGTGAATTTTTTGTTGCTATATCCGCTGTGAATCGATTGAATAAAAGAGGTGAAAGGGAGGATCCTTGAGGGACCCCTGTTCTTATTTTTCTGGCGTTTGAGGTGTGACCGTCGATCGACACTACAAAAAAAATTATACTCTCGAAGCTACAAGATGAGATGCTGTAGAAAAACTTGTTACCACACGAACAGTTCGAATTCAGAGCTTCGACAAATACAGTTAATCAAACTGCAAAACTTGCTAGAGACATACTAAAAGACTTCAACAGAAAACTGCACACAGGGGCCATTTTTCTAGACGTAAAACGTGCCTTTGACAAAATCTGACACAATGGATTAATTTTTAAACTCGTAAACCAGGGAAAGTCTTTTCTTTGAGACAGGGAATTTGTAGTGTCGCTCGACGGTGGTAATCAAAAGGTAGACTCGCAGCGCGCTTATAAAACCTTTAAAAAAAGACGAAATGATCTAGAAAATACTAGAATAATTTAAATACTAAAGGCGAAAAAAATTAAGCGCAACAGAATATTCGAAAAGGATTTTTGACACTATCATAGTCGCTAAATGCATAAAAACTTAGATAAGTTTACATCATTAAAATAACAAATAATAAATCAAGTCACCTAAAACTTTATTAAATTAGCACATATTGCATTATTACTGCAGCAATATTCTTAAACATTGACGTTTTCGTACAGAATATAAGACCGTTAAAAAAACTTTTTGCTACTGATAGTCATAATTTCAAGGTAGTAATCAACAGAATAATTTTTTACTTTATAGGTCACCAGTGTTAGGTATATAAATAAAATAATATAAAACAATACAATATTCAGAAAGTTATTGTATTGTTTCTGTTTGACAAGCACTTTTATTAAATCTGTCTTTGACATACAAACAGGTTTGACATTCTAAGTCGGTAAGTGTTTATTATTCTCTACAGAACAATAAAATTTTGCGCTTTTCATATTTAGCGATGTAGATTTAATTTATGGAAAGTCCCTGACAGCATTCAAGCACGAAGAGTTGAGAAAGTTCAGAACTCTTGTTTGCGCTTCATATAGAATTTCATAACAACTTATTGACTGCGAGCTAGCTAAATATAAATAAGCAAAGGAAGCACTTGCAATAGGTCTGCTGCAAATACTATTTTGAATGCTAAGACTATTATATATACGCAACGCATCACATAGTTAATTTTTGCAAGCATCAATTCCGTCTCTAGAGAAATATACGACTCTAGTATTGAAAAATTAAGTAATTGCTCTGATTAATTGTAAATAAAATAAGTTAAAAGTAGACTTTGTTTTTACTTCCCTCGTAAAATGAAAGTATTTTAATCGAGAAAAAAATCACCGTTCTTTTTCAGACCTTTACGTTTAAAAGTGAAAAATATTTTTTCTCGATTCCGTCGATCTATCTGCTCGTAACACGAGGAAGACATGGTAACATTTTGGTAAAAATCCCATAGGCAAAATAAAACGGCGGCCTAGTGAAATATTTTAAAAAATATTACTAAAAAAGAGAATATCCAATTCCTTTAGAGATTCAAGGTGGCGATAGAAAATGACGGCCATATAAGTTTTCGTACCCAAATTCGTCAATATCTCGCAATGTTTAAAAAATCAACCTAAAAAAATCTTCTTATTCAATTGACTTCAAATTTTGTAGTAAAATTAAATGTGATATAGGGATAAACTGGAACGATTCAACATGAGAAATGAAATGGCGGTCTCAAAAAAACACTGGTGTAAATAACTACTTTTTCAATTTTTTTTTAATTATACCTAAAAATCATAGGACATAGGTATAAACTGGTACTAATCCAATATGAAGGAACATATTGGCGCCCAATCAAAATATTTGAGGTCAGTATATATCTGTTACTAAGTGACTATGTGCGGAATTAAGTTGAGTCACACTTCGCTATTACTAAAACAAAATAATCACATCTAGAGAAGTTCAGGATAAAGAAAATTTACAGATTTTTTCGACTTTCTTTGGTTTACTATCTTTCTAATACTGTTGTGTTTTAACTTAATCGTAGGCAGCAGGTGGTTTTGAAAAATCTAATTTCTGATTATGAACGAAAATAGCTAGGCATCCTAGTTGACTTCTATAACTGATTTATGGTCAACGGCATTAATCACTGCGATTGCGTGTACGGATTCTGTTTAGATCAAACTTCCATTAAGTAAATATAAAAATTTTAGAATTCGCGCTTACGTTTAGTTTTTGGAATTCAAAGACGAAATCGCATCTCACAAAAATTAAAATAACTAGCTCGTTAAATATGTTTATCTACGATCGTGAGATAAGAGGCCATTACCGCACTGATTATTAGGTAATGTTAGATATTATATAGATATAGATAAACCAGAAGTAACGAAAATACGTTTATTTTTGTTTAAAATACAGCAAATAAAAATATTGTGGTTTGGATTTTTATTCTTTTGAAACCTTAGTGAAATTTAGTTTTGATTGAAATATAATAGTGTTTAATACCTCTTATTTTAAAGAAATTTTTGGCACACCCAACTACTATCTCATTAATTTTAGTCAACTACGTCTTGGATGACTTGATAAAATATTGCCTAGAACTTATGCCCTTTCACGTGTCATTTGTCGAACGTTTATATATATATATATATATATATATATATATATATATACATACATATATATGTGTTGATTTTTACTCCTTCACGGATGGCAAAATACAATGTGTATTCATTCCGGGTGCACATCCGTTCACTACTGTCGTTCTGAAAAGAACAGTTTTGTTCTTTTTTTTCGACGTATATATTCGCCAAAATCACATTTGGCATTTTCAATAGCTTTCTTTCTCGCGTCCGAATAGAGACAGTAGTGAACGGATGTACACCCGGAATGAAAACACATTATACATATATATATATATATATATATATATATATATATATATATATATATATATGGGTGTATATCCGTTCACTACTCTCGTTCTGAAAAGAACAGTTTTCTACCTCCCTACACCCTTCGAAAATTATTTTGTGACCGGTTTTCCTGATGATGACCAACGGCCGCTCAGATATAACCTTCGGCTCCGGGTGGCGGTATAAGAGGAAGCGTCGCAGTTACCAACACTTCAGTCTCTATTCGGACCCGAGAACATGCCATATGTAATTTTGGCGAAACGTCAGCAAAACTGTTCTTTTCAGAATGACAGTAGTAAATGGATATACACCCGGAATGAAAACACATTATATTTCTTTGAGATAAGTGCGAAAAGATCTTGCAATAATATTTCATCCTTAAAATGTCATGTCATGCAGTTGATGTCCTCAAAACAGCACGATGTCATAGCAGGCTCAGAAAAACTAGCCTTGTGAACAGTTGCATCGTCGTAGAGTAAAAATACACGTTTATTTAGTTTTCCTTTTGTTGTTTTTCTTTATGGTTTCTTTCTAGAGAGTTAAAATATGTCCATATCCTAAACTTGTATTTTATTTTTCAGCGGATTGAACTACTTTGGGGCTAGATCACCCTTAACAAGACAATGTTTCGACTCTTCTTGTGATTGCGATTCCTAAAAATGTATAAATATTTCATCTCAGTTTATGTTCTATTAATTACATCTTCTTGGTTGTTGTCACATATCTCTAAAAACTGCTTACAACAATCGACATGGTATTATTTAGAAGCGGTATCAGATTTCGTGATATTCATCCTGGGCTGGCTATTGACATCCCGTAATAACCGTGAACAATTTCAACTGTTGTTGTTTTGGATATTTTAAATATTATTTTTGCGATTTCTTTAATTTATGGTGACTGTTTACCATGACTAATGTCATGTTCTATTTTTAACACCATTTTATTACTTTCTAAAGTGAAACATGTTCCAGACCTTTTATCATGTTTAAATAACTATGGCAATTTATAAACCATGATTTTACCAAGACAAGTATCTCCATAAATGTCTTGTATTTTATTGTTATAATAGCGCTAAACTCAGTTTTTGGAATTTTTGCAAATATCCAATAAACTAACTTGTTCCATTAAATATTGCGAGAAAAGTGCTGCGAATATCAAGAAAAAATTTGAAGTTTCTACTTAAAATGAATTCACAATAAAGTAAATAAAATCACAACATGCCTAAATATACAAAGACTTCTTATCAATTTCGCGAATATAAAAATGTTCCCTCGTACATACACACATGACTATGAAACACAATGCCCTCTTTTGCATGCGCAGGCGGGTAAAAATGAACAAAAGGGGGGCCGGATTTTTGACGTTCATAATGATATGGACCCAAATCCTTGAACGTAATATCGGGTAAATCAACTTCCTAACAAAGCCAAACGATCTGATAATTAAAATACATTAATTTCAGATAAGTTCCTTCCGAAAATTATTGAATCGCTTTGGGGCTCTTGTAATTGATTTTATTTCATTTTCCAGAGCTTTAATTATACCTTTTCATGGCAGCAATCTTAAACACCAGAATTATAATCTTAATACTACCATTAATTTTGTTTGAATTTAGTGCAATTATATCGATTAGAGAAGGATCATTAAACAACTGTTAAAAATAGTAATAAGAATTTTATTTAGATATTTTCTCAAAAAAAAAATGATTTTTAAATCACGGAAAGTGTTTACAATCAAAAATTACTTGGCATTATCTGTAGCAATCTAGTAATTATTATTGTTATTATACGTGGATATATTGCTATAAAATTTGTAATTTATTTCACTTTTATTATTAAAACGAAATGAAACATTTCTTTTATCAAGAGCAGTAAAATGTGTTACAATTTATGTACTATGCATTAATGTATTACCAACAATTTGTATATGTGCAAATACATATTGTAATTATCTGAGTGACGGAATTAGTTTTGGGGAAAGTTCCATATAAATCCCAATTTGCAGATTTTTGTATATTGTTTTGTTAAACAATCTAATAGGCCGTAATTTTGTTCCGCCATAATGGATCCCTAATAATATTTTATTCGTTTCTTCCATTACAAATAATGCCTTGATTTTCAAATAAAATAAGTACCTCTTTTACGCAGATTCAAAAAATATATTAGGCTGCTATTTTGAATTCGTAGTATTATTTTATTTAAGTTTATCCCTATATTAAATCTGATTTTTCTGCAAAATATATAGTAAATTGACTAAGAAAGTTTTACACTGATTTTTTTAACATTCTATTTGGCATCTAAGTAAATAGTTTTTTTACACTGATTTTTTAGACATTTGCGGCTATTTTTGGAGATTTATTGTAAATTAAACTAGATTTAAAATGCGATTGAAAAAAACAAGCATCAAACAAAAAAAGAATATCTAACATTAAAATTGAAACTGCACTTTACTGGTTGCCGTTTGCCGGTTTTGATAGACTTAAAAAAAACTTAAATGAAGAAAACAATAGACTCGGTCTGAGTCAGATAATTTTTCTTAAAAAAGCAATAATTATAACTACTAACACTAGTGTTAGTTTCATATGTAAAATGTTTAGTTAGTTATATATAAGACACATATGTCAGTTTTGAATGTCGCTGTTCCGGTCAACGTCTTTAGGTCTAGCCAAAATATTATGAAAATCAGGGATATTATTCTATAATTTACTTTCACTGAATTATTTGATAAATGTTTGACTCCCATTACTTTTAAACGATTGAATTAAAAAAAAATAGCCGTGTTGCAAAAGATAGTCTTATGTAAATCGTATGATATAAAATCCAGTAGTTGTTCAAAAGACTATATTATACAGTCTCATGTTCTATAATTGGTTTGTTTGGATTAGTTCATTATTAACAGGTTTTATCTTCGACAACATAGCTGGACTATTTTGTCAAAACTAGTTGGCCAATTGGCTACTTTTTCGTGACTTTTATTTCGGGGGACTTTTTGGGCGGGGATAATTTGTTCGATATTGCTGTTTTATCATGAGTATTTTGTGCGAGCTATTACATCGGAGCTATTTTGTTCCGGCTATTTTGATCGGGCTATTTCAATGGGTCACCATGAAATTTCTTGTTTCTGGCAAGGAATGTATATTGAAGAAATAAAACGTTTCACTGACTAGATAACGTAAATGTAGTTATTTTTTTTTAATTTGCTATAGTTAAATACAAGCATTTTACCAGATGTAATATCATAAACATAAGAAAAAACTGGGTTTTGGCGTCAAGTCGATCCCAGGATTCTACAAACGAAAAATTAGATAGTATATTTAATTTTTTATATGTTCAAAAGTTTTTAGTAAATATGCGAGATACAGTCACATTAAACATGGAAAACGAAGTTAATAATTGGGTTAGTATTCGGTGAAGACAAGTCGACCGTAAAATGAACATGCCTTGTGCAATCGAAGGCGAAATTATGCAAATGATTTTCACTTTGACATTCAGAAAATTGACCAAAATTTAGATTTTCTCCACCTAGTATTTTCGATCTAAATTGACGAAATTGCAAAATGCATAGACACAGAATAAATAGTTTCAGTAACGTTCTATTCAGATATTACTAGTTTATTTATGGTAATAACATGTGATTTTGGACTCCTCAATATAGACCAAATCTGGGCCCGTTTAACACATACCCAACCGATATGCCGTAATTATCGTAAAATGTGTGACGTGTCATTGCACACACTTAACATTGGCGGGATGCACACAAACCCCTATACTCGATACCGACCCCAAATGCTACTAATTTACCGCCTGGTTGGCAGAAACCACTTTTGGCATTTGATAGCGCAGAGTTACGGGAGTTTATTAAGGGAACACGCAGGGAGGTTTAGGCAGAGATAACACGGCCGTCGATTTCGAAACGAAATTAGTGCAAAAGCAGAGTGAAATGGTGCCTATATGCTGCTTCATATATATATTTATGCGTTGTTTAACATTATAACATTTCATAGGAATCGGATATGCACATCTGACGCTGAATCTCACTGTTTGAAATTCTATATTATGTTATGTTGTATGTTTTGTTGATTCCGTTCTATTTTCTATGATAATGCAGGATTATAGATTTGTTAATCTAATTTTTGGTATTTGGTGTTTCGAGGAATAAATATTATTAGGGTCGTGAGAACTATTAGGGAAAATTAGTAAAGTAAAATTTTCACTTTTGGGAAATCAAATTTTCATCAAATACAACAAAAATGCTATTGATTATATAATAAATTAAGAGATATGATTACTGCCTTCTGGATTATTATACAGCATTCCAAATATACAGGACCGTAGCTATACTCCGGCGATGAAGTGGTATATCACACGACGACCGTAAGGTTATTTCTTCTACTTTTGTGAAAAATTGGGATTTTCATATTTTTTTCTTAAAAGGTATTAGTAAAATGCCATCTATAAGTCCTATTGGATAAAAATAGTATATTAAATAGGTACCGACTAGGGAAGTGTTTCATTACTTTTGATAAAAAACTAGCAAAATATAAACAACCTTTGACTATTTAGAATTTCTCGTTCGGTCTTCTGAATTTGTGTAACAAAGAAAGCAAAACTATTGTCAGAAAGTGATTATAATGAAGACTATTTTAACATTGGTACTCCACTAGAACTTGCAAGAATCTGCAAAAAGCGCAAAAGCAAGTTTACTTAAAGGGAAAAATAAGGGGTGATATGAAAAGGCATTGAAGGTATACGAAAATTGATGTGCCGAATAATGTGTTAACAATATCGTGTCGAAGATAGTCTTGATGGCATATTTTAGCGACATGGCAAGATAGAAAACTTGAACTCTTTGGACTATCTACAGCATAATATGGACAATGCTAGAAATAAAGGAGAAGATTTACATACAAAATATAATAAACCAATTGTTTTTTGAAACGCTAGAATGTAGAATTTAAGCCGTAGAAGTCTAGTATCTTCATCAGGCAAAAAATAGAGGATTTTCTTAACTCAAAAATCCCTTTCTATTAAGATAAGGATAAGTTTTTGATTATTTCTTTTTATTGTTTTAAGTGGCGCGTATAATAAGTGTGTCTAGGGTATGCCGACGTGAAGTGACGAGTTACTGAAGATGAAAACTACGCATATTGATATGTTAAAAAAGAAAATGTCCATTGAAATTCCCGATACAAAAACTTATAAAAGCAGATCATTTATGATAAGTGACACAAATTGGATAGTGTTTGTAAAAAAATTTATCCAGGTACGAAAATTAAAAATGAGAGACTTTTTGTTTAATATCGATTAGGAAATCTAGTATAGTTGCTGAAGGTTATGTGGATGCATCTGTAGCAAATCAAAACTAAAACTGCAAATATGACATCTTCAACGATTTTGCCATCGTCCTCCTATAGCAATTCAAACTTTCTACCTTCTCTTGTTGACATGAGGGTACCTAACACTGCTTAAGAATTAAGATTTTCCAGCAGTGAAACCTCAGTCAGAGCAGTCCCTTAAGAATATCGATTATAGCGTACAATAAGTGAAATTTAAACACTAATTTAAATAAACAAAATGAAGTAAAATCTTTAATTATTATCGTTATTTTTCTTGTCTATTCTTGTTGATGATGCGTATTTAAAAAAGTGTTTAATAAAGATATTACATAAATATTTTGCTTAATTAAATGAGGCCCGAAATGAGAGAAATAAGAGAGGACGAGTGAGGGAAATAGGAGAGGGAAATGAAAGAGTAAAGCTAGCTAATGTGACACTTTCAAAATTTAAAAAGTCAGTAATGTCAACATTACATATGTGGTCGGAAAAGAAAAATACAATTTCATTGTTTTTAAATTTCCGATAAAACTGATCTGGTTTTGTCTATGACTATTACACATCTTACAAAAACAACAAAAACTTCATGACATGGAGAATTGTCGATTTTTCTTCAAATATTACTAGTGCATGATGAATTGTAATGAAAACTCCCAAAGCGATATTTTTGTGGTTACTAATAGCATATCAAAGTCTTTGTATTGAAGAAAGCGACTAAAAACTGCAAATCAATGTGAAAATGTTTCAATCTTCTGAAGTTTTTGTGCATAGCGAAGGACAATATCAAATGAATCTTTATAATATTTTATTTTTTATTAAACTATTCCCTATTTAAACAATTAATAATATTTTTATTGAAAAACATATTGTATACATATGTAAAAATGAAATAAAAGTCACATATCTTATTGGTTTTTGGTGATAAACAAATTTCTCTAAAATATCGTTATGATATTTAAAATGTCAAAATAAGCATTTTTTTACAACTATGGTGGTACCGAAAATTGAGCTTAAAATTTTTCTTTTCATTGACTTAATTATTTCTTTTTTAATTTGTGCTCTAAATATATGTGACTTAAATACACCAAAAACTCAACATATCTTTATTACAAGTAGAAATTTAAAAATTATATAGTTTTATTAAATTTTAAATATAAAAATTTGCAAATGTTTGTTAGCGGTTCAAATAAGCAATTGTGCATTAAATAAAAAGGGCAGTATATTACTACAGGGATATTTACAAAATTATATAACAATAATAAAATACCAGGCTTAATAAAACAACGCAAACATCAGGCTTAATACGTTGTGAAAAAAATCTCAATTTAAGGTTTAAGTATTTGTCCATTTCTCCATTCTATTCATTCAATTCTCGATCATATTCTTATATGTGGACTAGTCCAGATGTTTGGCAAGTTAATTAAACAATACATATCAGTGCGATTCTATGTCAATGGACAAGAAAATATAACTTTTGACTTTGGGAAGATGAAAAGTACGTAACACATTTTAAAAATCTATCTGAAATGCTTTGCCTTAACGTAATTTATAGAGCAACTAGCTGGCCCGGTAGAACTTGTTCTGTCTTTTCCATTAGACGGCGTGATGAGTTTCCGATGGAATTATAGGAATACTGGGCGCATTCACCACATCATTCAGAAATGATTTTAAAGAAAAATATGTTAGTTTTATAAAAAAAATCGCAATAAAACAATACAAAAAATAGTGTTGAAACGTCACGGTGACCAGGCTAACATTTAAAAAAAATCATGTAAATTGGTGCAGTACGAACTGGCTGAAAAATCTGACTTATGTTTTAAATATATCGACTACATATTTCTGTTTACCCGACTTCAAAAAATACCTCAAAAAATGTATTTATGTATAATTCAGTCATGATAATTTTCATTGGTAACAAAATATAGTTTCGTATATGACACAACGGAATTAATCCAAATTCCTGTAAATAATTAGAACGGCATTTTATCATTTTTCAAATACTTCTCGATCGACTTCTAATAAAATTGTTATGTTTAAAACGAAACAATTTTTTGGAAACTATTCCCTAATCTGGAATATAAGTTTTAGAAGAATGTGATGAAATATTGTTTATATATATATATATATATATATATATATATATATATATATATATATATGCTTTTGTTTTATATCTTTGATTATTTACCTTTATATCTTTTCTAAGGCAGAGAGAAGTTTTTCAGTTTTAATCAGATTAAAAATCTATCTCCGAAGCACAAGATTGAACCAGTTAATATCAATAAGTCACGAGAAATTGATGTCAAAGAAATCATAAACGTATTTTGCAAAATGAAACTTGGCCAAATGGAATGAGGAGATTGGGCGGACAAATATTATTCAGAGAATGTTTTCTATTATTTTTATGTTTTTTGCTTAACTTACGTATGTATTTTTATAACACAATTTAGAACATGTCTGAGTTTTCGGCTCCCATTTGACAATATCTTAGATCCGCCACTGCTATTGTGTTTTTTGTTCTCTTAAATATTCATCAAGAGAGGAGGCCCCCATAAGAAAGTTTATGACCTCCGATCGATAAAAACTTTCTCTGAAAACGATTAAGGCCCGAAAGAGTAGTCATGTACATAAAATAAATTATCTTCCAGCTAAATATGGACAAGACAAGGCAAGATAGATGGACGCGATGCCACTTTCGCAGATTTCTTTAGCTATTTTGTCTCTTTTTTTGGCTTGGATGGTTTTAACTTTAGCGGCGAAACATCATTTAGGTTTGGCGTTTTTGTCCAGTGGATTCATTAGATTAAGTAGGTTCGGGTTAATAGAAGACAGGCTCCCAAAATGAGTCTGAAAAGCTTTACAGATTGAGTCATTGTTAGTTTAAATGGGATGTTTTTTAAATTAGGATTCTAAAAGATTATCAAATTAAAAATAATGAAGAAATATATTTACCAGATATTTGATAGAAATAATAAAAAATACCAAAATGCAAAAATTCGAAAGCTAAATAATAGAAATTATAAAACATTTATTTAATAAATTACATTACATAAATGTTATAAAATAATTTGAGGCCCACTAATATAAGCTTCATGTTCTATACATTTTTATTAAATAATACTAGGGTGTGAAAAGTTGTACCTGAACACTTATGGAATAGGATGGATTCTTATTTAAAAAATAGATCTCAATAGACTAAATCCTTGGGATTATCGGGGGTGCCACAGGGTTCTCGCTTGGGACCCATTTTATTTCTTTTATCACTTTAAAAGTTTTTCTAATTATAATTTATTAATTCGTTGGTTTACAGAGCCCTCGCAATTTGTGACCAAAATTCTTTACAATCGGAAACAGATAAACTGACTCAAGCTTTAAAAAGGAATGGATATTGCACAGATGATATAAGACGACCAATTAGCAAATACAATAATCCCATTCCACGAAATGATACTAATAAGGAATTACTGATAGGAAATGTAGTTCTTCCATTTATACTCGGAATCACAGACAAGATTGCAAGGTTACTTCGCTGGTCCAACATACGTACAAACTTCAACACACACAAGAAAAAATATTCCTTTTCAAACGGAAGGAGTATATGCAATTCCTTGTTCCTGTGGTGAGGTCTATATTGGAGAAACTGGACGATCCATATCGATTAGGCTTAAGGAACATGAACGATGTATCAGAAAGAAACAAATTTTACATTTTGCTGTATCTAAACATCAACGTTCTACTGGACATGTCATAAATGTAAAGTAAACCAAAGTTTTGGCATCGGTTTCGATAGTCTATAAACGCAAAGTTAGAGAATCTATTGAAATTTATAAGCATCCTAATAATTTTAATAGAGATACGGGCTTCAGTCTATATCATACGTGGAAACCGATCGTTACACCGAGTCACACTTCGGTAAACACAGGTCGACTATAAATAGCCGGCTTGGGTCTCTCCGAGCTCATTCAGTGTTCCGATCTCGTGAAGTGAAGATCTCTGAAGATGCCTCGTGCAATCGAAACCGAAACGTCCGAAAAATGATGCCAACGGTCTAATTTCAAGAATCATGATTTCTTAATTGACCACAGCCGTGAAAGCTCTACATTTTGGACTTCCCTCGCTCAGTAAAAGAAGGCAAATATCTGTTTTCTCTTTCTACATATCCATAAAATAATTCATGGTTAGACGGAATGTTCGGAATTAAATTCTATTAATATCAGTGCACCTCTAGGACCACCGATGCCTTCGGACCTTTTTAATATATCGTTCCCAAAAGCAAACTGCTGCCAAAATTCAGGTGTTTGTCGCTGTATGAAACTGTATAATACTCATCAACAAAGCACAGACAGATTTATTTTTTGGCATTCAGATAGATTGTCTTAGGAAAAGTATTGCTGATGCTTGGCCAGAAAAATATATATATATATATATATATATATATATATATATATATATATATATATATATATATTCATAATTTTGTTTCAACAGACGGGAGTGTTTCTTTTTGTTAATAACTCCTATACGATTTGCAATGTACGTTTTGATTTTAGCGGTTTAGCCTTTTGAATTGTTAATAGTTCTTTTGGATTTTGGATGTTTATTTAGTTGTTTTAATTTATTTTTTTTTAGTTTAAGCTATTTTATTTTATTTTACTACAAGTTCTACAAGCCTTATCTTTTTATATATAATATATATGAACATATTTTTTTTTGGTCGCATGCTTACTAACTAGCTTCAGGCTCTTAGCTTAATTTTATTTAATAAGTGCCTACATGTTCTATTTGAATTTTTTTTGCCTTAAATACTTACTAACTATAGCTTTGTCAATGAGTTTGTTAAACTTTGGACATTAAAGCATTATTTGATTCTATTTGATTATATATATATATATATATATATATATATATATATATATATATATATATATATATATATGTTCGGGGTGTA
Source organism: Kuschelorhynchus macadamiae (assembly GCA_030620095.1). NCBI lineage: Eukaryota > Metazoa > Arthropoda > Insecta > Coleoptera > Curculionidae > Kuschelorhynchus > Kuschelorhynchus macadamiae. The sequence continues at coordinate 1,279,142 of JAUTXW010000026.1, forward strand.
CATCCGTTCACTACTGTCGTTCTGAAAAGAACAGTTTTGCTGACGTTTCGCCAAAATCACTACAATATTTTTACTTCGAAAATACCAAATGTGATTTTGGCGAAACGTCAGCAAAACTGTTCTTTTCAGAACGACAGTAGTGAACGGATGTACACCCGGAATGAAAACACATTGTATTTTTCCATCCGTGAAGGAGTAAAAATCAACATATATATATATATATATATATATATATATATATATATATATATATATTCAGTATGCACAATATTTTTCAATTTGGATATATTTAAAGATATATTTTCGTTTAATGGTTTTGCAATTACATAATTAAATTGTTATACATCTAGTTCTGCTTGTAATATTGTCGTAATTGTAATGATATATTGTAAATTGTACATACTTTTTTGGATTAGCCTGTATATTAAATCAATAATATAAACACATATAAACCAATAGACTAAGACATCTTACGTGAATGAGCCTCTCGTTATTACAACGAATAAAGAGTTTTGAAAACTAAGTAAACGTGACATGCCGAAGAGGAACAGTCGGACACCTCGACGCCAATTCACACGGTCCCGTAGCACAGGATTCAACTGAAACAAAGAAAGAAAATGTTTAAATAAACCTGTAACATTTCATAGAAACTATTTAAAATATTTGTATATCTTATTTACACGTAGGTGCAGTGACTAATTATAGAATATATATTGCGAACATACAACAAAAACTTTCTCGGATTTGTTCAATTAAAAAATTATGGTTCTTGGGATTGGATCCCTAATTGGAGTTACTATCTCATGTGTTTCCATCGATTGCACCAAGTATCTTCAGGGATTTTTACTCCACGATATCTCAACGCTGAATAAGCCTAAAAAGATTCAGGAGTGTTTTTACCAGACTTGTGTTCGCCGCTTCGTGACCCTGTGTTAAGATCGATTTCAACGTGTGTTGTATACCGGACAGTCTGTGTATTGGAAATGGATATGAACATATTTGTTCCACGTTTTGTGGTCATGATTATAAACTATATGTCCTGATTATAATATGATTTGTTTCTAAACATAAATTTTAAGCATTGATATAAATATACGAGCCGTAAACAGTGAGAATATTAATGTGTTTAAAGCAACCTCTACATGACTGGCATCCCCAACTTTACTCCTAGTTTTTTTCTGGGCTGTGATTGTATGGAAGAATTTTTTTTTATTGTTAAAGTTTACTGGGTTATTCTGAGCGGACCACACAGCTTTGGAAGGCTTATGGGTCTGGTTTATTTTTTTCATAGTTATATTTTACTTCCCTGGTAAAAGAGAATTATTGTAATGTTGAAAAAATCACCCTCCGGGATTTTTCTAGATCTTTACGTTCCAGGGTCCTTAGTAGATGCCGGAAAATAAGTTTTCTCAATTCCGTCAGTTTGTCTGTCTGTATGTTCGCGGGATAGCTAAAAAAACTACTTAATGGATTGATATCAATTTTTGTGTAAGAAGTATAGTGATGAACTGGTCAAACTATAGTACCAATTCAAGATGGCAAACAAAATGGTGAAATGTTTCTAATCGCGAAAAAAAATTCTAGGTTTTACGTAGTTTTACGTCTTAGCGTCCCTGGATGCCAAAAAATATGTTTTCTCAATTCCATTGTTCTGTCTGTCTGTCTTCCAAATTTTAGCAAAAGTTAAGGATTATATGGGGATGACTTGGTTCTATTTTGGTAAATCTAATTTGGCGGAATAAAATGGCTTCCTAGTGAAATGTTAAAAAAATTATTACTACAAAATAAATTATACAATTTATCTCAAATTTTGCACAAAAGTCATGTGTTACATAAAAGTCATCCTGTAATATTTTAGTAAGTATCCAAGACAGCGAAACAAAATGGACGGGTAATAAATTATTTTAAAAAAATGGGCTGAAAAACTACTAGCTAAATTAATTTCCAATTTTGGGTAAGCATTAAATGTGATATAGAGATAAACTGGTAAATTATGGTACGAATTCAAGACAACGAAACAAAATGGCGGTCAAATAAAGTGTCTAAAAATTCATCGTAAAAGATTCAATTGACTTCAAATCTTGCAGCAAAACTGAATGTGATACAGGGATTAACTGGTTCGCATTCAACATGACGGTACAAAAAGGCGGACTTAAAATGATGAGATGAGAGTCGGAAGATACATATTCTTTCTTTTAAAATGTTAATTTCAGGCCTATTCCAAGAGCATTTTTGCTGGGTTTTATTTTTCTTTTTGTAGATAAAAGAAACCAAATTTATGTTCAAATGTTTTTTGTGAACTTCACATCATTTGACGGCTCACTAAATGTATTATTCTAACGCAACTATTTAAGGAGTTCACAAATTTTAACATATTTTTTGGCTATTACTTGGGGGCTATAATAATATTCAGGTTCTTGTTTGTTTATATTTATTTTTATAAAGTTTACCCTAAATGATCCAAAATACTTAAATTGACAATATATTCTATAAAATCTAAGTTCTTATGAGTTAAGAAATAATCTTTTTTAAAGTTTTTGCTTCTCCTAGTGTAGGCTTTAAAAATTTTAACAAAATAATACGACAAAAATAGGTCAAAATAGTGTGTGTAGAAAGTGATACTTTTTGGCACGCGGAGGCAGTCGCACGAATGACGCGAAACGGAGTTCGGGCATGCCACCGAGGCTGGCAAAGGCACTTTTCGCTCATGTTAGGTACAACATTTTTCCTACTTGCGAAAAATAGGCTTTTTTTATTACATTTTTGTATTTTTTGGGTAAAAAAAATGAGAAAATGTTGGTATAAATACCTCTGGGAAAATTCTTAGTAATATAATTCTTTTACGCATACTTTCTAAAATTGTTCCAATTATTACCTTGACTTTTATATTATATTGGTATTAGTATGGATTGTATTATAACCTGTTGGTGTCTAAGGCTACTTTACTTATTTTTTTGTTGTGGCTATGAGACTAAAAAACACATGTCAAATAAAGTATCATTTTTTTAGGTTTGTCTTGTTTGTGTCACGTTTTCTTCGAAATGGTCTACGAAAGCAAATATTTAGAGCTTCTTGACTGCATTATCGACGCTATTGTCACAGTTTTCAATGTTGAAGGTATTTTTAAAACGTGGAGAGAATGTAGATATAAGCCGATATCACCAACTGATCTCATTTATTAAACGAAAAAATATTGGACCTAAACCAAAAATGTCCAAATTTTTAGAGAAGAATGATATCGAAACATTTTTGGCAGACGCTCCAAATCATATTTAATTGATAAATAAAGTAGCAATAACTCTCGGTAGTGCTGCAGCTTGCAAAAAAACAGAACTGGCAAAATTGCTTGGAAAATAGAATATAGTGGTGGTAAAAATTCAGAATACAAAAAATCATGCTTTGAGAAATTTCGTAGTGTGTGATCACAACATGGACGCAGTAAGTTACATTAACCTTTACAGAAAATTTAAGTCACTGCGATAAGCAAATACATTACACCAGCGGTTATTTCTTTCCTACCACAAAGGAAAGTGCCCAAGACAAGTTGTTGGTATAAATATCTTCGGGAAAATACCTAATAATATCACTAGCTTTGTACATCTTCTAAACACCGAAAACTATGCTGCGCACTATTTCAGGAGATCTTCGGCCACTATTTTGGCCAACACTGGAGCAAATATAAGCACCTCGAAGAGACATGCTGGCTGCTGTCATACGTTGAAGAATCGGTTGTGAAAATCGCAAACGAAATTCTGCAGGCAGATGCTACCGCTTTTCATAACAATTTGCCAAATCAAGATTTGTAAGGACCTTTTCCTTCCAGTTCGGTAGTGGTAAGAAAAGAATGCACATTAACATAAGATTTTCAAGCAGTAACAACTAGTAACGTTTTCTAAAACGGAAGATCTCGAAACGTGGCTGCGTCGGTGCTAACTCTTTAAAACCCAACCCCCCTGGTGGTCTAGAAGCGATAATTTTTATTTGTTTAATTTAATTTTATTTATTTTTACTTTTTTATCTTTAGAATGACGTAAAAAATCGTAAATATCTTATACGGGGTTCGTAAAAAATATTGCAAAAATACGAAATAAAATAAACGTAAAAAATCTTTTTAAAACAAGCTTTTATTCATAAAGTCTTGAAATAAAAAGTAAAATATGATATTTTAATAAATGAATTTAAATATTAATGCTACAGCAAAACCCCACCCTCACTCAACAGTTTATAAATAAAAACTTGTCTTTTGATACTAAAACCAAATAACTTCAATATTTGTCTTTTTTTTTAGTTATTTAAGACTTACAATAACCGGTAAATTCACGTGTTATATTACTGCAGTTTTTAAATAAATTTTATTTTCCGAGAACAACTAGAATAAAACAAGATGACATTTTTTACCTGTAAAACTATAACTTTTCCATATCGGCAATTAATTTTCGTAATCTAATAGCGCAGACACTACCCGTATTAAATCCTATTGTTCGTTTCCTTTTGTCGAGTAATTATTTTCCTGATCTGACACATAAATTTCAGAGAATAATAAATACCGGGCGCCCAGTTTATAAGACAAAGAAAGCATTATATGGCTTTGACTGGATGAAATGAATTAGAACCGATAAGAAGACAGCCAAATAGAACTGGTATAAAGGAGATTATATTTTCCATCAATAATTCTCTACAGATATTTTTGTGTTTTCTGGAATGCTGAATTTGGCAATTTTCCATTTATTGACAGTTAATATTTTTAACTTGCACCGATAAGACTGTAATTTGTTTAATTTTTTTTTGTTTCTACTTTATTTTTTATTGTTTATTTTTCATAACTTCATTTATATAATGTATAAAAAATAGATTATGTTCTTTATTATTTTTCTCCTTCGAAGAAACGGAATTTTACCGATTATCTAAACATTTAATTAGGCAGCCATCTTGTTTTGCGAACTAGGAAGTAAAGTTTAAGATTAAAGTTCTACCAGTCTTTCCCTCAGGGTTCATTTTTCTGCAAAATTTCAACTCAATTGGATAAATTTTTAATAAAGATTTTTTTTATATTATGTGAGACTGCCATTTTGGATTGTTTACTAAAATTTAATATTCCATTCACATGATGATCCTTGCTTTTTGATCAAAATTTGAAATTAATCGGTTAAGTAGTTTCTGAGCTATGCTACGTAAAATTTCATTTTACCCAATTTCTCCCAACCTCGTGAAATTAAAATATTTGTATTGTAACAAAAATGTAGAGTTTTTATCTGCCCAATTCTTTTTTGCCTCAGGTTGTACAGATTCGCCGCTCGCCCGTACGAAGTATCAGAGTAGGATACAAAATTCTTAAGTCTTAAACCTGATAAGGCTAAATTTTGTAACAGTTTCTAGTGGGAACATTTTTTTTTTTATTTTATTCGCTCTAACCGTATACATGGAGGAAGTGTAACTTGTGGTTTTTCAACCTTTTAGGGATACTTTAGAAACAGTAAACTGTTTTCGAAAATAGATCACTGAAATGTGATAAGAATGTAAGGGCAATTTTTTTTTTAAATTTCGACCGCATTCCTGGCATTTGCGCTAGTCTCGAGTAGAGTAATCTTGTTTGAATTATAAATATCTTTTAAATACATTACCGAATTCTTCCTCTCACCTTGATAAACATTTCTAACCCTTTTTTATCCCGTACTCCGATATTGCCCCTTAGCAAAATTATCCGAAAAGCTCGAAAAAACTGTCCCACCCCAAAAAATTCCCTAGCGCGTCAACGGAGTTTCGAAAAAAATGCCTCTATCGGACGCCGCTGATAGGTAATTATTGGCCCTAATCAAATAATGTTTACCAGAAGACGCGCATTTATTCTCTACGATCCCTTGTCTTTGAGGGGTGTAACCGTTACCGAGCTGGAGCAGGTGAAATATTAAAAAACACGGAATTCTAAGAATCTTTAGTCCAGACTCGGATATAAGTAAAACAGTAAACAAAAACTGCGACTCTTGTAAACATGTTCTTCTTAGTTAAATGGGCTATATCGTGTCATGAACATGAGACAACAAAGGACAAGACTTAAATAAATTACATCAACAATGTTAGAGTAATGTATTATTTGGAGTTAGGATTCGAAAAAAACAACGTCGACGTTTTGCAAATTTATTGTTGCATCCTCAGGACACTAAAATTCCAGAAGAGAAAAACATATATATGGGTTAAAACAACTCTTAACTAAGCAATTAAAACATTTTTAAGAGACAAAAAAAACAAGATTGACAGAAATTGTCACAGAAAGGTAAGTTTTATCAAAATTCAATCAACCTATTGAAGTGTCACAACACAAATTATTAATACGAGATAATTGTTATACTTACAATTAAGTTTGACTTTTGATGTCAAATAGATGATTAAAACTAGAAGAATTATAGGTAATAATTAGAAAATATCAATCGGAAACCCATGCAACAAAAAGGACTGTAAGTTGTTAATAATATTAACCCAACTGTGAATATCTATATATATTATAAAGTTATCGACGCTCAGTAGCATGAATTTTGGTAATTATACGATAAATAGTTTACTATATAAGTAGAGTTGAAAGTGATGTTATTTTATTTTATCGATTATATCAAAATAGGCCGTATTTAATTTATCAATGTCCGTTCCTTTATTAACACTGTTTTAGTTTTTTGGTATTTTTATCATTTTAGAATTTATTTTTCTTTTATAATTAGTTTTGGTGTCTAAAAGAGTGGCTCTGTCAAAATCAAAGTAATGTTTTTATATATTAATTTTGTGTTCAACTAGTGCCGTTGGGTTTGTTTTTGTAAGATAGTTTTTTTTTGGTTATTTTAATGTTAATCTTTTGTTTGAAGTATCTGTTTTTCCTATTTAGCACTTCGTACATTGGGCGCAGGGGATTGTGTATATTATGCTCGATTTAAGTGTAGTTTTTGTTTTTGCTTTTAATTTTGAATAGAAATGTATGCCTACTGTATATTCACGCGTTTGTGAAATTTTGACTTTTTCGATGCTAAGAGTAGTATGACCAACAAACTGATGGTTTTGTGATACCAGTCAGTGTCTATTGTTCCATCGCTACTCCTGATTATTTTATCGTCGAGAAAGGAAATATATTGTAGGTTTTCTTTTTCTACAGTAAACTGTAACCTAGGGTGCATAACTAGATCAGTGCAAATCGGCGACTAACAGTTTCCCATTCCTAACCCATATGTCTATTTGTAAAATTCATTACATTCATAAATAGTTGTTTTCGTATAAAAACGTTGACAGTTCAAAAAAATTATTCAAGGGTAACTTTGTAGATTCTTACATCAAGTACCAATTTTTCTTAACTACATTAACAAGTACTTCGGTAGAAATGCTAGTAAACAGGTTCATCATTAATTTGACACCAAAAGTCAACTTAACTGTAAGTATAACAATTAATTTCATATTAATAACTTGTGTTGCGATTCTCCTATGATTTTGATAAAACTGACCTTATTTTCATCGTAACAATTTCTATAGATCTTGTTTTTTTTATTTTAATTCTTAAAAATGCTTTGATTGTTTAGTTTTAACTAATGTTTCAACCCATAAATATGTTTTTCTTTTCTGGCATTTTAGTGTCTTGAGGAGGCAACAATAAAGTTACGAAACGTCGATAATTAAAAAAAAACTTTTGTTTTTTTTAGTGGATCCTAACCCCAAATAATACACTACTGACATAACAAGAGGATCGTTAACGAAAACCATTTTGAAATATAACGACAATGTCGCAAATAAAAAGTAAATACAGGGTGATTCATTTAACTTTGTAAATTTAGTTTTATTTCTGGTTTAACCGGAGGACAAATTCAATGTTTTATTGACGAAATTGAGTACTATATGAAACTACTTAAAAAAAGGAAACAGCAAGCTGGAGAACTTTTTCATTGGTACTTGGTATGCCTTCTTGATTTTATTATATTATGATTGCACCGCAAAGGTCGGAAGAACTTTGTAGCTGTCCGAATGTAAATAAATAAGATCTTTAGTAAATATTATATTAAAATTATCAGGAATCATCCCAGCGCTGGCGAAGTCTTGCAAAAATACTATTTTACTCAACCATCAGAGGAATTATCCTGTGCTATGTGTAGGAAAACATATTACTAAAGTTAGCAATAAATGGCAGTTTATTTGTTAACATGGCAAGTAAACTATTACATAAAACTATTAGTCAAATCATTAGATCATAATATGTGTGAAAGTAATATAAGGTCACAAAGTGTGTGGGAGCGAAGAAAATAAAATTAAAGAATTATTGAAGGAATATAAAAATAGCTAAGGCGTTCCTTATGGGAGGATCCATGTTCACAGATTAAAACGAGCTTAAGCTATAACAGAAAGGACCTACAAACCTTTGGGCTATCTAGTGTAAAATGTTTCATTTTAAATTTAAATTTATTAAAATTGCAAAGTCTGAACTCTCTAGGCAATAAATTCAGAAGGGAAATTAAAATGTATGAAAAAGATCTTTTAAACAACGCTATACGAAAATGTGGCATTGTGTTGTTGTCCCTGAATCTTATTATTTTACATTAACTGAATGCAATGATTTGCGAGCTTGAAATATATTATTCAAAGAACAGGTAGATTTGGGAAGTTTAAAAACGAAAATTTCCAGGTCATGTACCCATTGATTTTCCATATGTAACCAATTTAATTCATTTATCTGACAAGAAGAACGTATACAAATCATCCAAGTAGCGCCATTTTAAGAACATTCAATATGTTCGATATGAAATGAAAGGTAACTGTGTAACTTTTTAGAAAATTTTTGATTTCCTAAAATTCTATTGCCAGGAACAGAGAAATCGAGATTCCTATTAAGATAACCAGTAATTATTTTATATATAAAAGAGCGTTATCAGATACACGAAGATATAAGATATTTTTTGAGTAGGACAAGAACCGTACTGTTAGGATATTTGAGAATAATTAATTTTTCCTTGCCGCCTGGAGGTGGCAATACAAATATCCAAACGCTTGTAAAGTAAATTCAAGTAGCACAATTTTAAGAACGCATAATGTATGTGACATTAAATGAAAGGTAATTTCTGTGTAGCTTCTATTAAAATTTTTGATTTGTTAAAATCCCATTACCAGGAGCCGAGAGATCGAGATTCTTAGTGAGGCAATTAAAAGTCCAAAAAAAATTATATATAAAAAATATATAAAATAATAATAAGAAGAATTAAGTTTCCGATGTCGCCTGCATGTGATAATACGTTCACGACCTGAAGAGCAAATAAAAAGTAATTATTAAACTTTAAAAAAAAATATATATATATATATATATATATATATATATATATATATATATATATATATATATATATATATATATATAATAATATATATAAATATATATTTATATTTATGTGTGTGTATATATATATATATATATATATATATATATATATATATATATAAATATATATAAATATATAGTTATATTTATGTATATATATATATATATATATATATATATATATATATATATATATATATACTGTCTCAAAATTCTTTGTCAAAATTCTCTCTTATGTGACACTTGGTTTTTGGGAATAATTTAAAATAAATTAAATAAGTAGTTTTTATTGTGACACATATCGCCATTTTGCTCCGTCATGTTAAGTTCGTACCAGTTAATCCCGATATCACATTTAATTTTTCTGCAAAACTTAAAATCGATTGAATAAGAAGATTTTTTTAACGCCGTCTTGTACTTTTTATCACAAATTTACCAGTTTAACTCTATATCACTCTTAATGCTTGCATAAAATCTGAAATTAATCAATTAAGTAGTTTTTTCAGGCTGATTTTTTAAATACTTTATTATGACATCATTTTATTTTGCTATATCGGATTCATACCAAAATGTTGGCAGTTCATTTCTTTGTAACAATTGATTTTTGTGCAAAATTTGAGGTAAATTGAGTAACTAGGTTTTTTGTACTGTTTTTTCACATTTCACTAGTCCGCCAACTTGTTAAGCCATATTGGAATTTTACCAAAATATTACCAGGCCATATCTATAAAACTATTAATTTTTGAACAAAAATTAAAATTTTTAAGCGATTCCGCAAGCTGACAGACAGGCAACCGACGGAACTGATAAAACATAATATTTGGCACTAAGGGATGCCAAAACGTGGAAAGATATAAAAGAGTGATTTTTTCACGGTTACAAACATTTTATTTGGCCGCCATTTTGTTTCGCCGTCTTGAGTTCATACCACAATTATATCAGTTCATCCCTATAATACAATTAATTATGACACACAGTTTGAAATAAATACATCCATTAAGTTGTTTTTTCAGGTAGAATTTTTAAAAATTTTATAAAGCCGCCATTTTTTTCCAGTTCCAGTTTTCGCCAGTTAGTTCCTACATAGTACAAATTTGAAGGGTAGTTCTTTAGTAATATTTTTAACATTCTATTAGACCGCCATTTTGTTTCACCATTTTGGATTTTCACCATAATGTTACTAGGTACATTCCCATATAACCCTTAATTTTTGACCAAAATTTAAAGTTAATCGAGTAAATAGTTTTTGTCGCGAACAGTCAGACAGACAGACCAACGGAATTGAGAAAACATATTTTTCGACATCTAGGGATCCTGAAGCCTAAAGATCTGAAAAATTTCGGAGGGTGATTTTTTACAGGGGAAGTAAAAATCTTCGGGTCTCCTTTTTTGAAGTCGGTTAAAAATATGTCCAGTTCCTTTCAGACTGAAGTTAGCCCTAACTCGAAATTTAATTTCGAAATTTAATTCTTGTTGGGTTTGTATAACTTATAAAATCTTCTATTAAACATTATTGCATTTACCCTAAACCTAAACCACTTTTGCTTTGTGCGGCAAAGTTGCTCGAATTTGGACGTTTATATTTTAATTTCTTACAAAAATATGAGGTTAAAACTTATATAAAATATATTCCGTTGTGTAGTAATTAACAATTTGTTTCTTTTTTTTTACTTCCCTCGTAAACGGGAAGTACTGTAATCGTGAAAAAATCACACTCGAGATTTTTTCAGATCTCTACGTTTTAATTCCGGCCTAGAAAAATGTCCAAAAAGTAATACTACTTATCCAATTTATCTCCTATTTTGTACAAAAATTAAGTAGTATGTAAAATATGGAGCACGAATCTGAGAAAATTAAAGAGGTATATATAAAAACGGTGAATTACTCATTAGTGATTAGCTAAACCTCTACATATCCATAGAAACGGCCAGCTTTTGACAAACCTCTTCTTCCGTGTGGCATACTGTAGGCATCAAGTGGCACGATGCCAAGATGGCGGAACAAAATAGCGGTTTAATAAAATATTTAAAAATTCAGTCTGAAAAACTTACTTATTGGGCTGATTTTAAATTTTCTGCCATAACTAATTGTGTTATAGAGATAAACTAAAAATGTGGTACTAATTCAAGATGCCGCAACAAAATGACGGCCAAATAAAATGTTTGCAATCGTGAAAAAATCACCCTCTCAGGTTTTACATATATCACGTTTTAGTCCCTAGATATATTTTATCAATTCTGTCTGTCAGTCAGTTCGTGGCATAGCATAAAAACTACTCACCAGACTTCTCCAAATGTTAGTGAAAAATTAAGGGTCATTTGGGGATAACTTGATAATATTTTAGTAAAAATCCAATATGCCGGAAAAAGATGGCAGCCTAGTGGAACGATAAAAAAATTATTACTAAAAAACTAATTATCCAATTTATTTTAAATTCTACACAAAAATCAAACAAAATACATAAGAATAAATTGGTAACATTTTGATATTAACATAAGATGGTTAATTTTCAATTTTGTGCAAGCTTTCATTGTGGTATAGAGATAAACTGGTGAAGTTATGGTACGAATTCAAGATAGATGAACAAAATGACGGTCAAATATATACATTTTTTTAAATCAACATAAAAAACGACTTTAAATTTTGCAGAAAAATTAAAAGTGATATAAGGATAAACTGGTACGCATTCAACATGGCCTAACAAAATGGCGGTATATGTCAACATAGAAACTACTTAATGAATTAATTTAAAATTATTTCCAAAAATCAGTGAGGCATAGGTAGAAACTCGTAAAATATTTGTATGAGCCCAATATGATATAACAAATTAGCCTCAAATAAAAATTTTTGAAAAAACAGTATATATATTACTAAATGACAATGTTCTGAACTAAATTGGACGACACTTCACTATTCCTATTAAAAGGAAAGATTCATAACGAGGGACGTTCCGAGTAAAGGATTTTTACCGATTTTTTTATTGAAATTTACATTTTTATTTACTCCATTGTGGCACAAGTGAGCTTGTCCTTTATTATCACGATCAACTCCAATTTATGGATAAGTACAAAGGAAATTTCTGTTATTTAAAAGCTCTATCTAATAGAGATTTTTCGTGGTTTTTACTAGATTTGAGCTGATCATGAGGGACAAGTTCAATTGTGTCACGTTTAAAGTAATTTACAATTAAAAAAAAACCACGAAAAACGCAACCAAAAATTTAAATGAGATTAAATCTCACATTTCAGTAATAAATTAAAATATAAATATCCTTATGATTCCTGTTAATGTTGTCTTATCCACCAAGCAAATGGTTAGATATTCGGACTCGGTAATAGGTTATGACAACTTTCGTTACAGCAGTTTTTATTTGTCCGCAGAAAAAGCAACTTTTTATAACTATTACGATTGTGTATTATAATTTAACAGTGTATATTGTGAGATTATGTAAGGTTTATTAAAGATGTGGTATTTGTAACATCTGGCAATTATTCCATTTTAAGTTGCTTTTATTACATTCCCATTTATTCTCCGTTTTGCTGGACTTCAAATAAACATTTCTAGGTCTAAATTAATCTAAAGTAAAGAAATAAAATTTTGTCTCAAAGTTAAACTTATTAATTTTACAGCCACTTATTTTTACACTTCCATTTAACAAACATCCCGTTATGAACCTACATAGAGACGAAACCTTTTGGTGTATTTTATCTTCTTAACTCTCTTTCCTTTTCTGCAAATAAAAATAAAAAGTCTTAAAAAGAATAACTGTTGGAACATTTTATGTTTCCTAGTAAAGAAGATTTATTGAACATTATATCAAAATATTTTTCAAAATACATCAATTTGCATTGAAAATAAAAATATCCAACATTCTTATTCCTCGGGAGAAAATTGAATTGAATGAAAAATCATTTTATTTCAAACAGTGTTTTCCCAGTCTGGCGTCTTTCAATTTGGGAAATTGTCTAGTTTTCACGCCAACATTTTCTGTTTTCGTCTGGTTATTTTTGGGTCTCAGGACTAGACAATGTTTCTATACACGTTTAATGAAAATTAACTTTTTAAACTAATAATAATTCTAGTGTAACAAAGAGTTTGATTAAAATTTAAATGGCGCTGAGACTCTTTTATCCTCTATGCCTACCCTGTATAATGGGAAAATGATTTTTTTACAAGCAGATAAAGGAAATTTGACGCATTTTACTGTTTTTTTTTTCATTAGGCTATTTTATTTACTTATAACTACCCTGTATATTGGAAAAAGTGTCTTATATAAAAAATATTAAAACAAATTTGACGTGTATTACCGTTTTTTAAAAAAGCTAAATTTTTCTGATTTTTTTCCTTTTAGAGGGCTGTTTCATCCCTCTAAGACCGTGTATAAGTAAAAAAATGTTTTTATATAAAAAAAAGTATAAATTTAACTGTCTTATGCCTTTAGGGCGAACCTGTATGGTGTAAAAAATATTTTGAATACAAAAAAAATTAAATATATTTGTTGTGATTCGCCGTTTTTAGTAATAATATGTTAATTTTCTTAAAATGTATATAATAGAAAAATAATCAAGTAGCTATGCCAATTACTGTCAAAATATTTAATGACAAAGACAACTATTTGTGTTTAATTTTGACGGAAATCGGTTGTGTTGTTTACGCTCATGAATTCCACATATTTACGATGTTAATGTCAATTTGGTTGATTTCTTTTTTATGTCATCATAATATGATTTATTTTTATATTTTTATACCAATTAAAAATATTCACAGTCTATGACACTCAAAAATCTAATCTTCGCAGGACACCGACGTAGATATACATCATATTGTATTTCAAAGTTGTTCTTTGTGATCTCTTGTTGACTCCAAAATATTCCAAAAATCATCTTTTATTTTTCGAAAAATTTTTGCGATTACAATTCTTCTTCATATAGTGCATTTTTACTACAATGTATTGACTGTAAAACAAGTATATCATGAGCCCTGTCTAGAACATATCCCGCAATATCATTTAAGTCAAAAGACGACCGCGATTTCGCTCTTTATAAAGCTCATCAGATCGCCATAGACTAGCGAGCCCCGTGTTGGGCAAAGGACTAAAATGGAATCACAGAAACCATTACTCCGCTGGCTAACACCACGACCGGCATTGAATTATACTGCTTATTTCTGATTATCGTTGAGAGAAATACTCATAGGAGCGATACCATGATTCCTGTCTGAAACATGCCCTGAAATACCGCAGGGGAATAATCCATTTCAGTCAAATTACGATCACGATTTCGCTCTTTTTAGAGCTCATCGGGCACCAAACGCTAGTGAGCCCCGTGTACGGCAAAAGTCCAAAATAAAATCACCGAAACAACTACTCCGCTGGCTAATACCACAACCGGCATTAAATTACACTGTTGAATCCTGGCTTAATTTGAGGGATATACTGTTAATGTATTTTTGTTTGACGTTACACCAACGTCACAACAAGGATAACATGATCCCTGCCTGAAACATGTCCTGCAATGCCTCAGGCGCAATGATTTTAGTCAAACGACGTTAGCGATTTGTTGTGAGTTTGGTGTAACGTGAAACAAAAATTGATTAAGATGTACTTCATTCTTTAAATGCAGAAATTTCAAAAGAACCGACACAAATTCACCCTTTAACAAATCAAGTAGTTCTTCACCTGCATTGGAAAAATATTTTATAGTTCCAAGATAACCACGCACAGGTGCTTCTAATGAGAATATGCCCTTAAAGCTATAAGTAATCTAATATTTGAAGAGAAATTGTCGCCTGTCTGCACTCAAAGCAGTGGGTCGCTTCAAGACGACGAGCAAATGTCGAATGAATTTCAGTATCAGTGACTGAAGCTTCGTTTCAACAAAGAATCCCTAACAAGTTTGTAACAGCTGACGCTAATGCGCATATCTGTAAGATTTGGATTTATGAACGGTTGCGAACTCTTTCCTGTAACAGGAAACACCAAAGGTTCAACCGATAATCCCAGCGACAACTTTTATTTATTTGAGATTTGTTAGATTATTTGCTGTATTTCATATTGTTTCTTTTCTGAACATTAACAAAATATTGAAAGAAAATCAAAATACAAATATAATCAAATTGCATTTTATACTGGAAATATATAAAAGTACAGGAAGACGCTTTACATATCTAGACATACAAACAAAATATTTGATATAAACTTACCCGGGATTTGGTAAGAATATAAAATTTATTTTCGAAAAAAATTTAATATTAAATAAAAAAGTTACATGATAATACTATTATTTTTTTTCTCATTTTAAATCTAATAACCTATGATTGGCTGAATTTTTAGAATCTACGGAAAAAGTTCGGCAAATTGGATGTAACATGTTCTATGTGTAAGAGTAACTGCTAATGCTAAGTCCACTAGGTAGGTCGGGTCATGACGCAATAAGTCGACCAGTTTGAAAATACGTGAAAGTGCATCCACTGCAGGCGATCTGCATCGGGTGTCGACGTAACGGATTTTTAAATTGCCTGCTAAGCGGATTTATGCCGATACGACATGCCTCTAGTCGACTCAGGGCGGATGAATTTTCTTGGATTTGCTGTAACTTTTACAGATAATCACGATGAATTAAGAGCTCCCGATATCCTTAGTAGAACATTATAGATAGTTGTATGATACACACATAATTAAAATGGGGACAACGAGGAAATATGATATGAATAGTTGTAGCTAAAATGATATTGGTGTCTGTCACCGCATCGTGGGTAGTTAGTTAATATGACGCTATATGGCTTTCTCTTAAAATTAACCTGATTAAAGAGAAACTTCGGTAACGTTGTACTAAGAGCAGTCAAATTCGTATATTATGGCACTTAACCCAAGAAACGGCATTTTTGTTGTTTCATGTTTTCCTGGTGAGTCTCTGAAAACCCGATATTTTGGTTATATGGTGCGATGTTTCCCAAGCATTTGCATGTACTTGGAATGCTTTCGCCGCTTTTTAATCAAAATATTGGTTTTTAGTAGGGTTGAAAATTCGATGACAAGCATCGACTTTGTCAAGCAGAACGAAATTAGGTTTATAAGCTTGCAGCCTGGTTGTAGTGGGAAAAACGTAATTCCAGTAAATGCGGCAATTGTCGTTTATCATTACAGCTTTGAGATCGCCAAAGACTTATGGTATGTTATTATTGGCATTTCGCCTATACCGTGTTAATGTCTAAAGTACTAGTAGAGCACACGGAGAGCAGCATTATGTCTATAATTTTATAGGATGTTAACATACACTAAGCATGCGGATACAAGATGGATAAGTAACTCCGGGTATTGGTGACATGCCCAGCATCTAGTTTTAGGAACGTTCAAAAACTGGCTATGGTTTACTAAGGTTTCAACAAAAATCCATGCTACACATACGGACTTCAGTCAAGAATTTGACAAAGTGAGTCATTCGCCACTTGGTTTGCTGCTTTTTGATTTCTTGATTAATGTCATAGGCACTTCATTGAAATCCAAATTCCTATTATTGGTGGGTTTAATTTGCTAGGTTGGCGCGATATATAGGACAGAACTGGACTAGACCAAATTTGAAGAAATAATAATCAATGTCTTAATCTCAAACAAAGTAAAGTAAAATATTTATGCAAGAGGATTTCTATATTTGGACATTTTTTTTGAAATTAAGCTGAGTTGCAAACATAAGAAAAGGAGAATAAATAATTTTTAAAATTTTAACAAAATTTAATTCTACTAAATTGGTGAAAGCACTATCAAACAGGAATTATTGAAAATTATAACAGTTTTTCGAAGAAATTATGCAAGCATCAATGAATGGCATTTTAAAATTGTAATCTGTTCAAAATGGTAAATAGTTTAAATAATTTTGATAAACTTAAGTGTGAAAAAATATTAGTAAATTATGACGTGATATTTGAATCGTAATGTACATACATTTTTAAATATTCTTCGAATCTAACCTGTGCTTATCTGACAAGTAAGTAGGTGACAAAATTTGATACTTTTATTGATTGCCATCAGCATTTTCTTTTTATTAAAAAACTGTCTAAATTTTCTTTTCAACGTATTACCTAAAATATTCAGAAAATTTCTTTAATAAAGTAAATAATTTTTTCGTTGTTCTGCATATTTTTATATTTCACTATTGAAAATAAAACGTGGGTTTTATTTTCAATATTGAAAAAAAATTAATTACCAATTACCATAAAAATGTGTTATATGTTGGGGTGTAAGCCGTTCCGAGAAAAGTTAGGTGTAATTTTTTTTTGATGTTCGGCAATAAAATATTGTCAATAATATAATAAACTGCTATTTACTTACAAAAAAAAAGATTCTATTTTATTGTACCTACAATAAAACAAGACGTCTAGGTATGTTTACTTAAGGTTTGCAACTTCCCTAACATTCAACAATTTTAACTTCCATTTTAGTTATTCCGAACTGCTTTGAAATATAAAATCGGTATAAATATGTACGATGGAAGGAATTCACTTCCAAAATAACGATATTATGTAATGTTGTTGGGAAATTTAAATTAGTTGCAAGAGTTTCTTTGAAACTCGCTTCTGTTACGTTACGTCTTTTAAAGCGACAAGTTGGAGACAGTTTGTCGTTTTAGACTGGAAATCTACTTTTTAAAGTTTTGCGGTAGCTGATGTTTATTGTAATACATTTTCCTACTTGCATAATAGAATTACAGTTATTGGAATATTTTGGTTCTCTTTTAAAGCCATGATAATGGTGCTACGGAGATGCGTATTCCTTGAAAGCATGGGCGCTTATGGTTAGTGGAATGAGAAACACTTGTCGTCGCCTCTTTGCTAAATAAATGACTACACATTTATTGGCAAAGATTTCGTTATTTTAAAAATTTGAAAGTATCAGGCTGTTAGGCTAAGGTTTTCTTTTTCTAGATTTATTTGTAAGAAATTGGTTTTCTAGGTGTTTATGTTTTATAACAGATGTCTGATCTTAATATATTCTAATACTTCCATCTCACAATTAAAGTAGTTATTTGTAAATTTAGGTTTAAAAATAATCTAAGTTTTATGTATTTTTATATAAAACTTGTTTAAATAATACCAAAATGCAATAACTTTGATGTATGTATGTATCTGTACCCTCGAAGTTTTACAAAATTACTTTTCTTGAAACATTGGTTTGGAAATTTATTCTTATATATAAGTTAAAAAATTTAATGTGAAAGTTTAGCTTCTTCCAGAAACTACTCAACAATCAACCAAGGACACACAGAATTTCGGAAAACTGGGGCCTCGTTGCATGTTGCTTTGAATGGCTTTTTAACTCTAATAAGACCCAAAATTTGGTGTCAATAAACTATTTTAAATATTTGTATTAGTGTGTGGAAGAAAGTAATTCTGATTTTTAAAACAAAACTTGAGCATTCTATGCATCACGTGATTCCTAAATAAAATGTTCTTAGGGGTGTATTGGCTCAGTACTGGATTTTTCTAGTTGCAACGTATTTTCATGAGTCAGATTTCAAAATGGCGCCCATTTTGATAATTGAAAGTGCTATTGTTTGCGCAGAAATTTAACAAGCCACTATTTATTATATAGTCTTTAGGTGTAGGGCATTTTTAAAAATATAGTTGTCGAATTTCGTCGAGGTCTCACTCTGATTCGAAAAAAAAATTTTTCAAAAATGCGTAATAAAAGCAGAGGGGGAGCAGATGAGATTTTTTTTGTTTCCACTTCTCACAAGTGAGACAAAAGGTAAGAAGCGATGACCAACAGTAGTGTACGTAGCATTATATAACGGATATGGGTAAGTAGCAACATTTCTAGTGGTGATATAAGACTTGGGAAATAATATCCTAATAATTGTAAAATTAAATAAACCTTTTACTATACTTATTTTTGTAGTACATATATGGTTAGAAATTAGCCTTTATACAGATTTTATAACCAAAACATTTAACACCAAAATCACAGTGACTTAGTCATTAGGCATTAATTTGACTTTAAACAAAATACATTATAAGATGAAACAAAATAAGTTTTCTTGTCTTTTCTGTGTCAGTCTTTTATATTTCTTACAAAAAAATATTTGGGATCCGCGGATGAAAGCAGACTCTTTAAAATCTGATTATTTTTTACTTTTAGTAGAAAGAGTAACATTTATTATACACATTAAACAAAAAAATTATAGATTAGGGACTTATTTTTGAAATAAATCACTAAATAGCAAGCTTATTTGCTGCTGCGGAGCAATTTAGATATTTGAAACTAACCGATAACATCGAGTTTATTGCAGCATCGCCAAATTATTATAAAGAACTATTTCGATTTAAAAATAGATTTTTCTTGTTTTTGAAATAATGAGATATCTAAAGCTCCCCAGACTTAACCAACCCCAAGCGAAAGTAACTGAAAAAATGATAAAATAAATAGCAAAACTCGTTTTTGATAAAAGCAACCAAAAACCACTCCTAACCGAGGCTAAGAAAAAGAGCAGCAAACAAAATTAAAATTTACCTAAGTTAGGTATTTCTTTAGTTATAAATATGGCAACATCGCTAATCGAATTAAGGACAATCGTGGCAGAGGGAACGATTGGAAATAAGTTTGATATATTAATTATAGTTAATTTTACGAAAAACGTTTCTGACCCAAAAACAATAATAAATAAATACATAAAGCTACCTGGGACGTTCTCATTGTATAGACAAGAGCTTGGCAATAAATCAGCCAAAAATAGATGAGAGGGCCGGATTGTAGTAATTTCAAAATATAAAATTTCTTTTGTTGTATGTATAAAAAATAATTTTAAAGGTTTTCAGTGTTTACCTTGGGCAAACTCCAATGGAACTACATTCTGTCCAATTAAATCTGCTTGTATTTACTTTTGCAAAAAAAGAAATTGTCCTAAAATCAATTGACTCCATGTCTATTCCTAACCCAGCGACTCACAAATTTCTGGGATTGCACCTCGACTCATCCCTAAATTGGAGAATACGCATAGACTATTTAAGATCAAAATGTACAGCCGACCTTAGAATTTCAAAAATTGGACAAATCTGGACTGGAATGGGGAGCGCACAGAACCACCAGTAGAATTCATAAAGCTGTCATCTTATCTAAAATTGATTATAGGTGTCAGGCCTATGGATCAGCATTCCCATATCAACAACCATATCATCGCCCTTGGCGCCTTTGTCTAGTCCAGCTACAGGCCCCTATTGTGAATCTGAATGTCCATCTCTCTACTGGCGCAGAGAGTTGCTTTTAATGAAATATGCAGACAGCCTTAGATTGCGACCATTCATCTCACACTACAAAATATTCTTTGCCAATCAATGATATTTTCGAATTTCCCAAAGAATCCGAATAACATACCGCTCTCCATAAAAAGTAAAGAGCTACCTTTTCCTTTCCTAGAATATTCCCCCTAACATCATTGACTAAACCATGACTAAATATAGGAAACACCAATACAGGAAAGACCAATATACCAACCCTTTTTGTCATCTCAAAAGCAATAGAATTCATCCTTTCTCACTCTTACAATAAATGAATCATTGCAATGGATTCCCTCAGCTCCATCGAAGCGATAAAAGCTTATTCATATGACCACCAACTCGTTCAAGACATTCATAACAAATTGGAAAAGATTCACATTAAAAACAAAGAAGCCATCTTCTTTTGGTTACCAAGCCACAAGGGCATTCCTTGTAAAGAAAGAGTGGATAAACTTGCTAAATTGGAAACCTCAAACACCATCTTAGTTGAAAAACTCTTTTGTAGCAAGGACCTTGAAAAAACTTCTTGGCAATTAGTAAATGGACTTATTCAACTAGACTGAGACCTACTTCTACAAGATAATAAGTTACATGAGATCAAGACTGATTATTTTAAGAAAAAAAATACCACATATCTAGAACAACCTCCACAATTATGGCTAGACTCCGCGTTGGACACTCTAATCTAACTCACAAATATTTTATGGAAAAATCAGATCCACCTGTATGTCTAGGATGTAACACCACTCTATCAGTCAAACACACTACTTCTCTCTCGATTGGACATCACAGGGTCCGTAAAAGACCAACTACCTTACCAAAACGCTAATAAAATAATCCTCTTTGGTAAAGAAGCATCTTTAATTAACTATATCTAATGTTCTAACTAAGTCAAAATAAATACATATACCTAGACACTTAAAAATCCTCTGGGTTGATATGTCTTAAATTAATATCTCTCTCTTTCTCAATGTTTATCTATAACTAGTATTTTAAATATATCTTTGGAAAATTGAATGTGTGTCTTTATCTCTCTTGGGAAATATTCAGTTGTATTGCGATGTCATTTTACGAAACATTATACGTATAAAAATGGTTCTTCTAGTGTTCCGGTATTGAAGAAGCATTTTTCTGTCTCTGCTATGGTAATTTAAAAAATTGTTAATCGTTCTCTAGTTAACAGAGTGTAACATGTAATTTGACTAAAATACCTATGACTACAGTAAAAAAAATCGTGTCCAAATCACATCAAGAAAATGCCGGTTCTGTCAAATATTTTGACGAAGGACTGCATAAGGCGAAAAGTATACACAATTAGTAAAAAGCAACGTGTAACTACCTCAGGCTCACTAATGATGAAACCCAAATAAGCTGTAGCCTTTCTAGCCTTTGGAGAATTTTGTCTAAAATGGACATCAGATATAACAAAAATAAATACTTATGGAATCCCAGCGCTTTCATAAACGGCGTTTTGAGTAATCAACCTCGACAAGAAAATACCGCTTTAAAAATTATCCCATAATTTACCTCCATGAGCCATGATTGACACGCAAGAAGAACCATCTAAAGGATGGTCCTATTCTTCCTGCAGGTGTAAAATAAAAGCTCCGTCACGCAAAGGAACGGTAACCATTCAACAGCCCTTTCTGTAAAGAATATTTAGGACTTCTGCGTAGAGTACCATGAAGATAGACTGTCAGAACTTTTTGAAGAATGGCTCAAGAATTGTCTTATCAAAAATATCCAAGAAAATCTTGATCGTACTGGCTACTGCGAATCATCACAGTCGCCAAATGCATTTGGCTCCGACCTCAAATAATACGAAATTGAAGATTCAAAACTACATGCAAATTGTTAAACATACATACAAAGTTCTCCATACAAAAAGTATATGTTTGTGGCTCATGGTAAAGAAAATAGGACATACGGTGGGGCTATGGCTTTCACCCAGCTATTGGGTTTTTCATCCCATAGACCAAATGTGTTACCAATTATAATCAAAGGTTAGATCTGAAAATGTGTATTTATAGTATTGTTGACACTTATTATAGTGAATATACATACTGTAGCAACTGTATTTTTCTTTTTCTCTGTTCAACGCGATTGCTTTTCCCTATTAATGTGTGCATTTTAAAGTTTTCTTTGGCCGAAAATCCAGACACTTTTTTTGCTTATTCAATGGTACTATAAAAAACGTAAATAAGATTAGAATGAAAAAACTTTTACAGGTAAGAGGATGGGGTGTAATATATTAGGTGTCCTTATATTTTATTTTTAAGTAACTCAAAAAGTTTATTTTAAATTGGCTTGCATCTAAATCGAAGAATTCCTAATATTTACAGGCCGAGAGAAATGTGTCGGGTGCTGCATAAGGCGAAAAGTATACACAATAACAAGAAGCAATACCTTCCTCAGGATGATTAATGATGAATCCCTAACCAGCTGTGGAAATCACTAGCCTTTGGAGATATTTGTCTAAAATGGACTTTAGTTATCACACAATAGGCAAAATTAGTTACTTATGGAATTCCAGGGAGAACAAAAGGGACGTTTTGAATATTCAACATGGATAAGAAAATACCGCTCTAAAAAATGTTAAAATTAAGTGATTAAAAATGGGCTGTTTTAACCAGTATTTGAAATATGAATAATACCTGCAGTGTATCATGACAGTTAATAAGGTCATAATACATTTTTATTTTTAAAACAGTTATTCTAATAAAGAGCCGAAAACACGTCCGTTGTATTATTTTCCACCAAAAAAAAAAACAACTAAATCACTTCTATTTTGTCGGGAGAATTTAAACCGAGCTGAATGAAAACTCGGATTATTTGAAGCGATGTTTACCCAGTTTGGCTTCTTTCAATTTAGGGAATTGTCTAATTTCAACGCTAGTCTTTTTTATTTTCCCCCAAGTTTATTTTCGCCGCTGAACGTCCCTGAAAATACTTTGGATTACGTAAGGGTGTTTTTCTTTATTTAGTTGGACAAACCCGGTCGCAATAAAAAATAAAATAGGGTAGCAGAAACGTTTAGTGTTTAAAAACGCCATTGTTTTTATACAGGTTGCATTTTTGCGAAAATATGATTTAAAGTTCATAGGTAAAAAAAATCGTTATCAGAAGAGTGAACTGTCATACATTGCATAACAATTCACACAAAAAATCAAAAGGGCGATTTCTCTATTATCAAAGGACTGCGAAGAAAGTTTTTCTACAATGTTCTCGAATTCCGAAGAAATTGGTTTTTGTGGTTTCAACTTTCTCAGTTTGGTTTTAAGTGAACATATTTTCTTTAAAAATTTGGCATCAATAACTACGAACATTTTTCTTTGGAAATCTAACCATTGTTCAAATTCTATATTACTAAGTTTATAAGTGAGTTTTTTAAGGAATCCGTATGCTTCAATTTCAAGCGTACTTCGTTTGCTATACAGATTTTTAATTTCTAAATCTAGCCACTTTTGTTTGGCAAAAGATTCAACCTTCCCAGTAACGGGTGATTGTTTAGGGATCTTGACTGAAATGAATTTAGGGAAAACTGAAAAAGACTTGCATGCTTTTAGAAACCAAATATCTGCTGCTATTAACCTAATCTTAGTACAGTATTTACAATAAAGGTTTTTTTCCGTTGACCGTGAAGCCATGTTAAGTCCTAACACTGGAACCTGTGGTGGAAGATAGATCAAAATACAAGAGTTCTAACCACACTACATCACAACTTGTTACGTTCTGGACGCGCGTTTCGCTAACCAAGTTAGCATCATCAGCAGATGATATAAACTAAAGTAACTTAACCTAACCGAGACTATTTATAGGCAAATGTGGTCACACTTGGTTGCGCCCGACTGCGTAGTAAAACAAAATGGCGTCCTCATAATATGTTTATACGATCAGGCTGAAAAACTACTTATTAGATTAACTTCAAGTGCACAAGCATTAAGAGTGATGCAGAAATAAAAATGTAAAATAATAAAAATATTTGAAAAGACGGTATATATGAGTAAGATAGCGTCATATACTATATACCCTATATAACAGATCTGTAATAATGTTTAAGAATCCAGCGGATCATAAAATAAGAATTATAAATATAGAAAAAGATCTATTGTATAATCTAAAGCAACATTACATTTGTTCACAATATCTTATATTAAGAGTATATCTTAAAAGATTCCGAAAACAGCTTCTTGCTCACAATAATATAGTTATTTAAACCAAGAAATACTGATAAAAACTGAGCCATCAAACAAAGATGAGGAGAAAGAATTCTGGTTGAAGAAGAATATTATTATTGGAGATCATTACGACAAAAGCTAGAATTCATAAGAATACCGTTTAAAAAGCTAAAGCATCACTATATCACGGACAGCGTCATGAGACTGCTAAAATTATACGTATGAGAGAACGTAATATGCGGAAATATAAAATAAAAAATATTCACTTGGACAAATCAACTATGGTGTTCTACAGGATCCTCGGGCTTGAATTGTTTATCCTATCCTTTATTCTAATGATTTGCCTCATGATGTTCCAAACATCAAAACAAGTCACTACGCAGATTATACATATGTCATTTCCATCTCTAGTACCGAGGACCACTCGACACGTTGACACAAGCTTCCCCAAGCCAAGCATAAGGGGTGGTTTTCTCAAATAAACTGAAAATAATAAAGAAAATGCCCAAAATGTAATAGTCATATTGAAGCTCGATATTAACCCAACTGTGCAAGTTAAGCTTTTAGGTATCACATTAGACGCTAAACTTACCTCTTGGAAGTCGTACTTTGGCAATCTGGCAAAAAGACTAGCAGGAATCTATATCTATTCAGACAGCTAAGAAAATCTGTTAGTGAGAATGTCATAGTCAGTTACAATATGGCATATTAATTTGGGTTGACAAAGTGGTAATCAACTACCAATTTTTAGATCGCAGAAGACAGCCATTCATTCACTCACGGAAGAAAATAGTCGTACTCACTGTAAACACTTATTTATTTCCAACCATATACCCACCGTTTGTTCAGGTAAAAAACCTATGAATGTTTGTTTTGTACGAAAGTAAATCAAGAACATTTTACACTTCACTCTGACACAGACTCGCAGCTAACATATAATAGGAACAACATCATCACATCACAAACAACAGTAAATAAATCTAGAAATGGTACAAATTATTTTGGACCAATATTTTTTAACAAGTTACCTTTTCATGTAAGAGTTCTAGAAATAAAAAGTTTTGAATCCATAATTAAGAAAATGTTGTTGTCTAAGGCTTACAATCAAATGTCTGAATAATAATTCAACCAAAACTTGTTCACCAATATGTATGTTGTTGGTGTAGGTGGAATAAAACATATTAACATCATCATCATCATATATTCATGCCATTGCCATTCGTGATATTAGCGCGTGAAGTAGCTGCAACGATCGCCGTTTGACCAAAATGGATCTTTGTATTTATTGCGATGCAAGGCATGGATCATAGTACGTTGCTGAGCTTGGAATTAATAATAATAATAACAATAATATTAATAAACTTTTGGCTGAACCAATCCTGGAACAACTTAAAGGAGCGGTGTAGCTTGAACTCGAGAATGAACGCGTTGAGCTCCACCTACAACAGAGGAACCCGACGAGATAGTACGAAATGAATAAAACATAGACGAAGTCGAATTTACAGGACAAGACATAATTGACAGAGCTAACAACATCCAGGACAATGAAAAAATATCAGTATACAACGAACTTCAAAAAGCTGTTGCTGAGTTTAACGGCCTAGCTCCAACCCAAAGACCTTAACTCCCGAAACTTAGAACTAGGCGGGAGACTCACAGCATCCTCAGGATTTTCAACACCATACTAACAGAGTTTAGTTTGAAGTATGACACCCTTGAGATGCTCCACACACTCATCTACTGCTCTGCCGTCGCAGTCCTCAGATGTCATAAACAACAAATGCATTCCCAGAAGAACAGAACAGGCAAAGCTACACACCAACAGAAACCCATATGGCAGAAAAGACTTGAGAAGACAATTGAGGATTTGAGACAGGAACTAGAAAGACTCACAGATTTTCCGAAGAATGAACATCCCTTGAGCAGACTTAAAACGCGCATTAAGAAGATATTTAAGACGATAGGTACAAAACCCACCGATCTCAAACATCAACAAAAACTAAATGAGTATCAGGATACAGTAAAGCAAAAACTAAAAGCTAAAGCGAAACGTCTGCAGAGATACAACAAATGTTTAAAGAGAAAATGACAGAACTTACTTTTCAACACCAACCAAAGACAGTTCTATCGGAGTATCAATAACCAAAGATCAAACCAATACTGAAAAGATGCTACTCAGCAAAGGGAAGTTTGACCGAGTATTGGTCGAATATCTGGAAAAAACCAAAAGAGCATAACCGAAATGCTACATAGATACAATCTCAACGTGATCAAATTCAAACACCACAAATGAAATTTGACTCAATCACGAAGGAGGAAGTTAGCAGCTTTATTAAGAGAACGAGCAACTGGAAGTCACCAGGAATTGACCATATTTACAATTTCTCGTATAAGAAACTTGAGATCCTCCATGAAGCTATGGCCCGTCATTTTACCAAAATAATGCATCATCCAGAAATAACCCCGCATTTCTCATGCTGGGCATTACAACTATACTACCCAAAAGCAATAGAACAGAATACTTGTCTCAGTACAGGCCCATGACCTGTTTGCCCACCTCTATCTCATATTGATAGTCATAACCTATTAGCCGTGGAATAGAAGGGATGCATTCTAGACCATCAAGTATGCAAGGAACAACTTATCATCGACTCTGTGGCACTTAAGCAGGCACAGAAAAAACAACGCAACCTACACACTGCTTTTATAGATTATAAAAAAACGTTTGACAGTGTACCACATTCCTGGCTTATAGACGTACTAGGAATATACAAAATTCACCCTATAATCAGTCGAGAACTCAGGATCTATAATGGCAGTCTCTTACCATCGATGAGATACACATCAATAGGGGAATTTACCAAGGAGACTCGTTAAGTCCACTAAGGTTATCCTTAGCGCTGAACCCCCTCTCCACGTTGCTCAAAAATACAAGAGGCTTCAACATCAAAGCCAATAGAGATAACTCCCACACCATATCCCTCCTTCTGTATATAGATGATATTAAGCTCTATGGTGGAAAACATAACCAACTAGAAAAGCTTATTGACGTGTTACATACACCTTCTCGAAAGACATCCATGGAATTTGGAATGGAAAAGTGTAAAGCCTTAAACATCGTAAAAGGCAAAGTTATTAATAGTATTGTAGCCCCACCCAATGGAGAAATAGTTCTAGCGATGAACCAAGGAGAGACCTGCAACTACCTAGGATTCCAACACGCTAGACTGCTTCAGGATATGCAAGGAAAGACCAAGCTGAAAGAGCAGTACGTTCAAAGAGTGCGAGCTCTTCTGAAGACAGAACTGAACGCCGGAAATCGCATTATAGCAATTAACACCTACACGTGCTGACCTACAGTTTCGGAATCTTGAAATGGACTAACACATAGCTAGATGGACTACAACAAACTACTCGCGTAATGATGACCAAATACAAGTCACACCACCCAAGATCAACTCTTCGAATGACCTAACCACGAAGAAAAGGTGGAAGATCCCTTGTTGACTTGACCAAATTGCTCTCCCGACAGCTGCAAAACTTGAAAGATTTCTTCACAAACAAGGCAGAAACATCAAGCCTCCATCGCATAGGGTCAAGTGACCTCATACTCACAAGTCAATCTCGCAGGTGACATCATCCTAAAGTTACTTTCAGACCTCGACAAATAAGATCAGTGGGCTCAAAAGGCAATGCACGGTCGATATCATAATGACTTGAATCAACCACACATAGATAAGGAAGCATCCAACAGCTGGCTGAAGGATGGATAACTGTTAACAGAGACTGAAGGATTTGTGATGGTAATACAGGACCAATTTATTAACACACGCAATTACACGAAATTTATCATCAAAGACCGGTCCGTTGAATCCGATAAGTGTTGAAAATGTACTAAGAGATCAGAGACTATACAGCATAAAACCCCTGGCTGCACTTACCTAGCAAACACGGATTACCTCCAGCGACATAACCAGGTGTGTAACATCATACACAGAAACTTGGTGATAAATACGGGTTCCTGAATAACTTTGTGCTCTATTATAAATACCAACCAGATTTAGTGCTTGAAAATAATGCTTTCAAACTGTACTACGACCGGGCAATTATCACCGACAGACGGGTGATGAATAATCGGCGTGATGTGTTGCTGTTAAATAAGGAAACAAAGACAGCTTATTTGGTAGAGGTCGTTGTACCCAACAATAATAACGTGTTGGATAAATATCAAGGGAAAAAGGCCAAATATGCCGACCTGGCCATCGAGATACGGCAGATCTGGCGCCTAAATAAGGTTCATGTGATACCGATCTTCGTATCATCAACTGGACTAGCTCCAAAAACGCTAGGAGTTAATCTAAAAATTATTGGCTTGCATGCTAACCCCTTAATGGACATCTAGAAGGCAGTTCTGCTCAGTACTTGTCACATAGTGAGAAAATTGTTACAAGACAACATATAGAACTAATTAGAAACCAGCCCACTCCTTTTGATGCATGCATCCGGGATTTATTGAGACATTGATTGTCAATTTCGGTAATAATAACAATAATAATAATAATAATAATAATAAGATTTTATTCAATTAAAAATTACACACAATACAATACTTGAACAAAAGGTCAAATCCACACTATAATAAAACTAAATAAGAAAGGTTACAACTTCGAAAAAAAAAACGAAAACTATACAGTGACCTTAGTGACACATAAAAAATAGTCGAGGGGTATAAAATTGCGAAATCCTAGAAGAAATCGTTAAGACAACATTTATTTGTAATAAAAAGATTCTAAGCCTAGACTTAAAAAATATTTAAATTAGGAGAGTCCCTGATAATCGGACAAAGTGCATTATAATATTTCCAAGCATTATGGGATATACCTCTTTGATAGAAAGCCGATCTATGACTCTCTGGCAACAGTAGTACCCTCATACGGGTGATATATTCATGTTTAGAGCGATTTTGATTTAAGTAAATAAAAATTCATTCTTAAAAGCAAAAACGCAAATTTATGTATGTATCGTAAACAATAATGATGTTGTATACCTCAAATGCAGTTCTACAAGTTTCCCTCTGTGACAGACCGGCCATCACCCTCACAGTACATTTCTGCACCAAAAACATTCTCTGTTATGACTACTACTGCCCCAGAGTACTATACTATAGCGAATATGTGAGAAAAAATTTGCATAATATAGTGTCAGGAGAGTGTCCCTGCCTCAGTGGTAGGAGAGAAGCCTCAGTGCATAGCAGCTACTACATAACTTAAAGCAGAGTTCATGAATATGTTGGTACCACTGAAATCCAGCGTCAAGGTACACCCCAAGCATCTTGGTTGTCTAGGAAGATTTAAGGAGTAAAAGGTGTTTTCGAACAGACATAAATCGCTGCCTATTTTCTTACCGGAGGAAAACATAACGAATTGAGTCTTAGATCTATTCACCATTAAAATGTGACCACAGCAACAAAAGTTGCCCTAAATCTCCTCGGCAGACAACAACAAAGATGGTAGGTCGAGCTTAAGGATCACTACATTGGTATCATCAGCATAAAACTCACAGTGTATGTCTGATGAAATTTTATTTAGAAAGAGAACAAGATCGTTGGCAAATATAATATAAAACAAAGGACCGAAGGTAGATCTCCCCTGTTTTAACGAATTGGCTTTACATTCTGATAGTGATCCACTAGGTATAATATCAATAACTGCAACGGCTTGTCATGAGCGCCATACCTGTAAAACTAAGACAAAAGCAAATCATGATCCACCATGTCGAAAGCCCTAGTGAAATCTATGAAAATACCCATGACAAATAATATGTTTTCAAGGGTACGAAAAATTTTGTTTTCGAGGGAACATAGTACTGTTTCTGTGCTTTTTGACATGGTGAAACCATGCTGTGCAGCAGACAGAATTTTATATTTTGAGAAGACTCTGGAGAAACTCGAGAGCAGACTTATAGCACGGTAGTTTGCAAAATCGTTTCGATCACCTTTCTTATGAATAGGGTTAACTGCTGAGAGTTTTAGTTTGGTGGGAAACACTCCCTTCTCAAGCTGTTGGAACCACCATCCAAACCACTAGAATTCGAGTTTTCCAACCTTCCTATAAGAGACAAAACATCAGACGCACAACCCCTAGCTCCAAGCTTGTCCCCAATTATTAAAATTCTTCTGGCAATAGAAAAGGCAGACTCAGAGCAATTGCTATTTGACAGCAATACTTGGTTCAAGCTTTGCGTTTGCGCCTCCGTGGATGGTTGCTTATTTATATCTGTCTGTATTTTGACAGACTGTAATATGTTCAATTTCATCAGTTTGAAGCTCAACTGAATGTTGCGACACCACACCTTGATTCGTCTGCACCTCAACTAACTGTAACAAAATCGGCCTCTGGTGAGCAATCTGAGTTTTACACTCTTTAGTTGAAATAGTTGTATGGGTGTGGGTGTTATTAAACCTTAGTGTTGTCTGGGTTTCAGCATTAGCAACACTCACGTTTCTCGCAGAAGTAATTATGTGATTTTGCCTATCGATATGTCTTTGAAGCTCACATACTTGTAGATGTTGCCAAACCATATCTTGGTCCGTTTGAACCTCAACCGACTGCAACAGAATCGACCTCTGAGCAGTCTGAGTTCTACAGACCTTAGTTAAAATAGTAGTCTGCCTGTGGGTTGTATTAAACCTCAAAGAATTCTGGGTTCCAGAATTAGCCAGACACACATTTCTCGCAGAATTTATTATTTGATCTTGGTCATCAATATGTCTTTAACGCTCATATACTTGAAGTCTATATGCATTTATTTCCTTATGTAACCTAGTCTCCATCTCTGTGTCATCTGCTTAAAAGGCACTCTATCTCCTTTTTATTCGTGCAATGTGAATATCTTTATTTTTCATTTCATTTTTTGTTGGGTTTGTTCAATTTCTGCTTTATCTTGACACACAAAATCAGATTTTGGTGCGGTACTCTAGTCCTCTTCCAACAGCTCAAATGTCTCAAAATCAATGTCTTCTGCTGAAACTTCATTTCCTTTTGTTCAAAACTTTCTTCTAATTTAAGTCTCAATATAATGCGATTTTCAGGCAATTACTTTTAAAGATTCAAATACCCGTCCGGGCAGAGTACTATCTGTGCACGACACATTGTTATATTAGCAGTGCAAAAATTCTCTCTATATGTGTGTGACGTCACAATGATCGCTTTGACTTGTACTGTTTCTGTACAATTTTGGGTACTACGCAACTCTCTAACTTTTTAAAAACTACTACTAATATTTACTGAAGATCCATAACGTTTACTATCGTGATTCGCGATGATTATTCTAATATTTTCTACCTATTTTGACACTAAAAATCAATATTTTCCAGCACCACCATAACATAAACAAACAAACTTCGACGTTGTTCATACTAAAATATGTTAACATCATGGCTCCCAACGAAAATCGGGAGTCACGAGTATAATTCATCGTTTTTCATGGTATTAGCCACCGTAGTAGTTATTTCGCTGGTTTTACGTTTGAGTAAATGGATCATTTTATCTGCTGCAGTGCAGGACATATTCCAGATAGGCATCATAGTATACTTGTTATGACGTTGGTGTTCGAGGATTAAAAAAGCATTATAAACATTATCGCTCCAACGAAAGCAGGTCATGGTATTAGCTAGGGGAGTAGTTGTTTCTGTGATTCAATTTTGTGCGTTTGCCCTACACGGGGCTCACTAATCTATGGCGACCTGATGATCTCTAGAAAGAGCTAAATTGTGATCGTCGTTTGACTAAAATGGATAATTGGGTCTGCTGAGATGCAAAACATGTTCCAGATGGAGACCATAGTCCAATCTCACTATTATCAAAGTGTTTATCAGAAAAAATGCCAATGTACGTTTATTTATCTCTATGATTATTATTTTTATTATTATTAAATTAATTTGAATAAAATCATTGTTTCTCTACATTTAACTGGATGCATAATGGACTTACCAAAGAGTAAACTAAGTATCAAACTAGTGCTTACTTCCGTTAGATCTCATGCATACTGAACGACCAACTTTAACTTGCTACTTGTTATCCCATGGTAGCAGAAGTTAATAAGTATTCCGTCGTCTATTTTGCAGGAAAACTTCTAACGAAATTTGAGTTAAACTTTTCAGACGCAACGCATCAGCCTCAAATTTTGTATGCTTCCTAAACGATCGGCACCTGAGCGACATATTTGATGTATTTTCGCTGAATACGTTTCGTCATGTCGTGAATCATTTCCCTAACGCAGTTTAAAGTAATATTAATATTTTTAGAATTTCTTACACGTCAAAATATATATCTGGAAATAAATCGAAATCGGATTAGTTTCTTTTCTAAAGGAGAGCGAAGCGAAATTTAGAACTCTTTCTACAGTTAAGAAGTACTTACATTAATTAAAATGCGAAGACAATTTTGAGGGATTTTCAGAAAATATAAAATTGAATAGATTTCAATGTACTAGTTAAAAAAGAAATACAATACGAAATATATGCTACGGCTATATGACAAAACTAAAAGATTTATCTCATTAGCACAAATTACTACTAGAATTATGGGAACTTTTAAACAAAAATTTAATTTTTGAATTAATAGTGATGTAAGTAATAGTCTTGGATAATAAAATAAATATAATATTATGTATTTTGCTTAAATTGCAATGAAGTAGGTTCAATATTTAACTTTTTTTTCTTAAAAACGAATAAGATTTGTGATAGGCTATAAAATATTTTTTGGTTATAATAATCCTTTCAAATTATTTGTAGTTATTTTCTTTTCACCCCGTGTAATTTCCCTTTTTATATTACCTGTTCAATAATTTCAAATTCCTTAATTAGGTAAAAAAAATTAAAACCCTAAGGAATTATATATCATACATAACAGATATAAAAGGAATATAAAATGAGTGCACACTTGCAAGCTATATGAATTCTACCATACATATTTAGTCTAAGATATATTAACAAGAACAGGAAAATGAAAACATCTATCTTTTACTTAGTGTAAAGTATGAACTAGGTCTAAAGGACGAAGGTGAATGACCTCAAATTAATCCAATATTTTCGCAGCTTCCCAACAATGGCAGTGGACTGCCACTTGTTCAAGAGTAGTCAAGTAGTTTGTAGAGAGTGAACTTAAAGTTTTTGTTTTTCTAATGACTAAATAACCGATATTTAAGCAATATATTCTCGGTGGCGTTATTAGATACTCTATTAGTAGCAAGGTTGAAAAAAAAACATGTTTTATTTATTTTTAAACAAAATATCTGTTTTAAACAGTTTTTTTATAATCATGTTTTTATCTCCAAGAAGGGCAATGCTATTTAAAACAAAAAAATACTTGTTTTAAATTATGATATTATAGTTAATTAACTTGAAATATTCACTGTAGAAATATGTTTTGTTATTAATTCTTCAAAATAATTTTATATTAAACTAAGAGAAAAAAATTTAAGTTTTACATTTTTTACCGAGTTTTAAACACCTTAAAAGAAGTAATTATGATTTAAAACTATTTAAAACACTTTTTTTAATCAAAATGTTTAAAACAAAACTATTTAAAAACATAACAACCTTAATTAGTAAGTTGGAATAAAATTAAGATAATGACATTTTAGAGATAACTAAAAAATGAATGCCTATATATTTTATATTTTTATATTTTATTACATACATTCTGCAATGTGAGGCTGTTCCCTCTTTTGTTTTGTATAACTTATTTTATTTTGTTTGCCCCAAGTGAAGCAAATTCCTTAAAAATGTTTTTTTGGTGGAAGGAAATCAGACAATGTCATTCTTAAAAAACAATTAGCCAGTGTATGAGTTCCATTTAAACGAAATACTTTCCCGAACTCTCTTTCATCCTTTAAGCGAATCTTTCAATTAAAGCCTGCGATTGTACGGGTGGTATTTCTGAAATTTGCATCACAATCGAAATCCCCTTTGGTGGCAGTAGAATTAGAGGCCTAAGAATCTCTTTCAACTATGTTTTTGTGTTCCCCAGGATTTCGACGTAACATTTGTTTCAATTACGGGGATTCGACCTTCTTGAATTACGGTCGTTCGAATAATTTTAGGTTTCACCTTAAAAAAATTAATTAAGACTCTGTGGTACTTGAAAATAATACTTGCTATTTTATAAAGGACAATTTTCTTATTATCCTAAATAAAACCAAAAATATAAAAAAGTATATTTTCCCGTATGTTCGTCAATATGTGTTAAGGTATATATGCAAAAAAAAATGTTTCCCTTATTTCTAAAAACATTATTCGTTTGTGAATTTAAAAAAAAATGTATCTTCGAGAAAGCTGTCCCCTCCATGAGAGAGTCCTGTCGAATTTGGACCAACATATTCCACCGTTTAAACCAAAACTTTAAATTTTTATTTTGTTTTTAGAGGGCTGATTCGAGTAATCCAATATACAAAGAAAAACGTTGCTTTTATATTTAAGAATTAAAATATATTTTTGGTTTTTAGGGCTGTTTTATCCGCCTAGAGCTTTGTATAGTTAAAAAAAAAACGTTCACAAAGTAAAGAAATATCCTATTTTAAGCGAAGCGCTTTAAAAAAATCTCGTTTGTGGGGGCGGTTTCATATACCTAGGGTGGCTACTCTGTACAGCGGGAAAAAATGTTTTATATACAAAAAATAACAGTTTTTTACGTTTTAAGGAAAAAAAATATCTGATGGGCTGATTATATCTCTAGTTTTGATATACAAAAACTAGAAAATAAATTAACGAATTTTCATTAGAAATATATCATTTCTTGGGGAAGGTTTCGATCCCTTACAGTAAGCCTAAGTGCTGCCCTTGTCGGGCTCCCCTTCTATGTCCCTACAGTATATTTTTTATTATTTTTTTGAGAATACATTTAATCAAAAAAAAAAAGAAATATCTTTGCGAATGACTTTCAAAACTTTCGTATAATTTCTTTTTAAACTGACGAAAATCGCTTTTCGTATTATTGAATATATAATTTTTTTACATGGGATGCAGATAGCGCAAAAAATTTGAGGCATGGCGATTTGGCCGAGAGTGTTTGGCGGAGTCAGTCTGGCGGAGAGCAATTTGGCGGAAGTCAATTTTGCGTATGGGTATATTGTGAGGTAATTAATTTCGAGAGAATGTTGGCCATAAGCTCATACTCATAAGACTTGGATTTTATTTGTATTAAATATTCTCTTTCAATCTTTTTGACAAGGTAATTTTATGTTATGAAATTAATGCTTTAATTAAAATTTATATTACCATAAATACTTATCGAATTGACTATATTGATTTTTAAACAAACGCTTCTATGCGAAATAATCGATCTACGCAAATTCTCGACAAATTTCAATCGCAAATAACTCTTTCATTTGATGTCGGATTTAAACGAATTTTGAACAATATTATATATAAACTAATGGAGAATCGCTCATATGTTAAAAATATAAGTATGTTTTTAATATACAGGTTTAAGCAGAAAGATGTTTTTTACCATAAGTTTAAGAGACTTTGTGGAGTAACGTAACAATAAATTGTTCTAGGTTAAGTTTTAATTTTTAAGTCACATATATTTTTTAAAA
This sequence comes from Kuschelorhynchus macadamiae, assembly GCA_030620095.1. NCBI lineage: Eukaryota > Metazoa > Arthropoda > Insecta > Coleoptera > Curculionidae > Kuschelorhynchus > Kuschelorhynchus macadamiae. The sequence goes on from JAUTXW010000026.1 coordinate 1,315,520, forward strand.
ACACATTGCAATTTTTATCAATTTTTATGTAAGAAGAATTAAGGTTGCTATGAAGGTAACAGTGACAGTTTCACCCACAAATAAGATTTTTAAAAAGAAACATTACAAACATGTTTACCAGAATTTAATTAATCTTCTATAAAAACATTATAATACTTTAAACTCAAAGCACAAAAATGACACGCGCGAATCATAACAAAAAATACGTGCCCGAATGACAGCCCATATATGCCTTGGCATCCCTTTTAATAAGATTCCTTATATGAACTGCATGATTCTTCAATGAGAGCTTCACTAAACTTCTATAAATTGGCTGGAGCAGGTAGCCGAGGCGGAACTTTTCTCTGCAATCTGTCCCAGACATGGTCAATCGAATTCAAGTCGGGACTGTGGGGGGCTAATTCATTTTTGGGATTTCCACCACATCTAAATATTCAGTAACGATTCTTGCAATATGCGGGTAAACGTTATCATGCATTAGCATGAATCGTCTCTCACAAATGGAGCGAAGGAAACAAGTAAAATGTCATGAATATATCTAACTGGTGTAATACCCTACCGTACCCTAAGCAAAAAACGTTCTCCTGTAAATTCTTTCGCGATCATCCGGTGATTTTAAACGAAACCTAGATTCATGGGTGAATAGGACTTTTCCTATTGACTATTCATCAGTGCACCAATTTTGATGTTCTCTAAGTTGTTCAACCCTATGATTTCTCAGCAATTCAGGAGCGGATGCAGGTCTTCTTGCGTGTAACCCATTGTCAGATAACTTCCTTCTTAACGTTCTCTCGCATACTTGGATCTGCCGTACGTACTCCAATCTGTTTTTTACCTTCACAGGAGTTACTCTTGAGTCGCATAAAACATTTAGTACAATAAAACGATCATCTCGTTCATTCGTACATCTCCTCCTAACATATTGAGTCCTTCCACTGTAATCGCCATGCCGACTGAACCGATTTACAGCCTTTGTACTTTACTTCTTGTGACGTTTAAAACTCTTGCCACATAATGCTGTGACCGTTTATCCTGGATTAAAGCAAGTGCTCTGACAGCAGAGAGAAGTAATAACCTCAAAAATTAACACAGATTAATTTACAAAAAACAATTTGGTAGCACTTAAAAATCGTTAGTGACATGTCCAGTGTTGATTCTACGAATCTCTCACTGGCATCTTCGTAGCAACCTTCGTTTTTCGTACAGAAAAATTGATAGAAATTTAAAACAATTTACTGTTACGCACCTCAACAGAGTGTCTTATTAAACTTATGGTAAAACACATCTTTTTATTTAAACCTGTATATTATAAACGTAAGTACATTCTTTAGTCAATTTTTACCATGTAAGCGATTTTACATTAGCTTATTTACAATATTCTTGAAAATTCATTTAAATTTGCGATTGAAATTCTGCGCGGATCGATTATTTTTCCTTGTGAGTTTATTTTTTGGTTTATAATATGAAATTTAATTTAGATTCGTCAACTTTTTAACATTTTTATATACAGGATGATTCAGAAATAGGTACCGAAATTACAAGCATGTAGACCTTGACGAAATTTGAAGAAAAGTTTTATATCATTTTTCTCTATGCCATACCGTTTAGAACATACAGGGCACATGTGTGATAAAAAAGACATTGTAATATCGGTTAGGAGCGAGATATCAATTTTAATTTTGAAATATGTAATCACTACATAAAGATTCATTAACCCTACAAACGATACCATATGTGTGTATATGACCTGCATTTATGGCCATATTTTTTTTACCACTCGGTATATTGCCTGTTTTTATAAAAATATTTATAGCTTGGCTTCTTTACTATAAATTATTACTCCTAGAATTTTTTCATATGAGCTATCATTACGGAGTTTTATTTGAGTTAAGGCGTCAAAACCCTTTATAGACCAAGCAATAGAAATTTATTGGTTTTATGACAAAAATACTACCTGAAAACGAACTTTGCCATCACTTAAAACACATTATGCTGGCATATGCTGACGATTTTTCTACTCGCAACTATTATTTAATAATTTTTTATAAACCGTTTAGTGCAAAATAGTGCCGTTTTTTTTTTTGGTTTTTTGTTCATAAAATGAAAACGATGTAAGCAATCGCAATGCTATAAAGAGGTGACTTGTAGAGAATTGAAATACGAACAAAACAATTTATTAAACAAGTCTTTAATAGTTAAATTCGAAAAAAATCTGGAAAAAACCAAAAATTCACAATTTTTTCAAAAATTTATAAGTTGGTCATTTTTTAAGTTGTAGCCTAGACCTTCCGGTTTTTTGCTCACAAAATGAAAACGATGTAAGCAATCGCACTGCTATAAAAAAGTGACTTGTAGAGAATTGAAATACGAACAAAACACTTTATTAAACAAATCTTTAATAGTTACCTAAATTCGAAAAAAATCCGGAAAAAACGAAAAATTCACAATTTTTTCAAAAATTCATAAGTTAGTCATTTTTTAAGTTGTAGTCTAGATCTTCCGGGAAATGGTAATCAATGGCATGAACTGTATGCAAGCACAAGACAGGAGTCGTCGGATTATTAGTTTTTAAATTATTTTGCAGTTTGAATTTTTTACTGCGAACTTCCAGAGAGTCTCGATGCGTCACGGATTGCTTATTTCAATTCTACAAATTTCGAAAACTCACTTATCCTACTTCCAAGCGTATATTTTCATTTTTCGTTAAAATGCTGCAAAACTAGTAAAAACTGCTTACAAACATGACATATCTTTACGAGTATCCAATCACTTTGTCAAATCATATACTCTTTTCTCAAATCAATGATCAAATCTATGATTTGACAAAGTGACTGAATACGAGGGAAGATAATGACATATCTTCTGTAAGCATTTTATTACTCGTTTTGCCAACATTTAATGCAAAATGAAAATATGCATTTGGAAGCACGATAACAGAGTTTTGAAAAATTTCATATAAAATTGAAATCAGCCAATCCGTGTCGCATCCAGACCCGCTAGAAGTTAGCGCAGTAAAAAATTCAAATTACAATAACTTAAAAACAAATTATCCGACAGCACCTGTCTTGTGCTTGCATAAAGCTAATGTTATTCACTATCATTTCACGGAAAGTCTACGCTACAACTTAAAAAATGACCGACAAATGAATTTTTGAAAAAATGTCGAATTTTTCGATTTTTCAGGGTTTTCTTTGAAACTAATCATCCGATCGACTTGTTTAATAGCTCATTTTGTTCATATTTCAATTCTCTACAATTTGCCTCAGTATAGCATTGCAATTGCTTAAATCGTTTTCATTTCATAAGCAAAAAAAGTGAAAAAAAAGCGATTTTTTGCACTAAATTGTTTATAACAAGTTAATAAATAATAGTTACGAGTAGAAAACACATCAGCATAAACCAGTGGAATGTGTTTTAAGTGATGGTTCAGTTAGTTTTCAGGTAGTATTTTGACCACAAAATCAATACATTTCTGCTCTATTGCTTGGCATATAAAGTGTTTTATATATATATATATATATATATATATATTTAGTAGTTAGCAAAATTATCAAAAGATTTCGTGATCATGGTTGTGTAAAAGATCTTCCCAGGACAGGTAGGCCAAAACTAGATGATGATATGAAATTGAATGTTTTACTCAGTTATAACGAAAATCCACATTTACCTGCAAGTCAAATAGCATTAGATTTAAACCTTAGTCAATCATCGGTAAAAAATATTCTGCACACGACAAAGTATCATCCCTACAAAATAAGATTAATCCATGAATTAAATGAAGACGACTTTGACCGCCGACTTGAGTTTTGCGAAGGTATGCAAGAGCGGTGCAACCTGGATACATTCTTTTGTAGAAATATTTTATTTTCCGATAAAGCCACCTTTTTTCTTAATGGTACTGTCAACCGACAAAACTGTGGATATTGGCCTACAGAGAATCCCCGTTGGGCTCAAGTGGCTCATATGCAATATCCCGAGAAAATCAATGTTTGGGCTGGAATATTTCAAGATAGAATTATGGGTCCCTACTTTTTCGACGTAAATTTAACCGGCGAAATTTATCTTAATTTTTTACAACTCGAGTTGATTCCTGCTTTAGCTCAATTGTATCCAGGTAATGAGCCCGATATGCCTACTGCAGCAATGTGGTTCCAACAAGATAGAGCACCACCTCACTACGCGCTACCTGTTCGGCAGTATCTCAGTGAAATATTTCCTAACAGGTGGATAGGACATCGTGGTCCCTACGAATGGCCGGCCAGGTCCCCGGAATTAACTCACATAGATATTTTCAGTGGGGATATTTAATGAGCAAAGTTTATTTGAACAGACCTCCTAATATCGATGCGATGAAAAATCGTATAAAAGATCAAATCAACAGTTTTCTCATTGTTTTATCTCAAAAACAGTTGACTTTAGGGATAGGGTATGCTTTATAAAATATGATCAGAATTTCATGTAGATTCTTAAAATGAAATAATATACAGGGTGTTCTATTAGAGATTCTGAAGTTTTGGCATGTAACTTGATTTTAAAACACCCTGTATTATATTTCAAGACATCTCCGAATCATAAATCGTAAGGAACTATACAATTTTTATATGAAACTTTTTTACCCAACTTGTATAGTTTTTGATATATCTCAAGGTTTCCAGACTTTATGCCCTCATTGTATATATATATATATATATATATATATATATATATATATATATATATATATATATATATATATATATATATATATATATATATATATATATATATATATATATATATATATATATATGTATATATATATATATATATATATATATATATATATATATATATACAGTGTGTATCAGCCAAATGGAATAAATTCGATAATAAATAAATGGGGGCGTGTTCGGAAAAACGCTTGGACCCGTCGATTGGTATTTTTAGTTGCTCGTTTTCTCCAATAAAAACTTTTTATACAGGATGTGTCCTGTAACAGTGGTCAATGCCAACTTTCTTATTTCAAATGCAACACCCCGGATATTATTTAATTTTTGGATTCTTTAGGAGATTCTAAACATATTTTATGTTCAATGTCCTATACCTATCTTCAACTATTTCGGCAGTATTAAATGTTTTCAAATTTATTTTTATTTTATTTATTTCGAATTTATTATTATTCATGAAAGTGGCTCTGGTTACTGAACTATTTATTTGATTACAAAAATTCGCTACAACACACTCAATACTTATTTACCATTTAGGTCTTCATATTAAGAATGTAAGCAAAAACCATTTTAGCGTTCCTTTTTATTGATATGGAACAAAAAGAGCCAGTTTTGTTTACTTTTGTGTAAAATGCCTGGCCTTTCTCTTTGCAAAACAGTAGTTGTCAGTGTCAGTGTCATAGTCTTTTGAATTTCGTTAACTGCATAATACCTAATATCAGAAAAATGGTTCATTTAACAGAAATGCATAAAATAACAATTCTACAAATGATTGGTTATGGAGATAACACACGAACACAAGTGGAACTTGCTCGCTTATTTCATGAAAAATTTCCAAATTTGCCGCATATATCCCAAGGGACAATAAGTAAAATAGAAAAGCAGTTTCGCGAGCTTGGACATGTGAGGCAGATAAAAAAAGCAGCTGCCAATTCAATAAATGATGATACTAAATTGGATATTATGCTTGAGTTTGAGGAAAACCCACATATTTCTAGTCGACAAGCCGCCGCAATGTTCGATATTAGCCATTCGTCGATTATTCGAACATTAAAAGAAAATAAAAGGCATCCCTATAAAGTGATACCAACTCAGGAGCTCATGGAAGACGATTATGATAGGAGAACTTATTTTTGTGAACAAATGATGGCTATGTTAGATAACAATGTTATTCAATTAGAACATGTTTTGTTTTCGGATGAGTGCACCTTTACACTTCACGGTCATCTAAATCGTCAAAATTGCCGCTATTGGTGTAGGGAAAATCCTCACTGGATCAGCGAAGAACATACTCAATATCCTGAAAAGGTTAATGTTTGGGCAGGAATTGTTAGGGATCATATCATAGGCCCCTTTTTCATTGACGGCAATTTGAATGGCTATAATTATTTAGCAATGCTCCAAAATAATGTCGTGCCAACTTTGACAAATTTGTATCCGGATCCAGCAAACCCACAAGTTCCAGCGAATATGATATGGTTTCAGCAAGATGGAGCACCGCTCCATTACCAAATTAATGTCCGGCAGTACCTCAACGGAATATTTCCAAATCGGTGGATAGGGAGACGATCTGACGCCATTAGACTTTTTCTTATGGGGACATATTAAAAATGTTGTATACAAAACTAAACCCCTCGACTTAGCTGACTTAAGAAGACGAATAACGCTTGCGATAAGATCGGTCACGCCTGAGATGCTAAATAACGTTAGAAGAAATTTCTATTTAAGATTAGGAATTTGCCAAGACGTTCGCGGCGAGCATATTCAACAGTTCCTAAATTAACTTTTTACTTTTGTTTAGAAGAAATAAATAATTTTATTTTTTTAATCTTAATTTTTGCAATAAATTTGAAAACACTTAATATTGCCGAAATAGTTGAAGATAGGTATAGGACATTGAACATAAAATATGTTTAGAATCTCCTAAAGAATCCAAAAATTAAATAATATCCGGGGTGTTGCATTTGAAATAAGAAAGTTGGTATTGATTACTGTTACAGGACACACCCTGTATAAAAAGTTTTTATTGGAGAAAATGAGCAACTAAAAATACCAATCGACGGGTCCAAGCGTTTTTCCGAACACGCCCCCATTTATTTATTATCGAATTTATTCCATTTGGCTGATACACACTGTATATATATATATATATATATATATATATATATATATATATATATATATATATATATATACAATGAGGGCACAAAGTCTGGAAACCTTGAGATATATCAAAAACTATACAAGTTGGGTAAGAAAGTTTTACATAAAAGTTGTATAGTTCCTTACGATTTATGATTCAGAGATGTCTTGAAATATACAGGGTGTTTTAAAATCAAGTTACACGCCAAAACTTCAGAATCTCTAATGGAACATCCTGTATATTATTCCATTTTAAGAATCTACATGAAATTCTGATCATATTTTATTAAGCATACCCTATCCCTAAAGTCAACTGTTTTTGAGATAAAACAATGAGAAAACTGTTTTACAAAATTTTTTTAATAACGATTAACAACGACAGTCTAAAATTCTAAATGATGCGTTTTAACGTAATAAATGCTGGAACTATTGTCCGTTCACTTCCTGACAATATCCTAATCGATTGATGAACTCTTGTTGTAGATTTCGAATGAAAGTAGGTGTAATTTGATCTCTTATACGATTTTTCATCGCATCGATATTAGGAGGTCTGTTCAAATAAACTTTGCTCATTAAATATCCCCACAGAAAATAATCTAGGTGAGTCCGGGGACCTGGCCGGCCATTCGTAGGGACCACGACTTCCTATCCACCTGTTAGGAAATATTTCACTGAGATACTGCCGAAGAGGTAGCGCGTAGTGAGGTGGTGCTCCATCTTGTTGGAACCACATTGCTGCAGTAGGCATATCGGGCTCATTACCTGGATACAATTCAGCTAAAGCAGGAATCAACTCGAGTTGTAAAAAATTAAGATAAATTTCGCCGGTTAAATTTACGTCGAAAAAGTAGGGATCTATAATTCTATCTTGAAATATTCCAGCCCAAACATTGATTTTCTCGGGATATTGCGTATGAGCCACTTGAGCCCAATGGGGATTCTCTGTAGACCAATATCTACAGTTTTGTCGGTTGACGGTACCATTAAGAAAAAAGGTGGCTTCATCGAAAATAAAATGTTTCCACAAAAGAATGTATCCAGGTTGCACCGCTCTTGCATACCTTCGCAAAACTCAAGTCGGCGGTCAAAGTCGTCTTCATTTAATTCATGGATTAATCTTATTTTGTAGGGATGATACTTTGTCGTGTGCAGAATATTTTTTACCGATGATTGACTAAGGTTTAAATCTAATGCTACTTGACTTGTAGGTAAATGTGGATTTTCGTTACAACTGAGTAAAACATTCAATTTCATATCATCATCTAGTTTTGGCCTACCTGTCCTGGGAAGATCTTTTACACAACCATGATCACGAAATCTTTTGATAATTCTGCTAACTGTGGATTTTGCAATTGCTTGTCCTCGCTCGGGATGCGTATTATTAAAAAGTTCACATACTTCGTCAAGATTTCTTTGGCGACCTCCCCATCCAAACATCATAAGAATATCTATTCTTTCTCTTTCTGAAAGCATTTTTATCAGGAAAAAAGTAACTCTCCAACAATATGTTAAAAATTGACACAGTTTATTGTCAGTACATGACTGTTTCTATGGGAGTTCTAAAATAATCCACCAGGTTTCACTACGCATAGGGAAATGAGTTAATTTTGTTTAAAGCCAAATTTCCATTTTCTCATTTTTTTATCTCAAAAACAGTTGACTTTAGGGATAGGGTATGCTTAATAAAATATAATCAAAATTTCATGTAGATTCTTAAAATGAAATAATATACAGGGTGTTCCATTAGAGATTCTGAAGTTTTGGCGTGTAACTTTATTTTAAAACACCCTGTATATTTCAAGACATTTTTGAATCATTAATCGTAAGGAACTATACAACTTTTATATGAAACTTTTTTACCCAACTTGTATAGTTTTTGACATATCTCAAGGTTGCCTCAAGTCACTTTTATGGCCTCATTGTATATATATATATATATATATATATATATATATATATATATATATATATATATATATATATATATATATATATATATATATATATATATATATATATATATATATATATATATATATATATATATATATATATATATATATATATATATATATATATATATATATATATATATATATATATATATATATATATATATATATATATATATATATATATATATATATATATATATATATATATATATATATATATATATATATATATATATATATATATATATATATATATATATATATATATATATATATATATATATATATATATATATATATATATATATATATATATATATATATATATATATATATATATATATATATATATATATATATATATATATATATATATATATATATATATATATATATATATATATATATATATATATATATATATATATATATATATATATATATATATATATATATATATATATATATATATATATATATATATATATATATATATATATATATATATATATATATATATATATATATATATATATATATATATATATATATATATATATATATATATATATATATATATATATATATATATATATATATATATATATATATATATATATATATATATATATATATATATATATATATATATATATATATATATATATATATATATATATATATATATATATATATATATATTATATATATATATATATATATATATATATATATACAATAATATATATATATATTACATATATATATATATATATATATATATATATATATATATATATATATATATATATATACATCTCCATAAATTAAGCAAATATGATTATCTAGTTCCCGGATCTTTTTTTAAAAGGATAATAAAGGGTACATGGAATAAATATAGGACACGTGTTTCTGACTTAAAAGTTTCTTCATCACAAAATCGACCTTATATACAATTCCGTAGCTGAAAGACGAGTACAACTAGCGCCAAAATGAATACACAAAATAACACCAGGGTCACCAACAGGAGCAAAACCGACATTTGTGATTATCAAGAGAACATCCGAAATCTTCGCCGGACTAGTAAATAGAGTATCAAGTCCGGTAATTACAAAAACTTCCTAAGATACTTAGTTACACTTTTAAATGATTACAGAACACAATGCAAAGAAAAATCGAGGAAATTCAAACACGTTCAGTTATTTTGTCAACCCGTATAATATGCAACTATGCATCAAAGCAACTGACGGATTTTAAATGCCCAGAAAACGATGTTTTAAAAATTGTTGGTCAAAAAATAATTAACATAAACAAATTTATGGAGAATAAAATTCTCTACAAAAATCTTAGTTGGCCGTCATTCAGGATAAATGTAAAATATATAATAGAAGATAATAATAAAAAAAATAAATTAGATTTTATAATGATTATATTCCAGAGTATTTTCAGTTCAGAAATTTTTATTATAGTGAATATACAATTGTTAATATTCTCTATTTAGATATTTTTTGAACTATTAACGTTTGATTCAGAAATTAAAATGCACTTTTTTTGCTATATTTATAAATTACATCTCCATAAATTAAACAAATATGATTATCTAGTTCCCGGTCTTTTTATTAAAAGTTGATAAAAAGGGTACATGGTTTCGAATTGAAAACCTCCTCCTTTCTTGAAGTCGGTTTAAAAGTTTGCTTTAACTAAACAAAATCCCCAGATTTCACCTTATATACAATTCCGTATTCGCGAGAGAATAATAAGTGGGGAAAATAGATCCCAATAAAGAAAACTTATCCCGAAGTCATAAGTTTCGTCCAGCGTCATTTCGTCCGAGAGGAAAAGTAAAAAACGGCTTGTAGACAGCAGAACTGCCAAAAATAAACGGGAAATCTTATGAGGGTCCGCTCTCGGACATATAACTTACTTTTTATCATCGCGTCCCTCTTCCCCGGGCTATTTTGTCATTTGGGAGCCTCTTTCTTATCTGGAACAGAAAGGATTTAATCTTAGGACCGGGACGCTTTTCTTGCTTAAATTTAATAAAAACTTTATACGAGTTTTTAACTAAGTTTTTAGATCGTCTCTTTCAATTACAACAAAATGACGGGCAAAGTGTTACATAATTCTTAAAAATCTAAATAAAAATCTGGAACATTACATTTTAGATTGCACAATTTTATCATTCTGTTCTTTTGGGTTTTATGTCAAATAACACAGTGAACAGGTTCAGTGAAGACCGCTAAATTTTAACCGACTTCTAAAATTATTCTCCGCATATTAAAAGTTCCGACGATAAAATAAAAGTAAGCTAAACAAATATATATAAAATAAGTTTAAAAACAAAAATAAAATGTAAAATTATTAAAAATAAAAAAAACTAAAATAAAAATATTTGGTAAAATTAAAACAGACAAATAAGCACTGAAAAGTAAAAAATGGCATTTTAAACAACTCTAAAGATGTGACTTATGAAGTGGGCGTCGATCTAATTGACACTAATAAATCTTTTGAGGTATTAGACCCTATTATGTCTTCGAAAAGTATAATTCTAAAGAAAAGCAACTAGTATCAAATATGTACAAGGCCTTTCTTAGTACCTAGTAATCAAATAGTAGTTTGATACCCACTTCATAACTTAAATTTCTAAGATTGTATAAAATGTTGTTTTCGCTTTTCAGGGCTTTTTGAAGATTTTGATCATTTAAGCCAGCCGTTGTGGAAATATAGCCCTCCGAATGGCTCTTTATCAGAGAAGCTTGGTAGTGCAAAAATAGTTAAAATATTAGATAGACCACAGAGACTTTGAGATGATAATCGACGCAACCCGTATTCTTTTTACTGATAAGTCTCATTTTAGGTTAAATATAGATTCAAAAAAAGTTGGAATTTGGTGACCATCTGACAACCAGAATGGTGAGGACGTTTAACAGACCATAGATAGACAGTGTAAACCAATAATGGTCTCATTAATGGATCAATTTCTAAATGCCTACTCTTATATAAACAATATTTTCTGGCCAGTTGTAGTGTCATATGGGACCACTATTCTACTATGGTCCGCAGGATTTCCCTATTTAAACTCAATCCAGCATGCATAAGATAGGCTGCAGATATGGGTTTTAAACGCGATGATTTAAAAAATCAAAAGCAACTTTATCATTCTTTGCAAGTTACTCGGGAAGAAATTCCTAGCAATACTTCACCAACCTGGTTTCGATCTTAGAGCGAAAGTATAGAGTTTGACTTAATACATACGAAGAACATATTCCTTAATGGCAATAGTTGTTTCTAACTTGAAATGCTTGGTTTAAAAATATATTAATTCTTTTACATACAATGTTTCCGTCTACTAAAAATTTGAAACCTTAATAAAAATTAAAATGTCTTAACCCAAAACGAGCAATGTCAATATTTTTGTGAAAGTGAAAAAAAAATACTTTTTAACACTATGGGATATAATAAGGTAATATTATTTTATATTTTTTTTTTTTAAATGTGTACCTGTATTTCTATTTCTTTACACTGTTGTCTAATTGTCTTTAAGACCATTATTTAATACGTTGTACAAGCAAAAGTAATTAAATTCAATACAAGCCGCTTTGGCTCTGGATTAAGTAATTAAATAATAATATATTTTACGTAAAATATTGCATTTTTTTTCCATATTTACTCTAGAGATATTTAGTTTTAAATATAAAAGCAAAGTTAAAAAGTAAAGTTAAAAATATATTTAACTATTGATCAGTATTTTGAATGTAAATGTATTTCAAGCGGAATGCTACAAGCTGTTAGTTTTAGGGCTGAATATGCCCTGGTGTGGAGCAATTAGAGCGCATTTTAAGCATTTTTTCTTTTCATTATTTATGTTATATCCAGATTGGTTTTAGATACAACAGTGACAAACTAAGTATTTCAAAATTTGAAACATTACATCTGGAAATCGAAAAACAATGCGTCTATTTTCATCTCAGGTAATAAAGTTCTAAATAAAGCTGGTTTCCCTAGACATTATTACTACTATATCCAACCATAAATGAATAAAAATATATTTAAAAAAATATAATGAACTGTATAAAGAATATGGTGAATAACAAGTCTAAAAATCGAGAAACCTATCTGCAGTTAGTTGATTATACATCTAAATTAAATTATATAATGATTCATTAGAGAGCATTTTAAAAGTAAAGCAAATCACCCAAAAAAATCGGTAAATTAGCCTATGCCCGAAACTTCCCTCGTAACGAATTCTTCCACACACAAATAACACAGTTTTATACGCATATAGCTATTAAATATTAACTTTATGCATAAGCAGGGTGAAAGGGAAAGGACTGCAACTATTTTAACACATGAAAGTACAAGTAATTTAGAATAAATAATATAATAATAGGGCGACATTCAAGGGCTGCGCTGGTGTTACATACATTTTAGAACTTACAATTTTTTTTAAAGGAAAACTTATTGCAATAATACATGCTGCACACAAATAGTCAGTTGAATGCTAGTTGGATTGGGTCATTGTATCAGACTTTAAATTATTGTAGTCCAAAAAACCTATGAATAGTTATTTTTTTTTTATAATTAGAAAACCAATGCTTTTTAATAAACAAAAATTAATTGAAAAATTTAATTTTTTTTAATTTTGCATCACTCGACGCCAACTATAAATTAAGTTTTTTGTAAACCGACGGTGCAATAATGTCTTTCATAACGACAAAACTTAACTACGTTTCCTGTTTTTTGTACGCATTGATACTAACACAAATATTATTTTATAGTTCTAGTGTCTAGAAATCTTTTGCTGTAAATTGTTGCAGTTACCTACTCAGGAAAATCACTCTTGCAAAAATTTTAGTGTCTCAATAAGTAAGTACTATTAAAATAGATTTTTTCCCTCAAAATTATAAGATTTTTTATCCTTTTACAATAGCAAATTAGAGAAAAACAACTTGTACGACACGTAAGATTTATTCCGTGTTGCAGGATTGTACGTTCTGATAAAAGGGTCATTCAAGTTTTGACCCACGTTTATATAAAACCTTTTTGTCTCAAGCGGTCCGTACTTTCCCGTGTTAAAATTATTGTCATTTTCTTTTGTATTTCATTTTTCTTGTAATATATTTCATTTTTTTTTTGGTAAAGTGAAAGTTTCACTACGTGGAGAGTTATTTTAAAAGGATTTTACCTATATTTGATTCGAGAACCTCAAACTTACCTCATAATAATCGTTTTAAGAAGAAAGGACAAAGATGTTACGTATATAATAAGTGTAAAGTTTTTGCTATAAAACATATATAATTTGTGTCATCTGTGTGTAATAGAATTCGTTACAAGGAAACTAAAACGTAAGGCTAAGATGCTTATTTTGTATTATCTTTTTATTGATAAGTTATTATTTTTCATATAGTTATTTCCGCGATTTTTACTTTTCTTACAATATTCTTATGTTGTTTGTTAATCCGAAAGTCACTTTTCCCTCAACAAGTCTTCCTTTGCATATGCAAATAATTTTTAATTCCGCACCTCTTGTAAATATTTCTAAATCTAGATGTAACTAACATACATACATACACACATTCATTTACTTACCATACTACTCAAATAAATATATCTGCTGGTATACCATTTTTAATTTTGTTTTTATTTTTTAAAATGTAATTATTTTTTAATTTTTACGTCTAATTACGTTATTTACATAGTTTCTAGAAATTATGAATGTTTTTTATTATTATATAGTATAATAAATAAGTTTTATTCAAGGAAATGAAATTTGGTTTTTAGGTTTTAAATGTTTTTGGACCGCCATTTTGCTTTAACATGTAGGATTCTCACTAAAATTTCGCCAGTTTATCTTTTGGTCACACTTTCTTTTTTTGCGAAATTTCAAGTCAGTAGTTTTCTACTTACACCAAAATGTTATCAATTTATTCTTACATCACATTTATTTTGTTTGCGAAATTTGAGGTCAATTGGATTTTTATCAAAATGTTACCATTCCCTTCTCGTATGACAATTAATTTCCAATTTGCCAAATTTGAAGTAAATACGATTGGTAGTTTTTGAGCTATACCACTCACAAACCGGTAGACCGAAGGACATGAAAAACAATTTTTTTCCGGATCTAGGGACATACGATTTTTTTTCCATTGCAATTAATACTTCCCTCTTAAGAGATACGCGCTACTAATATCAATCAGTTTTTGACGAATCGTAAGCGACATAATTGTTTTATTATCTTTAATGCTTTTTAAACAAGAATTCAAACAACATTCCTTTAAATTTTAAAAGTTCTATATTTAAAAATACATCAACCGTATTTAACTTTAAAAATGTACAGGAATATTGTTATTTTTGTTTAAAAACCATTTAAGATAACATTACAATTATGTCACACACGGTGTTTTGTCATCGATATAGTGTGATTAAAAAATGAAATTTAATTATTATTGATAAGAATGATTAACAATATTGTCTGTCTATTTATTACTAATTAGAAAATCTCAGTTAACAGAGTCTTTTCAAGTTTACTGTCATGTTTTTATTTAGTTTTCGGTAATATAGCTACCTAAGCCGAACAAGACAACTTTACCGTTCATCTTCGATCGAAGTCATTAATTCAGAAATTGTCAATACCAGAATTCCGGGTAGAGTCCCCAAACAAATATCAGGCGATTTCAGGGGGAATTGTGGCAAATTACAACTAAATTACGTTCATAAACTGAAACTGCTTTTAGCTCTGTAATGTTTGTTAACTAATATTGATGAAGCCGGTTGGCGTATTTGCGATAAACGGCTAAAGGTTGGAATCAAATGGAACCTCGAAAAATTCAATTAAAACTTGGATGACCTGACTTTGCTAAATATTGGCGCATAAATTAAATGGCCGTGTCGAAGGGTGCTATTTGTCTCGAGGGAAAACGTGAAAGCATGTATGTTGCTACTTGATGATTTGTTTTAATATTATGTTAATGTATTTGTACACTTACTTCTGAACCAGCCATGATTTATTCTTTTGTCAAAGATTTTTTTATACCTCATGAGCTTATTCCAAATCGTCCACCTGGGCTTTTGCAAAGGGCAAATTAACATCAATTAAAAGCTAACAGAGCAAATTACACTGTTTTTTGCATTCTGGAATTGCAAATATTTTGGGTCGCAAAGTTTACAATCTTATAGTTTTTGGCCTTTTTATTTTTCCCTAATTAGCAGTTTCGTAGTAAATATACAAATAAAATATCAAAATAATACACATTTTTGGTTTGTTATGTTATTTTTGCCAAAAATTACTTCAATAAAATCATATCCGCAAATCGCTGGAATTGCAATATCTAGCAGGGAATGATTCTTCTTTTTGGGTTTGTTATGTTAAGAAAATGTGGTGAATATTTAATTTTAAGATTCGACAAATTTTATCAAAGCAACAGTTTATTATGGATGTTTTGTTAAATAGGCGGTCGGGCGACAAAGCACCAGGTTAGGCGCCGGAGCACGACAGATACCCCGGGCCCGATCCACCTAGTGCCTCCACGCTGTCACGTTTCGGCGCCCAAACATATGCTAACATGATACTAACTCACCTATGTAACAATTTCGATAATAAACAGTATCAAAAATTGTTACGTATATAAATTTGTCAAATTTTAATTTTGGTTATTTTTTCGAGTGACAATAGACAAATACAATTTTATTGATGTGATTTTTGAGTGGAATAATGTTATAAAATGGAGGATATGTATGATTGTGCTATTTTCAGTGTGAATTCAATCATTTACTTATAAAAATTACTGAAAGAAAACAGAAAAGATGGTAAAAAGCTGTGTGTATAAAATTGTGAAACGACGTCGAAACATTCTACTAGTGTACCAAAAACCATTATAATACGTCAAATTACGCTACAGCGCATATTTGCCCTTGGATTGGCCCCATTATAATATACTGAGGATCTGTTCGTGATATCCATGGTATTCCCAATTCTACCATTCTATTAGAATCAGTCAATATATCATTGTACCAGAATGGTATATTGACTATTTTATGGAATACCTTATTTTATATTTGATATTTGAATTCTTCATCAATCTTTTAATTCCCATTGTTATAAACTCTCGACTCGATGAGAGTTTATTAGTCCTTGCCATGATTCACAAAGTCTGTTCGTCTATGGCTTTTCAGAACGTATTGTTGATACATTTTTACTTTTCGGTCACTATATCTCGGAAATTTCTCTCTCTCTCTTGGTAGCTTTACAACCCTATGTGGGCTTGGGCTGCAAGTACTATTTGCTTCCATTGGGCTCTGTCATACATGGCTTCTTGCCAGTAAGTCACGCCCATAATTTCCAGATCCTTAGTAATGTTGTCTTTCTATCGCATTCTGGGTCTACCTTTTTCCTACTGGTACTCCTTCTCAAGCAACTTTTATCAGCCTGTCATCTGGTACCCTCTGTACGTGTCCTGCCCATTGTAATCTGCGGGATTTTACTTCTTTTATGATGTCTGATGAATGATATATAATTCTTCTAAGTCGGCGTTTGTTCTTATACGATACTGCCTTGATTGGGGTCGCGTACCGTACCAAATATTCTTAGAATTTTTCGTTCGAATTTTTTGAGGCGGAGTTCGTTATTCTTTGTCAAACTCCATGTTTCGCATCCATAGGTGGTTACTGGTCTGATGATCGCATGATCGAAAATGCATTGAGATAAAATTTTGAAATTTGATACGTTTTTAGAGCAAACTTGGAGCTTTCGAACGGTATAAAACGGATCTTATAGTTTTCGGTTTTTCTTCTATTAATGTTTTTTTTAGAATTTTTCATGATACACGATAACTGTCGAACAAGATTGAAATATCGATTGGAAACTTTAAGGAACATTGCTTTTTATGGTCTCATGAAGCCTGTTGAAAATGGATGCGATCGAAGTTTGGGAAGCATTTCATATTAATTTTTAAATCTCGTTTTTGGTCAAAAACAAGGGTATTTAGTGCTCTCTGGTAGCCAAACGGTTCAAGCTTTTGACAAAAACAAAAAAGATTCTGAGAGACCATAGATAAGAGAATATTTTATTTTATTGCTTTAGTTTTATTAAATTGTCATTAGACAAAATTAATGCTGCTAAATGCTTCAAGAGAAAAACTACTTGCGGTAAATCTTTAAATGTTTTTTTTTTATTTGGTGGTATTATTCCGCCAATAACCAATATTCATTTTTATTATAAATCAGCAAAACAATCTGACGTTCTGGAGTATTTCTTTCAAAAGGACAATGGCTTGAGATCCTGCCCAAATATCAACCCTATTGGATGAAGATTAATAAAAGTCACAATTTTTTGAAAATTGGGCTAACCACCAACGGTGCTTTTACTTTAAAGCCAAATATAGCCGAAATGTTTGCTTCTTTTAAACACAAAGCCAAGCGGATTAAAACACTTTAAAATATTTTCGACAAATTTCCAAGTTACTATTTACTATTACGAGCTACTAAAATATTATAAAGTCAAACTTGAAAAAAGTTTGGTGAAATAAGCTTCTATGGGGTCAACCGTAGAGGATAAATGTGCGCATCTTCTGGTATAAACAATTTTTTTGTAGAACTGATAATAAAACGAATCTCTTTGAAACACGAATCACCAATCTAAAAATTTCCGACTAGTTCGTAAACCAGCAATATCGGGGCATGATAATACGTCGCATAAAAAAATTAAATAAACGAAAAAAATGGAGTAACTATGGAGGCATTTTGCGACACCGAATCTCGATATACTTAGTCAAGGTGAGATAAGTTTTCGATAGAAAATTTATAGAAGATTGGAAACCAATATAAGGTAACTACACCGGAAACGACGGGAAAATCGTAAAAAAATAAAAAAAAATGTTTTTAACCTGAAATTTTGCATATATTCAGTGTTTTTTTTTTGAAAACAGTATTTCTAAGGAAGAAAAGTTTACTGAACCCAAAAGTGCCTCTAAAGAAGTAAAAATCCACGTCGACAAAATTGCGCTCTGGTTTATACAGGGCTAGCCATTTAAAATTAAGTTTTGATTTTTTTTTCGCGTCCAGCTATGTAGCACCTAAATGATTTATCATAGGTTAACTTAGTTAGGACGCCGAATAAATGTCTAGACCTTCTGCACTGCTGCACTGCACAATTAGCTTTTAGTCCCCGTAGGGGGGTATCGATACCACCTGGAGCAAAAACAGATGGGCAGAAAGAAGGCTCCATATTTTTGCTACAATACATAAATTTTAAATGTTTTTGTCCCAAATCAAGAAAGTGGGTAACATAGAGTTTCTAAAAGGATTGACCCATTTTTACTTTAAAACTTCTATCAATTGAAAACTCGTAAAAGCATCGAGTTGTATTGATAAAACCAGAGTAAAGCGTAGGTAAAGACGCTGTCAGAATTAAATGAGGATATATTTAAATAAATTTTATTTAATTTTAGGGTCCCAAAAACAATTTTTTATGTGTTTTCGAGATTAACAGAATAAAATTTAATGTTTTTAGAGAGGTGGAGATATTTGAATGTTTATCTTATCTGCTAGATTCTGGATACAAGTCACTCTCTGGTTCTAAACGGTATTTTCTTTTCGTAACTTGGAGAATACATACGGCATGAATAGAGCTACAATCTAAAATTATTTGGAGAAATACAGAAGGCTTCAAATACATGGCAGATAAAACTTTAATATTTTTAAAAGAGAATACCCTGCAATTTATTGCTTACATTAAATTATCAGTTAGAATCTAGACCACGTTACCTATATCTAACTTCTAGAGTTTTCAAAATATTCTTCATAAGATATCTTTTTTTTAAAGAGTGAATGGCGCCAAAAAAATTAACATTACCAACTGTATAATAAACTGCTAATATAAGATGCTTTGAACTATCATTATTAAGGTATTCTCTCATTCAAGATTTTACGGGATGTATAAATAGCAGTGGTATATTTTTCCCTATTTATACTATTAAAAACTTTGATATGCAGCTGCGGCATATTTTCTTATCAAGTGAAAGTATGTTTAATTCCCTGAGAAACTGCATTAAAGATTTCTATACGTTAATGCAATAGTTCGCGCTTTTCTTAGCAAGTGTTGTGGTACTGCCTATCAAATAATGTATCATAATTATGAACAAGCACACCCTGTATGTAATGACTTTGCATAATATAAAAATTAATTATCTGTTAAATGATAAATTTTATAGTTAAGCAGTACACAGAGGTCAGCAATATTTTCAATACTTAGTTTCAAAAACTCGATGTAGCTTTGATACGCTACGTGAAAATTTGAATTCAAGTGTATTTGATAGACATGAGCTAGATAGAAGGATACATAACTACATACACATACATACACTGTCACTAAAAATGGTGTTCTTATTAATAATAATGATATAACTAATTCAATAGACGGTACCATTACACTAGGGAAAAGCAAGTTATTAAAAAAACTATTACATTCAGATATATTACCCTAATGTAATTTATTAGGTAATTAAATATACTACTCTCTGAGAAAATATACCGCAGGCTTCTTTTAAAATGACAAAGTTAATAATGAATATATTGATTATGTTGATTATGTTTGGTGTCATTCACATTAAAAAAAAACAATATTTTCAAAAAAATTAAAATATTTCGTAAAAGCAATTAGTTATAGGTAAAGCTTAACAATTGTAGCTCAGTTCTGATAGATAACTCAAATATTCAATGGTTAACAAAGTCGTCTAAATTCGCCCGGATAATTAAAATATGCGATGGAATATAGCATAATAGCGACCGAGCGACGGGTATGGGGTACACCACCCCGCATATATATAAGGTATTGCAAATTTCAGAATACTTCAGAAGACATTCGTTAAAAACCAAGAATTAAAATATTGCTTTTATTCTCTTGGACTTTTATTTGAAAAAATAACTTAATAAAAATTATATAAGTTTTGTCCTGTACAAAGTTGTAATTTCAGATTTATTTCGATATTTCGTCAGCTGGCGACTTTTTTAAATATATACCAGTATTTTTTATTGCAGTTTTGTAAACTACCATTACTACTGCATTCTACTATAATATTAATTTAATAGCCTTACAATGTTTCATACCTAATAAAACATGTACGATAATTTTAACGATTTTTTTTTTAAATTTTTGTCTATATTGTTCATGTCTGTAATAATCCTATCAAAAATAATTTAAAAATTGTGAAATTTCAATGTTACCATGGAAAGCAAGGAGGTACTTTTTCAAGGCCCATCTCATATCATCGAATTAGCATGCAGTTTCAGTTTTTATTAAATAAGTTCACATTGGGAAATAACATTAGATTGTTAAAAATTTAACATCAGTTTCTTAAATTTCAATAATTTTATTATTTTCTATTAATCTCTCTTACTGTCTATTTAAACATATTTAAAATAAAAAAAAAACCTAAAAATGTTATATTTATGGAGCTGTAAAAATTATATTTTATTTGGCAAGCATAATAAGACTGAAAACATAAAGACATGCAAAAAGACCAACGCATACTAGCTCAGTTCAAATTTGCGTAGTAAAAAATATGTTCTTTTGGAAAATAAATATTAGTTGATATGAACATTAAATTTAATATCATCTTCTAAAAGATATTTTGAGAGTGTTCAGAAACACAGTATTTTTCACATACAGGACAACACTTTATGTTAGCTATGAATCAGTTTAAACGGTCTTTGGATCAGGTTACATGTTAAACTTGCAGATTTATATCGACCTGCCACTGATGCGGAATATAGTGGCCAGATATCTGGATCTGCAGCTCATATACTGAGTAGTAGTGGACATTAACATTATACGTATTTTTGTGAGCAGTCCGCTAGACATACATGAAACCTACTTATAAAAATATGAGAACTTAATCTGCAAACTGAATAATTTACTTTAGCTTCTAGTTTGCGAGAACCACAAATGTGAGGTGTTAAATTCTTATTGACTATATTCGCTAAAGGTTTTGGGGATTCTGTCATTCAACACGCTTCAAAAGGTCTTTGACAAGCTGATTTTGAATTTATATTACATCTGTTATTAATATTGCACTTTAGCGTTTTTTTCTCATGATTTTTATTAGTAGTGAGTGCACAATTGTATTGCAACTTAGCTAGTTGAATGATTTCCAATGGACCTTTAAAATGTTCCTACGTTCTGCTCTTGGTTTCCTTATTAGCGTTAAAATGTCTGAATATCGGCTTTCCGACATTTCTCTAGGGCTCTATAAATGATTATTTACTAGGACTTTCTTTATTTTTAAATTAATTTAGACAAGATTATAATAATCATTAACAGTAAAACAATGACCTTTAATTGCCGAACTTTGTCCCCATTTAATCATATGTATAAATTACCGTTTCCGAGAACACTCGTACCTCGAATTTGCAATATAATAATAAAAAAGTGTCCCATGGGTTGCGGACTTTATGACTCACACTGTATATCACTATGTTAAAAATGATTCGAGATAACTGACTAGTGACTATATTTTTATATAATTTTAATTTCCTAAAAATCAAACTATGGCATTAAATTAAGTATTATCGAAACTTTATCTAGGCCAGCTTAAGATTACCATCCTGTATATACTTTAATCTGTGGGAATATGCTGACTGTATAATTATTATCTATTTTCTGACACAAAAGTTTCAATATGTCTCTGTATCTAAAAAGCAAATTCATAATTACTATAAAATGGTCGTTTTTGTTAATTTTATATATGCTTTTAATGAATCCCAATAGATTGAATGTTTCAAAAACGTTCTAGATATTCATGTGAAGTATACATTAAATATGTTGGTATAATTAAGTATCAAAATTAGCAAAAATAAGAGTATTGCATATTCTGTTGAATTTGAAAGGTATTTCCTTTACACATTGTATTTTATTTATGTTTGAATTTGTCCTTAGATTTGCAAAATAGCAAATCTCATTGGCGACAAAATTGTCTATCGATTTGCATCTAATATTTTGATTCCGTGCAAATTTTTAAGGAATTTTATAATGTTTTAAAAATGTAACAAATTTTATAGTGGCACTTTATTATTGTTTTATCGGGATTAGATTCGTTTTTTTTTAAATAGGAAACCATTAATTTTGAAGAATAAATAAAAATTATTAAAAAGAGAACCATTTTTTACTTCTAATTTTGCATCACACACCACTTATAATATTTTTCCTAAAACGGGCACCATATTTATTAACACGGCAATGGCGAATCAAAAATTCACAAGCTACTTAGAAACTATCTGGACCGTTTTTATCAGCTCCACCACCATAATATCTTACTGTCTTCATATGAACACAAAAATAAAAAATAATAAAATTAAATCACTGGAATTACAATTCCTGTTTCTCCTAAGTATTAATACAAGATATTTGTAGTCTTTTATTGAAAATCTGCTCAAATTTGTACCTTGTCACCCTCATTTCGTTGTTTGGTGAGAAAAAATACGTTTTAAAAAATTCATTGTCTTTTAAAACAGAAAATTTACAAGTTTTCAGAACCAGAACGGACTAACAAGTGATTCAGCACCGTCCTTTGCCTCTATTTATAATATATCGATATCTCTAAATAGAAATGCTATGGTTAACATTATAGGGGATGTAACTCCCTTCATCGAAAATAAGCATATTAAACTGATGTATATATTTTCTAACAACCACAAATATCACTCTAAAACGAGACGTCCGAAATGGAGATGAACATAAATAGGTACTTCCGTTATCATAAGTTGGTAGTCATTAATCAATTTTTTTATATATTACGTATTATCGTAAAGTCTTATTTTTTAATAGTAGCAATTTAGACCTAAGCAACTACAGCAGCAGGTGGGTTTCGTTCCATGTTTCTGCTAAATTATGTCATACAGGTGTATTACAAAAATGGTTAGAATATTGATTTTTTGGATTACTTGATCATGTTTTTACAGTGCACAAAGACATTTGACAATAAACTAAGCAATTAATTAATAAAATAAGAATTTTTGATAGCGAAGTTTAAGAGGTTTTTGCAATTTTTATAATATAAAATTTTTCTCCCACATAATTATATAAAGTTATTATTTGTTATCAACCCTAAAGCCAAGAATGTACAAATTTTATAACAAGTAGATGCTAGAATGTATTACAATTCGAAACTATATTGTAAAAATAATGTCGCATTAAAAGAAAAATACTATACGCTAAAAGTATATAAAATTAACGAATTAGGGTTCTGTTTTACTAGTCCTATTAATCTTAGAGGGTTAGTAAGGCTACGTTTCTTCTCATAATACTTTCAGTATTATTGTATACATCTTTCTCTCCCGAGGAACTATTGCATAAATCATATATAAAAAAATAACCATTTTCAAGTCAAATTTTCCATATTTTCGGCAATCAAAATTTTTTTAAAGAAATAAAAATGTATTAAAACTTTGGCGAATATAGTGTAAAAAGTGAAAAATCAAGTCATATTTTTCTAGCTTTATACGTATATTAAAATTTCAACCAACCCACAGTTCTCTCATTTCGTATCAATAGAGTGAAAAATTATAATTTTTTGAGACAACAAGAACCCAGCATTCTTTAATTATACGTGCAGTTCGTTTTGAGGATATCTATTTAGGTCTTATATAACAAGAATTCAATAGAGGCAAAATTACACAAAGGGAAAATCCTTGTTCCCATACGAATCTTAATAGGTGAATACCGGAATCAATTTATTAAAGCAATCTATCGAATCCCGCGCCAAACAGTTAATGGAAAGGGAGAAGTTCATTATGGTCGAAAACGGAATGCAGTTATTGGTAATTTTATTATTAATGAGTTTTAAGCTGTTGGTGGAGTTTCGATTCGTATGCTGTGTTGCGGAGGAAGTTCAATAACTAACAGTGTATATTATAATTTCCGATCTTTGAGAACAAACCAGTTTATGTATGTTAACAGCTGACAATTTCTTACTCAAATGATGGAAATACAATTAAAACTAGTTAATGACTTAATGACGCTTTTGTATACCGGCAGATCTCCTATAAAAACTAAATTTGATGGTTTAAAATTTATATTTGCCAAAAAGTGATGCATTTTGATATTAAATTGATCTCACAGTAGATAAAAGTATAGTTAGGCAACGCAGTCTCAACCCATTTTTCTTATTTTGGGGATTAGAGATTTTTTTCCGAGCAATACCAGAAAGTTTCTGATTTTTTCTCATTTCTTGCTCATAAAAAATATGTTATTGCAATAATATATCACGTATTAGCTACCATCTTTTGAGTTATGAAGAAGCACGTAACAATATCAAGGTATCTAGAATAGCATTTTCAGGACTCTTCTTAATTCATAAACACTGTAACCGACTTGGAGGCTAAATTTTCAATAAAATGATTCCAATGACTGAAGATAAAAATCTATCGTTTCAGTCCAGACAAATAGCTAAATATTCTGGTAGAAAGAAAGCGAAAAAATATCAATACCTGTTTTCCAGTCAGTTTGTGTTGCCTTTGCTATATATAATGTTTGTATTAGCATCAGTGATTCACGTCAAAGAGGGTGTACTATGTGGAGGACAAAAATAACAACCTCACTTATTATAAATTTGCCGACGCGACGGTTCGACATTTGTTTTTGTCTTTATCAAGGCTGCAATGAAAGAAACATTGACTAGTGGTACATAATTACTGTATGTTCTTTGTTTATATAAAGGAGATACAAACGATTAATTTGGCAGTACTTATACACCAGCACAGCTGCAACCTACGTTACTATATATATATATATATATATATATATATATTGAAAAGAAAAATATTTATCTGGAACATCATCTCTTTTATCTAAAAAAGTTAAACCCAACATAATATATACAAGTTTGTTCAGAAGAAACGTACAAAATTCACATCTTCTATGCGAATCATTTATCACCAAAGCGCTGCAACACGTGAAGTGGTTTAAACAGTTGTTCGTCTTTTTGCAACCCCTTAGTTTGTACGCATCCCAACTATTTTTTTCAAATAGCTCCTAGATTCTATAGTGGCTCTATGAGAAGATCTTCTAAGACTGAATCCGATATTTGCAACTAATTAAAAGTCTACTAATTCCGTTACAATAAAACGGGTTCACATAACTTTTTAATTAAAATTAACTATCAAATTTTATCCTTATGATGTAATGCGGAACGACCTTAGTTACCTTCCATTATTAGACCACATCAACCTATCCAGTGACTTGGGAAAATTTCATTGTTTATCTTGAGAGGGTTGATTAAACGATAGTGGTATTTATTATTACCCGATACATTAAGAGGCAACTTCCTAATATCACAAATTTTTATATCGCAAAAGGTAAAAAGGTACCCAAATTGAAATTAAAATTCTAAGGCAGTTTCTTCCCAGATTTGGTTGTGTATTTGGCAAAAACCTACAGACACAAAATAGTAAACTCAGCTAATCTTTCAGTTTGATCATCGAATTGTAAGCAAGTGTTAGTATTTTGGAATACATATATAAATTATGGTGCTTTCAGAAAGTCAGCGTTATTTAGATATTCATATGAACGAATATGTTTTCAATAAAATGATACACCACCGCATTTTGGTATTAATGTTCGAAGGTACTTGGACCAAATTTTTCCAAATCGTTGGAAAGATTCCATTGAATGGCCACCAAGGTCTCCGGAGCTTAGACCATTGGATTTCTGTCTATGGGGGGTACTTGAAGGAGAGAGTGTTTAAAAATAGTCCAAACAGCGTTGAGGACCTACAAGTTAGAACAAGGATGGAGGTTACTAATTCACCAGCCGAAAGTATTCGAAGTGCGGTTGATTGTATTTACCAGACTCGGTGCGTTTAAGATTTGTTATATTAGCTGAATTAGGTCAAGGCTAAGGATCCCCCACAAATATTAATCTTGACTACAAATTAAGAGGTTGCAGAGTAGGAGCTAAAAATATAAAACACTTCACGCGTTCAAGCGTTTTTGTAAAAAATGACTCATACAGAAGATATGAATTTTGTTCGTTTCTTTTGAACAACCTTGTATAAGTTATTACAATATGACCATGTGCCGAACTAAAAAAGTGATACTTCACTATTCTGAAAGACATGACTGAATCCAACCAAAAGAAGATCCGACCAAATAAAATTTGATTTCTATACAAAATTTGAAGCCAAACGGGTAAGTCATTTTATAGCTACGTCAGGATCAAACATACTGATGGATATGGGATAACTTTATGTTTGGTATTTAAGAACTTTAAATCGCAAATATCTACAAAAAAACTAGAAGATTATTTTTTTCTCACATTTTTGTCTCTAACTGTACTTATGGATCACCCTGATTAAACCGTTGTCTTGAGATAAAAAGTTACATTAAGACGGTATGAGCGTATTATTGTTTACGTTCAAGGAAGATACTAAGGCATTAAATAGTTTTCCCAGAAATATCCTGCATTATTTTTATTATTATCTTCTGCTTAAAAACCTTAAATTATTTTAACATCCCGTTCCGACTTATCATTTAATTTGCATACTGCAGCTTTAAACCTAACATTTCAATTCGTTTATTTAACGTCTCAAATCTAATAAAAAGCTAAAATATTCCAGGGAAATTGAAATTTTCGCGCAATCCATTCGAACACTACTAAGTTTAACTCTACTAAATTTTGGATAATGGGATTATAATTTAACTTGTGACTGGGAATACAAAATAATGTAGAACGTTCGCGTAAAATTGGTAATAAACTCGAAAAACTAAAATTATTAATAAACGAATGAATTCTGTTGTATTTATTCCAGTAAAGTAAATTTAATTTACTAGTGGAATTTAACTTTAAATTGTAACAGTTACGATTTCTAAAGGTCAATTGTGTTATTAAATATAACAAGTAATACCCCTGTCGTAATTTGACAGCAACTATAGTTTTAAAATTGAACCTGAAAAAAATGAAAGGAACACGCCGTTAAGATTTTGTATGTGTATTTCGATATGTACAAATCAGTCAAATCATTTCTTTGTAAATATTTTTAGCAGCATTTTTAATATCATATATTTCAACTTTTCAAACTTAGAATAGACATAGAATCAACTCAATAATACTACAGCCTAGTACATAATCACTAAAACTCCAAAACACGTCTAATAATTCCCTCTATAACTAATCGAACCAAACATTAGCACCTTACGTTGCCTCTCTCTGCTCTCGTTCGTCGAACTGTATTTTTGTCAGTTTGCGACATATCTAAGAAAACTACTTACCTATTAACTTCAAATTATGATCAAAAACAAAAAGAGAGGGATGACTTGGTAACATTTTGGTAAAAAGCCAATATGGCGGAATAAAATGATTGAGTCAAACTTATTATCCAGTTTGACTCAAATCTTGCACAGAAATCAAGTGTTGCATAGAAATGAACTGCTAAAATTTTTTGTACGATTCGAAGATGGCGGCCTAATCAAATATTTAAAAAATCAGCCTGAAAAAATACTTATTAGATTGATTTTAAATATTATGCAAGAATGGAGTATAATATAGAGATAAATTGGTAAAATTCTGATACGAATTTAAGACAGCGGAACAAAATGGAGGCCAGATAAAATGATTAAAAATCAAAGTAATTTTTTTGATTTCATTGACGTCAAGCTTTGCACAAAAATTGTATGTAATATGTTAAACTGGTAAATGTTGCTACAAATTGAACATGACGGAATAAAACTGCGGTTTAAGTTTTTTTTTAAACTGTATAAAAACTACCTATCCAATTTATTTTAAATTATGCCCAATAATCAGTGTGGTACAAGTAGAAACTGGTAAAATATTGGACAAATCCAATATGATAGAATAAAATAGCGCCCAATAAAAATGTTTGAAAAGACAATATATATGTATTACTTAATGACCATGTGCAAAACTAAACTGGATCCGCGTAAAGGAAATTTAGTGATTTTATTTGCTTCTTATCATGAATCATCTAAGTTTGCAATTTTACAAAATACTTAATGTGAAAATCAATAAATTAGGTTTAACCAAAAATTTCCCTTGGTGTTAACACTGGAACCTGTGGTGGAAGATAGATCAAAATACAAGAGTTCTAACCACACACCACAACTTGTTACGTTCTGGACGCAAGTTTCGCTAACCAAGTTAGCATCATCAGTAGATGGTATAAACTCAGTTTATATCATAGAATCAGGTTGGACTCACAGACTTTGTTAGGTTATGCCGTAAGAATATACACAGGCAAGTGTAAAATGTATCTAAATATATCGTGGGATGGAGAGGGGTTGTTGGTACAGTACACTCGGTAGAGTTGAAAGACTTAATTGCAACCCGAGATTTTAACTATCGAGAATGAAGTGTGGATAGGAATTAAAAGAGTGACCGAGGACCGTAGATCCCGTTAGGCCTCGTTGCAGAAAGGAGGCGTTAACAGATGAAACCAAATTTAAGTAAACTTGAAATTCAAGACAATGAAAAGAGAAAAGTCTGCCCTCTGGTGGAGGTGAAACCCACATCTTCTGTTTCGCTTTTACAACGCTCTAACCAATTATACCAGTTTGCTGTCGGGTTTCTCGGTTAGGTAATTAATTATGCAAGTCTTATTATAAAAGTCAAGTTTAACAAATATCTGCATTCTGTTCACTGCATATTATGTAGCATCAGTGTATAATAACATGTCTCATTATATAATATTCAACGGTAACACATATATAATCTTTCTTCCTGACAGATTGGTGAACGCATAAGTAAACGTATATAAATCTAAAATCGAGTAAAAAGTCCAAAATGGCGTTATTCCGCCATTCTAATATTTTTTCAATAATATTGTATGGGACCAATCCAGTGATATCTTAAATATTCCATGGAAGTGTCATCCAAATTGTTTAAACCATCGAGGAGTAATAGCTATACTTACATAATAAAGCTTAATCGATCTTGGGGAAAAAATGTTTGCCAAAGGCCAAGTATACGTTGCTCTAATCAGCTTTAGAAACTTAGATGGAATAGTCTTATCGGATTTAGAACCAAATAAAGTTCCTAACGTTCCTCATGATAGAAGAGCACTTGTAGAAATGCAACGATAGAGGGAACTCTCATAAGATATATAAAAATGAGATTTTGCCTGTAAACTATGTACTTGGTAAATAAAATAATTTAAATATTAATATCAGAGCTGTTTACTTAGTTAATTTTGATATAGTGTCATTTAATATAAATTACTGTCACATGTTTCTTTTACCACCACCTGTATACATACATAAAAATTATAATGAGGGTAGTAGCCGGTTAATAACGTTTAAATTAATTTCGAAACTATCTGCCTTTATCGCCCGTATACCAGTGTTTTCTTATGTTAATATTACAAAAAAACGGATGAACCGATATGAAATCAAAATATATGGGATGTAAGTCGGTTAAAAATAAATTTGACGCCATCTGCATAAAGTCAAATATTCAAGATTCAATAAAATATTATTTTCACGTTTTAGGGCTTTTTTTAAGTCGATTTTATTGTTTCATAATGCACCTTCACATTAGATTCATACCCACATCGAGTAGTTCAGAGAAATAAACGTATGAATGCGTATGACCTTGTTTTTCCTTCTCAGAACTAAATTACGGATTTATTGAAATGTGACATTAAGTTAGGTTTAGTTTCGTTACCCTGCTTTAGGTTAAGTTATATAACTTTGGATTTTTATATTGGGAAAAAAAGACGCATTTACTCTGTTATTTGTTTTTTATTTAAGATCTATAAGAAAAAAATTGACAACGCTGAAGAAATGTTTGTTAAAATGTCAATTTGTGTTTTCGTATATTTCTGTAGAAATTAATGCCAATCCTTCAAATTTTCTTCTTGTTAGTTACTAGTAAAAAGCTATACTATAATAAAAAATAAAAAACTTAAAATTCGTGTATCTGGATATATTACAAGACCCGCTACTTGACGATTTTAATAAAAAAAGCGGATAAAACGGACGCGCAGTTTTATTATTTGCTCAATATATTAGCCTTTAATATAATTTCGGGTATACTAAACATACATTATACATTTATTATTTTATCAATTTGTTATTATACAAAGCTTTCTAACTAGCGGTTTACGAAAATAGGTATACTAAAATTGTCAATTAACAAACAACTTAATGTTTTTATTGATTAATTTATTTCTATGGTAGTTTTCCTTTTCAAAGATATATCACAAATGATTACTTCTCTCAAAATTACGGCTATATATCCAGTGTCTATTAATAAAATGAGGAATTTTTTTCTGGGTTTAAAATAAAAATCTGGAAAAACGCTCGGACCGGTCGATTTTTGATTTGTGGGTGAATAATTTTTCAACTATTCTCATCTCGTAATTTTAAGCCCCTAGCTGATGGGATAATAAACTTCGAAATTTGAATAGGGGAGAGAGGTCGTGCTATACCTATTTTTAATGTTCCCATCGCGTTCTTTATGACCTTATAATTTCGCCTCATTATTTTCACCCACAACGAAACGACAAGTTGTTAAAACTTTTTAAAGATTTAAAGGTCTGGATACAAGTTAGACTTCGTTTTGCACGTTTTTGTAAAAAAAAATCGAAGAAATCTTAGACCTGTCGATTTTTAATTCCAGGGAGAACAACTTGTCTGTTTTTTCCATTCCCATAAGTTCAATCTCCTAACGTCAGAAAGTAGGTACAACCCCCTGGTTTTGAATAGGGGTGGGTCGTGTTTGATATCTGACCCTAAAAGTTTGTGTCAAAATTTTCATCGATAAAAAGTTTGTGGACCTACAATGTGTTCGATTTACCTCAGTTCACCGTGAATTTTTAAGAACATTACAAAAGTGTCAAATCGATTGTTAATTATTAGTAGAATTGAAATGGTGTATTCCGCGGAGAAAAAGACTGAAGATAAAAAAATGTTTTTTTTTAATAACGATCTTAGGCGAGTAATAGCGGTTTTATTTAACGAATGTCATCCTAAACAAAATTATTGCGCTATTTACATTTAGAAACTCGTTGCCAAATTTGACGCTACTGGTTCAGTTGGCAATATAAAGAAAGCGCATGAAAGAGACGAAGCTACGAAAGTGACTGTTTTAGGTCATGTAGTAATGGATCCGACCCTTGGTAGTAAGAAATGGTCCGAAGTATCTGGTGCATCTCGCACATCAATCAGTAGAATCCTTAAACAATCGATATCTGTTTTTCGGAGTTCTGTGAAGTGTTAAAATTATTAACAATAATAAAATCACATGTTCGATATCGTTGTAATTAGACATAACTGTCAGAACTGAAAAACCAAGAGTATTTCGTGAAGTATATACTCAGCACTCCTTTTTTATACCTAGTGATTTCCATGGCGAAATTTATCTGGAATTATTAGAGTATTCTATTTATACAGCCCTCGTGCAAGTATTACAGAATGAAGACCAACTACGATAATCTTTGGATGAGTTGCAAAACCATATAATGAATGCGCACTAAGGCGGGAACGTTTTCATTTTTTTTTCATACAGCCTTTTTGTTGTTATTGTGCGACTATTTTGGCTTTCATTTCGTTATTGATAAAAATTTTTAGATCAAAATTTTTCTCAAAATCAAGGCGTTGTGCTTACCGCGTTAGGGGGTTGAAGTTACTGGGATGAAAAAGCGGACAAGTGGTTCCCCCTCGAATCAGAAATTAACGACTCTGAGATTCCTTCGATTTTTTTCACAATAAACATAAAAACCGAAGTCTAATTTGTATCAAGACCGTCAAGTCTCTAACAAAATTTAATAAGTTGTCAATTCGATGTGGTGAAAAATATTAAGGCGAAATTATAAGATCATGAAAAACTTGATGAGGTCTTTAAAAAGGTATGGCACGACCCCTTAACCCCATTCAAATTAAGGGGGTTGTTCTCCCCCCCCCTCGTAGGAGGTTAAATATGAAAAATATTTCCACCTCAAATTAAAAATCGACGGGTCTTAGCATTTTCCAGATTTTCATTTTTTAAAGCCAGAAAAGTTTTCGTTAGCCCACCCTGTGTAGTCAGAAATAAAAAAAACTTAAATCACGTTAACAAATAGAAAAACTTAGAATCACGTTAACAAATAGAAAAATATTCAAGCTTAGAAGTTTAAAAAAAATCCAATCCAGCTTTTTTAGTACTTATAAATGTATGTCTAATGCCTTTTTGGCTTCCTGGATATTTCTCTTTAGTTTGTACCCGTCAAGGGTTTTACGAATTATCTAAAAAACGACTTCATCGTAAGCCACATCTAAATGTCACCACGACACCGAGTCATTTGAACGCTCTTACCATTCTGGAACGGAAATCAAAACACATGACAAAGCAGGGCAAACTTTCGTTCGAAAAGTTCATAATCTGACACTTGGAATAATTGCCACGTCACTGGGATGAGTTGTTTTCGTGTCGTTTGGAAGCGTTCCGGATGACAGAGTTACAAATTCGTCACGAGCTGAAATTAATTCCTTGTTTCTCCATAGTCTGTGTTAAATTGAATTGTTGTTAGTAACAGTTACAGGAAATGCTACATAGCGGGTTGTATATGTAAAATACTATTGAGCCAAAAAAACATATTTCTTTGTTTCCAATTTTTCGATAAAACTCCGCTGGTTTTATACGTCCAACACATAACCTACAAAACAACAAAAAACACATGATATGAAGAATTTACGAATTTTCTTAAACTGTTTTTCTTGTGTTTACTGAATTTTAATAAAAACCTGTGAAAAAATACTTCCAGCAGGCATTCAGAAGCATACTAAATTTTAATTCTTTTTATCAAATAGAACGGTGAAAAACTGCAATTCAATCTGAAAATTGCATCTTTTAGTAATTGAGTAAGTAATTTTTAAGTTTAATCATTTTTGTCTCCTCATTTGATAATAAAAACATATTAAAAACAAGAAAATGTCAAAATATGTTTAAAATAAGAAATTAAATAGAATTTTCTATTTGAAAAAATAATGTTTACTACCATTTTGAGAATAAAAGAAAAACACTTAATAGCGAGTGATTTTTGTTGTTTTGTAGGTAATATATCGGATATAGACGTGTAAAACGGTGGCAGTTTTATCGGAAAGTTAAAAACGAATAAACTAATTTTGTCTCGATTGGACAAATAGAAGCCGCCATATGTGTTGCTTTTGTTAAAAGAAATTTTCAAAAACCCCATTTTCCACATAAGGCTCAAGAATATGAAAAAATCTGTCATGATGACCTTTGAAACTATAATTTTCCGCAACCAGTTATACAGTTTTAAGTTAAAAAGTCACAAATACAACAAAAAGAATACCACGGCATTAACTAATCACGAAATGTCCAAAAAGCATACGTTTAACTATCAACAAACCAGGATATTAAAAACGGAACCTAATTTAAAAAAAGGGAATTTTTCGAGATGGCTGAAATCCATAAAAACAGAAACGACAAAAAAGATGTAAATAACTTAAATAAAATATTTATATCGTTATTAGAATAGTAATCTCATACAGCTCGTTTGTGTTTGTCCGATAAATTTTATTGCTGTGAATATCCTATTATTTTAAAATTCAATGAGTATATCAATATAGATTATTTGAACATTTTTATTGATACTGTTTACGTTCCATGGTAAGCTTTATATTCTATATATTTTATTTTGCACAATAAAATGTGTTCAAAAAAACTTTTAGATTTGAGAAAGACCAAAACTACGGCCGAAACGTTATCAACATGTTTAATTTATGATTAAACGTATGCATTAATTTTCATTAACAAGTGACTTTAAACCAAGAAATAAATGATAACTATATATATATATATATATATATATATATATATATATATATATATATATATATATATATATATATATATATATATATATAATATATATATATATATATATATATATATATATATATATATATATATATATATATATATATATATATATATATATATATATATATATATATATATATATATATATATATATATATATATATATATATATATATATATATATATATATATTAAATATATATATATATATATATATATATATATATATATATATATAGAAGCATCAAGTGTATCTACCTGTTCATCCCAATATTACACTAAATTTTTGTGTAAAATTTGAAATCAATCAAAAAAGTAGATTATTTCAGAATGGATTTTCAAATTTGATGTTGATCGAAGTTTTAACCCATTAATTTGTTTCGCCATCTGGGGTTTGTACCACAATTTTAGCAGAATATTTTTAGCATTTTATTTGGCCGCCATTTTGCTCCGCCATTTTGCTCTACCATATTCAAGTTTTTCAAAATATTACTGTTTCATCTCCATATGAATCAAAAAGTTTGCTATGCCACGAATAAGCAAACAGACAGACATGTTAAATTTGACTATTTAATTTGATTGATAATTTCAAAAACCAAATGCTTACTGTCCTAATATTTACAAATTCGAAATACTTGTTCATTAAAGAAGTCCAGAATTGAATGTGAATACATATATATATATATATATATATATATATATATATATATATATATGTATATTAAACTATAAAATACAATGTTTAAGCTTTGTTACTAACAGCAAATCTGTGTAATATTCTGCTAAAATATTTCAATATATATATATATATATATATATATATATATATATATATATATATATATATATATATATATATTAACCACATAAAATAATCAATGTTTACTGACTGTATAATAAAAAAACATAAGTAAACAAACATATATATATATATATATATATATATATATATATATATATCTTAATTATTTTCTTGGGCATAGGTAAACTTATGAGAAGTAAAACTATAAAAATAACCAATGTTTCGACTCATCATAAAAAGCATTTATCAAGTTATTTAATTTCTACAATAAAAACATGTATAGTTAGTATTTAAATTTTAAAATGGTTAAAACATTATTGAAAAAACATCACTAAAAAAAAACATTACATTTAAAACAAACTATGATCATGAAAACAAAAATACATTTAAAACAAAATTAAAATTATACAGAGTACGTACGTTGGAAACGTGTCAGTTTTACGAATGGTTTGCGATTGTAATAATTTCGACACGTCTGGAATTCTGGTAGATAAAAACGAGACAAATTTTTTCTTTTTTTTTATATTTACTTAGATTTTTATTGCTGTACCGAGTTTGGGTTTATGATCTTACTGAAATGTACAGGGTTTTATGTATGGAGTGGTTTATTTATTTATAATAATTTACTTAGATATCAGATTATGATAAATTTGGCTTAAGTTGTTGATGTCTTTTTTATGTCTTTTTTTTTTAATTTGTATCATTTCTTTTATTGTGATATTATTCGATAATTAGTTTCTTGCTCTAAAATTTTGGTTTGTTTAAAATCGAATTAATGTTTTTCTGTATGTTCGTGTTTGTGGAGTGCAGTAGATGCACTTTTTGTGTACTTGTGGCCGTTTAATCGACTATCTAAATATTGTGTTGTCATTCCTATGTGCTTTTTTGGGCAATTTAAATATAAAATTGAGTAAACTAGGTTTGATTTCTTTTTTTTTTTATTACTTTGCTTTTCAAGGAAGTGAAAAGACAGTTTAGTAAATTCTGTGCTTTATGACATACAGTTATGTCGTATTTAGACAAGATATGATTTATTTTTTCTCATAGATCGTCTGTGTAGGGCATTGCAACGTATTTAGTATTACCATTTTTTTCTTTTGTTGCTTGTTTTAAATTATTATAAAAAATGTGAGTTCGTTATTTAAAAACCCGTAGTATGTTTTTTTCCCCGGATAATGGTTATTTATTAAAGTCTCCTTAACCTTCTTTGAAATCTCAGGACGATATTCTGGGGAAGTAAGTGAGATGGCACGATCAGTTAGACCTACAATAACGCTGGTTTTTTGATTCTTTGGATGGTTGGAGTTAAAGTTTAAGTACCGCCCTGACTATGTTTTTTTTATATACCACTTGGTTTTATTATTTTGATCTTTCTTGTTTCTAATTAGGGTTAAGTCTAGAAAATTAATTTTGTTTTTGTCTTCAGTTTCCATGGTAAATTTTAATTTGGGGTGAAATTTATTGAAAGCATTTAATAGATCATTAATATGGTTTTTTGAAACGGCAGTTAAACAATCGTCCATAAATCTTTTAAATAAAGGAAGGTTAAAATCAAGTTCACTTATCACACTCTCCTCTAGATATTACAAAACTAATTGTGCGACAACGGAGGAAATAGGATATCCCATAGCCGCAACCATGTAGATGTTGATAATATTTGGCCTCATACTGTAAATAAGTATTATTTAGAGTAATGTTAATAGCTTCTATAAATTCTTTTAATGGAAGTGTTGTGTGACCCTTTAATTCGATAAAACCGGAATATTTGTATATAGAGAAACATTTTTGTGTTATTATGTCAGATAAAAGTTCATTAGGAATATTTGTATATAGAGAAACAACATCAAGAGATTCCAGACAATCATATTAGTATATAAGGTTAAGGAGACTTCAATATATAACCAATATCCGGAAAAAAATATACTACGAGTTTTTAAACAACGAACTCATGTTTTTTATAATAACTTAAAGAAAGCAACGGAAAAAAAAAGAAAAAAATATAATACTAAATACATTGCAATGCCCTACACAGACGGTCTATCAGAAAAAATAAATCATATCTTGTCTAAACACGACATAACTGTATGTCATAAAGCACAGAATTTACTAAACTCTCTCTTCACTCCCTTGAAAAGCAAAGTAATAAAAAAAAAAAGAAATGAAACCTAGTTTACTCAATTCCATGTTTAAATTGCCTAACAAAGTACATAGGAATGACAGCACAATACTTAGATAGTCGATTAAACGGCCACAAATACACAAAAAATGCATCTACTGCACTCCACAAACACGAACATACAGAAAAACGTGAACTCGATTTGAAACAAACCAAAATTTTAGAGCAAGAAACTAATTATCGAAAACTCACAATAAAAGAAATGATACAAATTAAAAAAGAGAAAGATGCCGTCAACGATAAAAAAGACATCAATAACTTAAGCCAAATTTATCATAATCTGATATCTAAGTAAATTATTCTAAATAAATAAACTACTCCATACATAAAACCCTGTACATTTCAGTAAGATCATAAACCCAAACTCGGTACAGAAATAAAAATCTAAGTAAATATAAAAAAAAGAAAAAATTTGTCTCGTTTTTATCTACCAGAATTCCAGACGTGTCGAAATTATTGCAATCGCAAACCATTCATAGTTTGTTTTAAAAAACAATAATGTTTTAACCATTTTAAAATTTAAATACACGTTTCTTGATAAAGCTGAATATGAAGGTACATAGTTTTACTCTGTATAATTTTAATTTTGAATATATATATATATATATATATATATATATATATATATATATTTATATATATATTTATATATATATATATATATTGTATATATATATATATATATATATATATATATATATATATATATATATATATATATATATATATATATATATATATATATATATATATATATATATATATATATATATATATATATATATATATATATATATATATATATATATATATATATATATATATATTTTATAATATAGAATAAATATATAAATTAAATAAAAAATCTTGATAAAGCTCAATAAGTTAACCTATGCCCACAGAAAATAATTAAGAAAATATTTATATATGGTTAAAAAAAAACCAAGAAAAAAAAATATAAAGTAGTAAAATAAACTGATTGTTGAGATATTTTAAGGTTCCGTATTTTATATAATACAATTTATTTTTACACAATAATTAATTTAAAGATGGTTTTAAAATATACCTACCAACTGATTGTTGAGATATTTTAAGCGTTTTTAATACATTTTAATAACTCGATTGTTTACATAACATGAGTTATATAATAACATGTATATGTCAAATATAGTACGAAAGCTTTCACTATTGGAGTCAATAAAAAAATCATAGTTCTTTGGTTTAGACCGTTTGCAGCCTTATTAAAATCTTGGATGCGCCAGATCTAGAGCAGAAAAATTTTAAGCCTAGTGGCTCGAAGATCCCTCGATGTTATGGACTTTCAAAAATACATAAAGCTAATGTATCGTTATGTCCCATCGTTAGAGCAGGCAGGATTGCCATCTTACGAAATAGGTAAATATTTAGTTAATATATTAAACCCCTTCACGGGATAATCTAATTCATATATCAAAACTTTAAACTTTAAACATTTCGTAGAAAAGCTTAAAGAGTTTACTTAGATCCCGGTGATATTTTA
This sequence comes from Kuschelorhynchus macadamiae, assembly GCA_030620095.1. Taxonomy (NCBI): domain Eukaryota; kingdom Metazoa; phylum Arthropoda; class Insecta; order Coleoptera; family Curculionidae; genus Kuschelorhynchus; species Kuschelorhynchus macadamiae. Next base: position 1,354,645 of record JAUTXW010000026.1, read on the forward strand.
GTCAGTTTTGATGTTGAATCCCTCTATAAAAATGTGCATATTGACGATTAAATTTCTATAAATTTCAGACATATTTCAACATACTAAACCTTAATCCAATCTTAACTAAATTGACAAGAGAATGCTGAACCTCCACGAGTTTAATTTTTTCAAAGGACCTTTTATGAGCAAACCTCGGGTGCCGCTATGGGATCTCCTGTGGTAGCAAACATCTTTATTGAGACTTTCGGGGAAATTGCTTTGAGGTCTGCTCCTTCACAACCTGGATGATACATATGGCCCCATTGAGAAGAAAATTTAACTATATTTTTAGAGCATCTAAACCAACAACATTCTAATATAAAATTCAATTTGGAGATTGAGCCAGATAGTGCCATTCTCTTCCTTGATGTGTTAGTAAAAAAGAAAGAGAACGAGACTCTAGATCATATTGTCTACAGGACACATACGAATAGATATTTAAATTTTAGTTCTCACGATCATCCATCTTAAAAACGATCTTTCATCAATTCATTAGTCGTTAGGGCTTTACGTAATACAAATTCAATTCCGGAAGAAACAGAAAAACTGACTGAAGCTTTAAAATAAACGGATATTGCATTGAAGATATTGGGCGTTCGATTAGGTATTATAATAATCCCAGACCTAAACCAGTATTGGATACTCAACCATTAAGTAGTGCAGTTTTAAGTTTTATTCGGGGTACCACAGATAAAATTGCAAGAATTCTGCGTAGATCCTTCCACAGTCTTTAGTACAGATTGGACGAAGCTTAAAATTTTCTTCTTACTGCAGTTAAGAGTATAAAGGTAAAACTGAACAGTCTGTGTCCACTAGACTCAAGGAACATGAAAGATGTATAAGTAAAAGACAAATTTTTCATTCCGCTGTCGTTCAACACCGGCACACAACAGGGCACATGACTAATGTAAAAAATACTAAGGTTCTCACATCAGTCTCGGGTTATTAAAAACAAAAAATTAGAGAATCAGTTGAAATTATCAAGCATCCTGAAAATTTCAATACATATGCGGTCTACGGGCTACATCATGCGTGGACACCAATTATCGCATCAAGTCCCTCGTCGATGGGCACGGGTATAAATACCTGAACTCTGCTAATAGGAGCTCAATCAGTGTTTTGATAATTATGTCAAATATTCTGATACAGTCGACATATCGGAGCTAAAAACTGCACTCGAAAAGAAAATTATTAAAAAATTTAAAACGACTTTAAAAATGAATACTAAAAAGTTGAAAATGTTATTTTTTAAAACCGTCTTGAAAATTTAATTTTTTTGAAAACCGATATTTATGTATTGAATGGATTGATTATTTATTTGTTAGACGTAGCTTCTAAAAACTATGCTTTTAAAAGCATAGTTGCATAGATAAATATAATGTATTTAAAAATGTATATTTAATATTTGATTATTTAACGTAATCTGAAAGTAATAGAAATAATAATAATAATCTGAAAATCATTATGTACCTAATTTTTGTAATGTCCGAGGTCTACCTTGTTGTTGAATCCTAAGCGTTAAGTGTGTAATCTCTTGTGAATATCCATATATCCTTTTTTTATATTTGTTTGTAAATGATGACCATATCTTACTAATTCTCGTGGCCAAAACACATAGTTTGTAAGGCCAAAAATAAAAAAAAAATAATATTTTTATTAGTTTAAACCTTATTCTAAAATCATGCTTTCAAGATGGTGTGAAATTTAATGTATTAATTCTAGAGTTTATCTTTGAACTAGATTTATTTTAAAAAAATAAATTTAACGCATTTGAGTTTTATTTTTGAATTTTTTTTTATACGAAGCTTTATCGGGGAGGTAAGCTTCAGTGTTTTCCAAATCTATACCCCGGAAACTAATAATTATGCTTTTTTAAGCATTTTGGCTATTCAACAAAAATACGCGACCAAACATCTTCTTTAGCTTTTTCCGCCCTGCTGGAGATTGGCCTACCTCTCGCAAATACTGATGGAGCGCGCCATAACCTGCTTCTTATATGACTATTATTTGAAAAAAAATAGATACTGCCACAGGGCTACGCTCGGCATTCGTAACTGTATACACTTACTAAATATTAATTAAATAACCTTTAGTATAGAGCACACTCTCTAGTAAAATGAAACGAAACCTTATTTATCACGAAAATTTGGAGTGGTGAGTGACAAAACGTACACGAAACTGCAACAATGTATTGGGAAACATTTTCAGACTACCAAATGATAAAACATTTGTGTCAATCTCAATGTGTATAAGATAAAAGAAATGTAATTCCAACGAAACACTTTTATAACATTTTAATTTTTGGGCCCATAGGAATATACTAGTGTACCATAATGGTGAAATTGGTGACAAACACAATCTCAACAGTCAAATTTTTGACGCAGTATAGCAAATAAAAACACTACATATACTCTCAAAGCAGTGCGTGAAAATTTGATTCGACTTATATAAGCAGTGATGGTGAGCATTCTCAACACTTTTTAGAAATGTCTTCGTTAGTTTAAAATGACATTTCCCATAGTGCTTAGAGAGTATAATTGGAAACATCTTAACTTTAAAGCCGGCCTTCTTTTTTCTCCAAATTACCTTCACTTTTTTCTTTTTCTCTCACCCTGTATATTATTTTGATTTTTTTACTTATTGTTTTGATTTAGATTTATTTATTTTGCCACCGCATATTATTTTGATTTAAATTTTTTTATTTTGGAAAAAATATTTTGTTGGATAACTTTTACTTCGAGTATAAAATCTAATTGCGATAATATAAAAATTCTCTTCAGGTCATTATTTACTTGCGTGAATGTGATCGCCCCATTTTATTGCATCATAATTTTCAGGAACGATTACTTTAAATTTACTGGCGGAATTACCCATTTGTTTTTGTATACTAACATAAACACAGGGATGGTATTTCAAATAAAGTATTTTTTTGAAATTGTAGTATTTTAAATCTTAGATCGTAGCTCACTGAATGTCTAGTACACGGTTTATGGTTTTATTAGGCTAACTAGTAAATATCACAGATAACAAATTAGATATTATAAAATAAACAAATGTAAGAACTGAAAACAGAAACTCTCTTAAAATTTGTATAGATACCTAAGCTGATCAGATTGAATTAGAAAACAGTTAGGTATTCGGTAAATGTTGTACACGGATTAAGAGATAAACTCTAGGGTACGGAATTATTAAAAAATGTATACGACTTTTATGACTTCAAACAGATTTAAATTTACAGCACACAAGCACATTTACTACCGTAATTCCGCTTGACGCTTATGGAGGTAAATGTATTTAAAAATATTTTTCTCATTTAATTTTCAGTCAGGTAAGTGTTACCAAAGATAAGTACATATTAAAGTTAATATAATTCATTTACCCTTTATAAGCCGTATGCATATACTTACATATTTAAGATCTTGCTACTTTCTATTGACTTTGGTATTGATAGTGGCGGCTATTCAGGTGAAATAGGTGAAGTGCTACTTCACCAGGAAAAATAAACAAGCAAATATCTAACTATATTTATTATAATATATCTCTTAAAATTTTAGTTTTTACATTAATTTATTCACCTAATTAGTAAAAAATAAAGTGTACATCTCGAATAAATATTTCACTTGACCGTTGGCGGCATGTCTTTTTAAAACTTTCAATCGAACTTTATTATAACAACTATAACAGTGGCGCAAATCGCTTTGACTTTGCCGAAGGTGCTATGTTTAGTTTACGATTTTCCTACTATGTTGCCATGACAACGCGTATCCGATGACGTCGAGCCCAGCGCCATACAACGCTCTCGGTGAATTGCGGGCGCAGTACCCTACACCCACGTGTCGTTCAGTTTGAGGTGGTTGTTTACTTTTATTTTCGCGGATTTCGCTGCATCCGGTGAACTCCTTTGCAGTTAACTTGACTGTTTTGTGTTATATTTATTTATGGTGTTATTACAACTTCAAATTCGAAGTTAGTAAATGTGATTGTTCAAGACTGGAATAAAATAAAAGACGTCTTTGAATTTATTACAAACTGTGACAAATCTGATGAAAAATCAATCCACCTTGGGAAAGGATTTTTAGGTGAGATGAACGATTTTGAACTCATGTTTCTGGCATTAGTGTTTAATGACATTTTCTCAATCAGGGACATACTATTTGAGGTTCTTCAAAAAAAATCGCTTGACATTTATTTTTGTATATCCAATATAAAGAGCTGTCTCTCTGAGCTCTGTAAAAAAAGAAATGAACATTTTTTTTAATACCATGTTTGATAAATCAAATTGTATTACAGAAATAAATCATTACAAACGTGAGCTTGCTAAGCTTTCACCTGAAGAAATTAGGGCTAAGTATGGAATCCTTTTTTATGAAATATTGGACCATATTTTAATGGAAATGACACTAAGATTTCAAGACTGTGAAAAACTTACATTTTCATGTTTGGCAGGTTCTGCTAAATTTTCCGAATATAGCTTAAATTTTCCGACTGGCCCGTTTGAAAATTTATTACAGTTATATGGGGAAATATTTTCAAAAAGTCAACGATTTAAAAATGAGTTTGGTCTTATTTTTGCCAATGAGAGTAATTGGAATATATCGCTGCAAGAGCAAGTGAAAAAAATGAATAAAAATAATAAATATATTTTTACCGAAGCATATAAATTGTTTTCCCTTATTTTGACAACACCGTCGACAAGTGCTTCAGTGTGTGAAAACTTATTTAAGAAATACAATATCTCAAGAAAGCCTTACTTCTCTTGGTAATATTTCAATTGAAAAGGAATTTCTGGAGGAGATTACGGCAACTCATCTATTTTATGAGGATGTTATAAATAAATTTGCTGCTATGAAAAATAGGAGAATTGATTTAGTATACAAAATTTAAGTAAGTCGTAAAAAATATTCGACCCCCTCCACATACAAAAAAATTCGGGAAAAAAATTATTGCGATATTTTCTTTTTTCATTTGCACTTCACTTACTTTTTCACCCGTGAGCCGCCACTGATTAATACCCATCATGATGGGGTTGGAGAGAAACAATTTTTTTTACATAAAATGGTCTCTCAGCTTAGTCATATTAAACTTCCATTTAATATACCTGGTTAGTGATACTCGTAGAAATATTCCTAAACTTTTGGTAAAATGTATTTATAAATAATTATCCATATTCAAGACACCTCGTCTGAAATGCCTTAACAAACTATACTATTAGGAAGGTTTATAATTATTATTATATAAAATATATTATTTTATGTTAAACAAAACGGCGAGACACTGCCGCAATTTTGATTACTTTGTAAGCAAACATGGGCACTAACACACAAAAAACATACATACACGGACTATTAAACAGACCTATTACCAACTTTTGCATGCACAGTCCAGTAAATATTGCTTATTTTATGTGGTTAATCAGTTCATATTTCAGACCTAATCACGCATATAATTGAGGCATATTTCTATGCTCCTAACTGAAATATTTTAGCAGAATATTACACAGATTTGCTGTTAATTTCAAAGCTTTAAATTCGTATGTTACAGTTTAATATACATTCACATTAAATTCTGAACGTTCTTCATTAGACAAATATTTCGAAAACAAGTTGTAAGTGTTGTTAACGGGGTTGTTTTTATGTCCTAAAAGTCTTAACTTTTGAGATACAGGATGGTAAAGTTTAAAAAGAAAACAATTTTTTTCAAATTCTAATGCTGTAGGTAACTGCATGAAATTTGATACACGTCTTCTATGCATTAAGGAGTATACGGATTTACCCAGGTTAATTACATATGCACGCCACTGGTAGAAATTTCAAAAATTGATTGTTAATAAAAAATGCCCTTTTATGCATAAAAGACATGTATCAAATTTCACACAGTTGTGTGTATCTCCAAAGTTAAGACTTTTAGGTTAATATTAAACTTTTCTCTTAAAAAGGTCCAAGAATCACCCCCGTTTAACATTATCACGCAATTAGGAAACGCCCTGTATAATACTTCACAATGACGGCCCCTTTACAAAGTAATATGACAGACGGAGACCAACGGTCACTTTTGGCATACCCGAATAGCCCAAAGTCGAACTGCAGAAGTTAAAATTTTAATAAATCTTGTTCACTGGAATCAGTGAATCCCCTAGTATAACTATATTGATGTGTTAGTTTTGGAAAAATATGAGTTCTGTAGTTTTTTAAATATTAATTGCAATATTAGATATTTTTGACACCCGGTATTGAACAAAAAATTAATTATTTTGAAGCAGTTTATTGACAGCTATATTATGAAAAATTTTACAAAATATATGAAAAAAACTAAGCCATTTTTGAGGTTGACGGCTGTGATTCTAATGGTTCGATTCCTTCTAAATCGTTGTCTTCCTCTGAAAATGATGAGGTTTCGTCGTCACTACTTGAAGATCCCAGTGTGATAACTAAATTATCAATAACCGTTTCAATTTTTATACTTCCCAGTATTTATCTTTTATGTTTAACATACGAAACCGATATTGAGTCAATCGCTTCTAATGTTATTTTATTTAAATCTTTAATTGAAAGTTCACCGGTGTTGCGCTCTCGAATATATTTTTTTACTCTTGCCCATGCAAGTTCAATAGGGTTGAGGTCGCACATGTATGGAGGCAGCCTTAGGTTAGGAGGTGTCTGACCGAGGTTACGTAAAAGACCGTCAAACTTATACTTTTTTCTCTAGGCTTGTTGGCTGATATTACTTCATAAAATTGATATTTTCTCCATGTTGGATCACATACAAGATTGTCCGATTTAAGCCACGATATCATATGAACTGTTGTAGAATATTTAGTTGGCAGTTTATCTTCTTCGTGAAAATGATAAGACGCATTATAGACTGATTTGGGAGGAATGTTAGGTAGAAGCTTCTCGAGCAACCACTTTTCAGAATCATCTCTATTCATATGTCCGGATTCTGAACCAGCATGAACAACACCTGTCCCGGAACAAATAACACTTTCACTTTGCCAGCATTTGTTCACTGTCATATCATCATCTACCCAGGTTTCGTCTAGATACACAATATTGCGTCCTTCTTGCCTTACAGTTGATAGATATTTCACCTGCCAGTGAAAAATATTTGGACTCTCAATGAGCAATTTTCGTTTATTTTTGGCACTTGCGCTACTGGAAATAGCTAGAACCTTCTAGATTAAGTGAATGGAAACTCTAGGCACATCCCAATTACAAGTGGACCAGTGCGAAATTTACTAAATCCTCGATTAATTTTCCGTACCGCTTAGCTGGTGCACTTTATAGGTGAAGCGGCAAACTATTACAACAAATAAAATAACATACAATTTATTTGCGTGCACAAATTTTACTTTTCCGCTTGCTTAAGACTATAAACCTTTATTTTAAAAACCGCCCGATTTTCTTTCGTGTCCCGCACTTTATTTGGATAGTTTAGCATTGGGTTTTCAAATTATCAGTCGAATTAAAGACGTCTGTCTGTGTGTCTGTTCGCAGCATAGCAATCATTTTAGACCATATGGGGATGAAACTCTAATACATAGATAAAATCCAATATAGCGGAACAAAATGGCGGCCTAATAAAATATTAAAAATATCCTGATCAAATGTTGGTACAAACCACAGATGATTTTAAATTTCGATAAAAATCGAGTATGTTATATGAATAAACTGATAAATATATTAAATATTTTAAATTATGTCTGTAAATACTAATTTTTTCGATTAATTTCAAATTTTGAATAAAAATCTACTGTAATACTAGGATGAACAGTTTAAATTTTTGTATAAATTGAATACAGCGGAATAAGTTAGCGGGTAAAAAAACTGCTTCTTATTCGAATCGATTATAGGTTTAACTCGTAGATAACTGTGATATACCTACCTATACTGATCTGACTTTGGTGCGAATGCGAATGCGAATGGCGGAACAAAATAACTGCCTATCAAAATATCAGTGTAAAAACATACTTACTTAATTCACTGGAAAAAGTCCCTGACATAACTGTCAGCTGTTTTTCCGGAACAGAATCGGAAAAATAAATTTATTTATTTAAAAGAATAAACAATCCAACTAGCATTTTGATCAGCCCTCTAACAGGCTAGCACAAATTTACATTTAGTTTTGTACACTGCGGTTGAGCAAGCTACTAGTAGTAAGATGAGGGGATAATTCCAGTAACTAGGTCCAAAAAGGCCCTATTCGTTAACGCCGGTCCCACTCACCTCACTCCACTTCTCGTTTGAGCAAGCTAGCTTTTAACTACAATAAAACTAACCTACTGGTAAAAACTAAGAACCAAAGCAAGATTTAAAAAAAGTATCTTATTTAATTCTACAAGTATCAAATCAACCCTTGCGAGAATACTCACAATAATAATATAAATGTTAACGGCTATTTTAGATTATATTTAACATGGCTCTCCCTGGTAGAAAACGTAAGTTATAGAAATCGCAATCGATCTGAACAAAATTATTAAACGCTAGCGTGCATTGCATAAGTGGTGAGTTCAGAAAGTAGTTGTTTGACCTAGGAATATATTCTATATTTCTGCCTAATGCCAAGAATATACGAACTGGCATTAATTGCAATTTTGTTTAAATATTATTAAATTATGTAGTATTTTATAAACATAAAATATTACAAGACATTTTCTTCATCTCTCCGAAATTTTATTTGTACATAGTTTATTGGAGTTATATACATTTGCCTAAAAAAAAGTGGAAAATTTTTATGATTCAAGTTTGACCAGGTAAGTTAAAACGAGTATGAAATAATTATTTTATGTTTTTTAGTTTAATAATTGTTGTTCTTACTGTCGTTCTAAATAAAATTATTGTTTTATTAAATATTGTTTATTGAGCTCAGGAAATAATCTTACCAAACATTCCTCATGCCTCTAATTTATCCTATGGAAAAATTGGAATACTCGTTTCTGAGAAATATTTGTTTAAAAATAGCATTTGCTAATTACAAACTCGTTTTTCCGTATTTTTGCAATAATATTAGAAGCACTAGGGATATTACTCCGAGTCGAAGGGTAATTATCCAGAACCGCCAGAATTTTCTGTCAAATTAGACAAATGAACATTATAAAATAGAAAAAAATAGTTGATTTAGGTTTTTTTCAATTGGAATGCCCTATTTTTTTAGTCAGAATCTTAAAGTCCTAACTTCTCTGAGATTAACCAAATATAATATGTTGATGTTTCCTCTATAAGTTTTGGAAATACTTGCAGTTACAAGTCCGTACACATATTGAGGTGACGCTCTGTAACGCTATAGATATCGAGGTATAAATGCAGGTGATATTTTAGGTGTATCATGTTATTTCAATCTATTGTCAAAAGTGGAAATTTTTGTAATATCAAAGGTTTTTAAATTGGGCTATAGTCAACAACAAAAACTTGATATTGTTCGATTATATTATTCCAGCAAGAATAGTAAAACGCCAATGCCATCAGTTTTATCCTGAGTAACACCGTCATTAACTACATTTAAAAATACTGTAGAACAGTTTGAAGAGAGGAAAGATCTAATACGAAAGAAAAAGATCTTTTACAGAGAACGAAGAAAATTATTTACAAATGTGAATTGATTTTTGAAGATAGAAATCTAATTTTAACTTAATTTTTTTGCAAGAACTGTTAGAATATTATTTAGTTAGTATTAGGGATACTGCTAATTTCTGAACCCCTTCAAGCCTATGTTGCCACGTAGCAAGAAAAATGTTACGCGGTCCCATCACAGATTGCCATATATGACAACAAATACAAGACTTCCATGAGGAGCTGAAATATTGTAGTTGAGCGTGTGAGCTATGGGATATGGCAATAATATACTGAAAAGTAAATTGTAATTGGTTCCTTTAAGGTCAAACGCTGATCTTGACGTCGAGTTGGTATAATTTAGCTAGACTCAGTTGTTTTTTATACGCCACTGTTTTTCTCGTAAATTTTTTCCGCGTAAAACGACGCAAATATGTATCAAAAATATTTTTATAAAAACGAATAAATACGAGGTATATTATTTTGAACTTAGCGAACTATCTAATGTGACCCATAGTATCGCCTATGGGCTCTATATCTTCATATATATATATATATTCCTTTTTCTTATAGAAATGCTTGTTTAACCTAATGAAATAATAAAAACCACAAAAAATTGATTAACATAAAAAAGTTAATGTTTCTACCAAATCTGGGATAATACTGTTAATTCAGATAATTGAGTTGGGTTTGAGAGGGTTAAATACTTCCAAATGGCGTGTTGAGGAAGTCCTTAAGCATTATAAATACCACCCTTAAAGATATAAGCCAGTTTGAGATCTCTCCGATATGCAAAAATTTCAACGATTTGATTATTGCGATGAAATGCTTGGACAAGTTCTAGAGAATCCTAATTTCTCAAAGAAGATCTTGTTCCTGGACGAAGCTATTTTTACCACTTTAGGAATACATGACTGATGGAATAAGTGTTTTTAAGCCACCGTCAACCGTCATTTTAGGTGACAAAATTATCGGGCCAATTATTTTTCATAATACATTGAATAGGAAGAGATATGTACAATTTATTTGTAGAAATATATTGAAAATTATTTAGAAAATTGTCAATAAGGGATTACAATGCCATGATAGGGCAGTAAGAGGGGACTCCACCCCACAATATTCAGCCTGTTACTGAATTTTTGGGTAATAGGTATAATTTGTGGAGGTCAACAAAACATAAAATGTATTATGATCGGAGAACGAATATTGTTTTTATCGAACGGAAAATCAGGGAATAAGTAGAAAATTTAAATCAAAATTACAGCGACTTGATATCGGCTTCAATTATTAATAAGCTTTCAGACGATATTCAAAAGTATTATCATAATAATGGAGGACGTGTAGAAAATTAATTCTTGTGTATAATGTGGACATTATGTTATCATATAAGGTTTTCCTTCATTCCTTCTAAAAGGTCTTTTTCTTCGTCTTAGAACTTTCTTCTCTTCATCCTGTCTCACAATATTTTTATTTGTATTTAATAACGGTGTTACTCTATTGGGATATAAATATTTTAGCATTTTACACATTCTGCGTTATTACGGCTGGAATAATATGATCGAATCGGTTTTTCTTGTTGACTATAGCACATTTTAAAAACTCGTTAAATTATCAAAAATTGCCACTTTTGCAATTACACGTCGATTGCATATAATTTTATTTTACTTAAAGTAGAAGACTAAGTCGACGTTTGAACGTACGAGCCGAAATAGTAGTTTTGACAATGATATTTTTATTTAAAATGCCAGGAGGAAGAATATTTCCGGAAATTTTATTAGTTACCATGGTAACGGTTTTAAAGTAATGTATCTGATTGGTACAAAATTTTCAAATAAATTTTGTATATTTTATTGTAATATTCAAGTTCGTTGCTCTTGGCTGACTAACTGTCAGCAGTTTTTCCGAAAAAAAAAATCGGAAACCACTTAAATTTGACAAGTTAAATTTAATATATACAAGGTATTTCAAAAATATGTGGCATCGCTCGTGGAGAGATTTTCCTTCCAAAAATAAAACTAAAAGTCCATAACAACATTGGTCCGATTTCGTTTCTAAGATACAGGTTGTTAAATATTTTTACATTTTTTTGATTTATTTCACTGATAAAAATGCGTAGACACCTTCACCAGGGGCATGCGTGTGGGCTGTTGTTGCAATAATTTTCTAAAAAAAACATGTGCGGCACTTTTTTACCTTTAGTGACTGTTAGAAGTTACTTGTTAATATTTTGTCGATTTAGATCTCATTTATAAGAAAAATGCAATTTAATTAACCTCTATTAAGTCAAGCTTGATATTAATCCGCAAAGAATCTTGTATACCATGACCTGGGTTGAGTCAAAAAATCAGATTGGGTTTTTTTCATTTACTTGTCAAATTGTTAGGTACTGATGATTGCGATTTTTAAGTTTTTTAAGTTTTTAGTTTAGTTTCGTGTTATTGTTCTTAGATTTAAAAGTTCAGTAGTTTGTTGCGTTTATAGTTCTAAAGGTTTAACTTTTCCGCGTTGCGTTTATTAAGTATTACGTCTCTTTAAAATGCATTATAATTATATCTCGGCTGATTTAACCGATATTTTATTAGTTTATGGGAAAGTGAGACAAAATGGAATAAAAGCACAGAAAACTTATCGTGACAAATATCCCGAACGAATGACAAACTTCAAAAATATTTTTTAACATATCTGGAGGCGTTTAAAAGAAATTGGCACCTTAAAACCTTTAAAATCCAAAGCAGAAGATACCGACAAACTGTGCGGATTTCTTCAGGGCGGGTAGTTCTCAATGCAGTGGAACGTAACCCCACTGCAAGTATCAGAGTAGTTTCTAACGAAATAAGAAAGATTTTCGCATCGTCTGTACACAGAATGTGGGAAGAACAACAATTGGAACCATTCCATTATACACGAGTTTAAGAACTTTCAGCCAGGTATTATGGGCCTAGACAAAAATTTTGTCAGTGGCTTTTAAATAAGTTGGAAAACGACCAATATTTCTCTCGTTGTGTTCTGTTTACAGACGCAGCATCATTTAGAAGTAATGGAATAATACATTTCCATAAACTGCATAATTGGCCTAAGGAAAATCCCTATTTCCTAAGAGAAGAAAACTCACAGTATGAGCTTTCTGAAAATATTTGGGCTGGTATTATTGTAAATGAAATTCTTGGTCCAATTATTCTGCAACATTGACTGAATCATGTATCACATTTAAATTTTCTAATAAATGATTTCTTCATGCTAATACCTCTATTAATAATAACTAGAATATGGTTTCAACACGGTAGAGCACCGGTGCATTTTCTTGTTGATATTAGGCTCGGAAATATACGGGCATCGATGAATTGGCTGTGGTGGTCCAGTAGCATGACCACCAAGAATCGCTAATTTGAAACCTTTGGATTTTTAACTGTGGAAGCATTTAAAGGAGTTCTTATACAAGACGCTAATACAAACATTTAAAGAACTTCTACAACGCATTTGTAATAGTTCGGCAAAATCCTCATATTTGTGCCAGAGTAAAAAGATCTTGTAATGAATCTAATAATAACCATTTTTAGCACTTTATGTGATCCCATTCAGGTAAATAATTTAATATAAAGGTCTTAAAAAAATCTTCACACACTATATAATAAAATTACATTTTTCTCATGAAAGGGATCGAAATCGACAAAATGTTACCAACACCAACTTTTAACATGCATTAAACAGCCTACATAGCTTTGCTAACAAAAAAATAAATAAGTCGATAATGCACACGTTTTTTTTTTAGAAAATTTAATTCAGCGACAGCCCACAAGCACGGTCCTGGTGAAGCTGTTTACGCATTTTTATCAGTGAAATATGTGAAAGTTTAAATACCTTTCGACATTCAAAATTCATTCGGATTGCTAGAGTCGTTTTGAAGAAATTTGGAATAAACCAAAAAAATAAAAAATCTGTAACACCTTGTATTACAGAAACGAAGCGGGATCAGTCCAATATTGATATGTACTTTTGGTTTTATTTTTTAATGAGAAATATATTTTTGAAGCATACTCTGTTAGGTTTTACTTACTTAGGTAATATTTTGGTAAAAATCCAATATGACCAAACAAAAGGGCAGCCTAGTAAACTGTTAAAAAAATTATTATTAAAATCTCAAATTTTTCACAAACATCAAGTATTATGTTGGAATCAACTGGTAACATTTTGGTACGAATCCAAGATGGCGGAACAAAATGGTGGTTTAATAAAATATTTAAAAATTCAGCCTGAAAAACTGCTTAATGGATTGATTTCAATCAAAACCAAACATTCTGGTAAAATTTCAATATGGCGAAACAAAAAGGCGACCTACTGAAATGTTAAAAAAATTATTATTAAAAAACTACGTATCCAATTTGAACTAGTAAAATTGTCGTACTAATTCAAGATGTCCCAACAAAATGGCGGCCAAATAAAATTTTTGTAATCGTGAAAAAAATCACCCTCTCAGGTTTTAGATATCTTCACGTTTTAGAACCCTAGACCCAAGTTTTATCAATTCTATCGGTCTGTCTGTCAGTTCGCATCATAGCTCAAAAAACTACATAGCCGATTAACTTCAAATTTTAATCAAAAATTACGGGTCGAATATGGGGATGATCTGCTAATATTTTGGTAAAATTCCAATATGGTGAAATAAAATGGCGGCATAATAAATTATTTAAAAATTCAGCCTGAGAAAACTACTTAATGGATTAATTTCATTTGGTATGCTATAACTAATTGTGGTATAGAGATCAACCAGTAAAACTGTGTTACTGATTCAATAAGGCAGATCAAAATGGCGGCTAAATAAAATATTTGTAATACTGTAAAAATCACCCTCTCCAGTGTTACATATCTTCACGATTTAGCGTCCCTAGATGCTAGACAATATGTTTTATCAACTCCGTCGATCCGTCTGTCTGATAGTTTGACGCATAACTACTTACCAGATTGACTGGTGATATGTGAATAACTTGGTTATTTTTCGGTAAGAATCCAATATGGCGGAACATCGTGAAACAAAAATTATTACTTAAAAAAATAATTATCCAATTTATCTCAAATTTTGCACAAAAATCAAGTGTTACATAGGAACGAACTGGTAACATTTTGATATGAATCAAAAATAGCAAAACAAAATATCAGCTAAGTAAAATATTTTAAAAAACAGCTTGAAAATACTACTTATTAAATTAATTTTAATTTTTGCGCAAGAATTAAGTGTGATATAGAAATATATTGGTAAAGTTGGGGTACGAACTTAAGATGGCGAAATATAATTTTTTAAAAACCAAGGAAATAAATCTTGTTCAATTGACTTTAAATTTTTAAGAAAAATTAAATGTGAAAATGGGATAAACTGGTATGAATTCAACACAGCGTAACAAAATGGTAACCTCTACTTGTTGAATGTATTTAAATTTATGCCCAAAGGTCAAGTGTGGCGTAGGTAGAAAAAAACTGGTAAGAATCCAATATGGTCAACAAAATGGCACCTAATAGAAATGTTTGAAACAAAAGTATATCTAACACATATATACTGTGACTTAATAAACTAAATTGGGTCATACTTCACTATTCCTAACAAATGGAAAAAAATCATCACGAGGGAAGTGCCGTAGTATAGGTAGGTAGTATAGGTAGTATAGGAAATTTACCAACTTTTTTAGTTCAATAATTATTGTTCTTACTGTTATTTTATATATATTCATTGAACTCAGGAAGTTATATTATTTAATATCCCTCGTGCATCTATTTTTTTGAAATACTTGTTTTTACGAAATTTGTTTAACAAATATCATTCTCGCAAGTGGAAAAATCTTCGTCTTCAATTAGGATTTTTAAAATTACTAACGCTCGTCCTATTTGTTAAACAAATGACTTAGAAACTCGGTTTTTCGAATTTTGGAGTTAATAAAATAGTCATGCCGAATACCATTCGAGGAAAAATTTTGCAGTAAAAATGTTAATCTTTAAATATTCAAGTTAGTTGCTGTTATCAATTTCGCTCATAATTTTTAGCAAATGAGTATTTTTCTAAAGTATTTCATAGCGGAAAAACAACAGAGCAACGACCCGTTTTAACATCCGACAAAACATGTAAACAAAAGTTTTTCACCAGCAAAATTTTGACCCAGGTTTGTGCACATTGGTTTGTCATTTTCATGGATACTATTTAAAAAGACAATAGAATTAAAAAGTAAATACAAAACATAACAATGTTTGATTATAGTAATTCGTTTTCAATCTGAATAACACACAAAACTTTATCTTTGTCAATTCAAGTTAATTGAGTTAAACGTTGTGCAAATTTTGTTAAAAAATAATACCGAAAGGCAGTCGTTGCCTTGTTGCTAAGTTTGTTGTTTGAGGACTATATTGAGTCGGTCCTAGGACAACGATAAATCCATTAGAATATTCAGTCCGAAAAAAATTGTAATTTTGACAGTAAAGATTACGAGTAAAGTGACGTCATTATACTACGCCAGAAGATAATAAATGTTTGT
Source organism: Kuschelorhynchus macadamiae (assembly GCA_030620095.1). Taxonomy (NCBI): domain Eukaryota; kingdom Metazoa; phylum Arthropoda; class Insecta; order Coleoptera; family Curculionidae; genus Kuschelorhynchus; species Kuschelorhynchus macadamiae. The sequence goes on from JAUTXW010000026.1 coordinate 1,370,726, forward strand.
GAGAAGGTGCCACCAAACACCGTGAAAACGAGAAAATCCCATTTGAATCAGTTCTCGCTATTTTGCGATAAACAAAACTTGAAGTTGGAAAGGTCGCAAAGCGTCGAAGAAATAGCAAAGACTTTGGAAGATTACGCTTTTAATATAAGAAAAGATACGAGTGTCAGATCTATAAATCTATATGGAGCACGACAGCTGAGATGATAAGTGAGACATATTCCAAAGGATACGAAGTAATAAGGCTAGAGATACGTTATGAAAAAAGAAAGGCGAGTTTAAAAGCATTTGATATTGAAGATTTGCTTTCCATGATTAAAAACTGTAATGAACACCCAGATGGGTTGCAGAAGTAACTATTTCACATTTGTGCCATTTAGCTTGCTTGGAGGGGCAATGAAGTCGTTAATTGTAAGGTACAATATTTTGAGAAGGAGTTTAATATGAAAGGCTAATTCATAGGAAGAATTGATAACACTATTTTCTCCAAAACCACAAAAAGTGGTGCAAGAGGTTTAGCTAGCAGTAAAGCAGTTCATTTCAACTGAGAAAGAGGTATCTGGTGAAAGAATATGCCTTTAGAAAATAACAGGATGTCAAAATGGACAAAGGATTCTGGAGAAAAGATAATTTTAGATACGAAAAAAATCAATATTACCAATCATTCAAGCCGTTCTTCAGCGTTATCGGTAATTTCGAAAAAAGGTGTGGGTGAAGATGAAGTAATAAAATTCAAGGAACGTTCCAGTGTTCATTCTCTGAATTTTAATATTTAGATGGACTCGAAACACCACATATAGTAGAAATGTTACGGGAGAGCGCTAAAATTTCATCTGCGATTCCTTCGCTAAATATTCAAGCACAGATGCAAGATACTTAGTTTGAAGAATATCGTGGTAAAACGTATTATAATAACTGCACTTTTAGTTTTTGTAACTAACTAGAATAAAGAGGCAACATTTTTTCATTAATTTATTTAAATAAAACTAATTTTCCTTAAAAAATAGGGTTGTTTGTTTCTCTCGTAATTCTAAATTTTCATGATAAGAATATAAGTTTTTCTTGAAATATGAATTTTTTAAATTATTTATTTTGGTTTTTTTATAATTTATTTACCATTAATCCCAATTCAACAATTGCCTGTATCCTTAGTTGGCAATTATGGTAATCTTATACATACAGCACCATGCAATACTTTTATTTAGTGGATGTTCATTCCTTTTCCCTTGTAAATTATTCATGAAGTTCTTCACAGCCGGCAACAGACTCAAAGGATTCTCCATTATTAAAGCTTCTTTATACATATAAAATAGGTCATTAATTTTTAAGTAATTTTGACCCTAGAACTGAAATTTTTATTTTGTTTTATTACTGCATTTATTTATTTTTACCTTCCTCGTTAAGGACAGTATTGTAATCGCGAAAAAATTCTCCTTCGAGATTTTTTCAGATCTTCACGATCCAGGGTCCCTAGATGCCGAAAAATATTTTTTTCTCAATTCCGTCGTTCTTTCAGATTTTCTGGGGCAAATGTTAAGGTCATATGGGGATGAATGGTAATATTTTCATAAAAATCCAAAATGGCGACCTAACAAAATGTCAAAAAAAATTACTAATATACTGCTTATCCAATTTACCCAAAAATTTGCACAAAATTGTGTATGGGGAAAACTGATAAAATTTTGGTACAAATCCAGGATGGCTGAACAAAATGGCGGCCTAATAAAATGTTAAAAGAAATCAATGTAAATAAACTTTGTACAAAAAATAAGCTAGTAAAACTTTTGGTATGAATCAAGATGGCGTAACAAAATGGCGGTCTAATTAAATGTTTATAAAATCAGTCTGAAAAAATTTCTTTTTTAAGAGTGTAAAGTAAAGCAACAGTATTAAAAACCTACTTATCCAGTTATGTCGAAATTTTTTTATGACCATCAAGTCTGCAAAACTAAATGGGAGCTTAACTAAATGTTTTGTACCTCAAATTTTGCACAAAATGGTAAAATTTTGGTGACGAGCCATTACGATGAACCAAAATGGCGAACTCCGGCCTAATGGATAGTTTAAATTATTAGCACCAAGAAACCACTTATCTAATTTAGTTGAAAATTTGTTACAAACGACAAAATTAAGCTTGAAACAATTTTTCAATTCGATGACAAAACAAAATGGCGACCTAATTAAATATTTAAAAAACCGGCAAAATTCCATTTCCTAGAATAAAGACTTCCTTTTTATGGATGAAAACAATAAGTGCCATATTTGATTTTTGTATAGATTACGTAAATAAACTTTAAACATATTAGAAATAATATAGATTAGAAACAAACCATCTCAAAATTTAAAAAATAATATACTATAGTATCGAAGCTGTGATTTTATTTAAATAGGTTTGCTACGTGAATGAATGTTTGTATGTACGGATGCATGTATGTATGTCAAATCTGACCAATAAAATAAAGTAAAGTAAGTGTAAATAAAAAAATTTGTATTTCTTTTCACCTCCACCTGAACGATTGTTAGATATGCGCATGCGATCCAGCGCGTCTTGGTTCATTGATTAGAGGGAGAGACCAGAAAAATTGTACTGACTAAGAACAATTAGATTCTTACCAGTCTTTCAGGCGGCAAGTTATTATGTATTGTAAATTTATTAAGGCAAAATTGATTGTGGTGGTGTTTGTGACTTAATTTATTTCTGTCTTTGATCTCGTTTTGTGTTTTTGCAACTGACTAGTTTTGAATATAATTAGATTTGTATTTAGATTATTGTTAGTTAGTATTTTTTATCTGTGTTTGATAAGATCAACTTTTAGTTATTACAACGTGTCTCAAATCTATAACAGAACATTTTTTTATTAAAATGCAAATGTACAAAAGGTAATCTGGTCTCGCCGCCTCATTTAGTAGAGTAAAAATCGATAGTAAAAATGCCAGTGGCGCCATCGTCCCTTGCGCGAATAAACAGGGACGATATATTTCAGTTTTTCTTATTATGTATATTAATAGTCAGCGGTGAACGATTCGACTGAAATTATATTTAAGCAGTTTTAAATTTTAAAAAATTATATGTAAAACAGGTTATAATATGTAGTAATTTCCAATTTATATATAACATTTCTGTCATTTATATTTTTTAAATTATATTATGTATTCTTTCGTCTGCTTCTCTATGCATAAACTGAAAGACATTGTAAATAATTTCCCTTCCTTGGCTATGAACAACTTGACCTTCCTTCCCAATATTCTTCCGCGACATTTCTAAAATGGGCAGCAATAGATTTAATTTGAATAAAAAACTGAATATATCGTAAATAAGAAGTAAAGTTATCGGGCTTTAACGAGAACAATTTTTGATTATCCTAAGGTGAGAAACCGCGCCTACGTATGGCATAGAATGAAAAAGTTTTAAGACAAAGCTATAAATAAGACGGTAGCATATACAGGGAGTTTCGTAATGCGTCAATAATTTAGGGTGTGATTATAAATGGAAAATTAATGATAGTCAGCTTTATAAACCCTAATCCAAAAATGTTCCCTTAGTAAAATACGGGGTGTTAAAATTTAAAAAAAAAGGAAAATAATCAATATTTTTGAAGCCGCTTTTTCAAAATAAACGTAATTGTCAGTTTTAACAGTGGCATGCATGCGAGCACCGAATTTGATATTTTTAAAGACAAAAATGGTACTACATTGGTTTTTTCCCCAAGAAAATTTATTTTTGAATTCTCCGTTCAATTTTAAAAATAAGAACTCTTTTAATTTTTTTTCTGCGATGCGATTTTTGAGTAAAAAATAACAACTGTTTTATTGGCCGAGAAATTTAATGTAATTATTGAAAAATACAATTTTGCAATAAATCTAGTTGGCCTGGAATATGCCACTTGCAAAGGTACATCTGAAGGTAGACGTCAAAATGTAGGAACACTTGAACCTGAGGAAGCGGTGCTGCATGAAATAGAAGAACATTTTGAAACAAGTACTAGGAAGATCGATAGAAACTTGAATATTTGAAAATGGTGGCTCAAAGCCAAGTTTACCTATATGTCTCGTCCATTTAGACCTCGTCGCGAAAAAGAACGTTAATAGTTATTAAAAAAAAATAGGTAATTAAAAAAATATATCCAATGTTCTTTAATATCTGAGATTTAAAAAAGTTAATTAACTTAATAGTCTGGAAACACTTTATGCAAAAAAAGGTACAAGACTGGGAGTATTTGACAGTATATTGTCAGTGTGCAGTTAAAGACCAAAAAGAACGTAAGGCATGTTACGGAAAAAAACACCCTAAAACAAAAAAAAATAAAATTATTTTGCACCCCTGGAGAATTGAAACCACAGACTATTAAAGCTGCCTTTTTTAATATGCAATACTGAAACGCACTCATAACAACAACGGAAAAGGAAATTCGAGTAAACAACCCACGCGAAACGTACAAAAATATGGATTTTTCTAAAAATGGGCTTTTACCTCACAATCTCGTTGGGTGGATCATCTTTAGACCTGACATAGGGAAAAATTAAGAACCTATGAAGATAATTCTTCGAATAGCCTTCGAAGCCCAATGAGTTACGTCCAACATCAATAACTCAGTGGGTAGGAGACAATGAAGAGCTTGGAAACCTCCTAACCCTGGAAGAAACTAAAATAAAAATTAAAGGCCCCATAAGAACAACAAAACACCAGGGATTGACAACCAACCAAGAGAACTGTTTAACAGTGCATCACATTTCTAAAAGTTACAGCTCTATTAATTGAAATGCGGTGAGGACCTCATTTGTCTTAGCATAAAATAGGGGATGAGCTAACAAAATCGCTGCTGTGCACGGCATATAAAATCCTGATTGGAGTAATAATAATGCTGGTAATTTGACGTGCATATCTACCAGGTCTTCCTAAATTTCAAACAGACGTATAATAGCTTCTATCATAGTAAACTGTACTTTATTCTCCTCGAATTTGATATTTGTCAACCAAGTTGATGAGACTTGTCCGAGGCCCAATAAATTTTTAATTTCAGACACTATTACTTATATACAAATGGAGACCATAACAAAAAATATCAGATAAGAAAACTTAGAGTTGGGATTATATAGGAGTAACTCGTGAATTCCCGCCCAAACAGAACACCACACACACACACGTGTGTGAAGCGAAAGCTTGATGTTGTGTAGGGGCTCAGATGTGTTAGATATGCGAAAGAAAAATAATTCATCATATCTATGAACCAACTAATGATCATGGAATCTGGAGAAATAAATACAATCATGAATTATACCAACCGTATAAGGAACCAAAATTATGCTAGTTCATTAGAATTAAACGTTTGAAATCAGCCGGTCATGTTTATCGTATGCTAACAGCCAAAAGTAGGTCCTACATACACGATCGGACGACCGAAGACTGGTATAACCAGAAACCACAAAATACAATGTACAAACGTTTGCGTTTTATTTAATTGTAATCAAACAAAGTGATGCGAAAACAGTTATGAAAGTCAAGGATACTTAACCAAACCAGAAATGGGAAATTGTTTTTTAAAATATCAAAATATTGTTGCCAGCAATTTCATACTCGAGCGATGCGCTTTCGGGGAAATATTAACTGTAGGAATTGCTGTTTCCAAGAACTACCTTTCAAGCAGTTGTTTTCGCTAAATTTAACATAAACGTCTAATAAATACGAAAAAACAACTTTATGTCCACCGATTGATATATGATGATGAATTAATAAATATAATGAAAATATATCAAGGTCAGCCCATCGTTTTTGTATGTTTTCGGTGTTATGACTTAAAAACCATGGATATCCAATAAAACAGTAATATACACAAGCAGACATATTGTATAAAAATGCAATTTGAAATATGAAATTTAATATTTTAAATACGCAATTTCAAAGAACTAGGCGGCTGCCAGAACACGCTACCACTGAGTACGCAAAAGGTCTCAGCTGTTGGCTGTTGTCGCCGTGAAAATAGGTTCTTGCGTACGTGACGTCACTCAGCATAAAGCGGACTCTACAATAATGCAGTTTAATAAAACTGTGTTATTTAAAAAGTTTATTAAATATTTTGTTTTTAATTCCCTCGTAAGTGAGAAGTAATGTAATAGTGAAAAATCACCCTTCAAGATTTTAATCTTTATATTTAAGGGTACCTAAAAGCTAAAAAAAAACTCAATCTTATCAGCCTACCGATCTGTCAGTCTGTCTGTCTATTCGCGTCATAGTTAAAAAACTCCCTACTCGTTTGCCTTCAAATGTTGGTCAAAAATTAAGGATCATATAGGGACGGCGTATTAAATGTTATTAAAAATACAATGTGGCCGAACAAAATGGCGGCCTAGTGGAATGCTAAAAACCCTATTGCTAAAAAATACTTCATTTTGCCTTAAAGTTGGCACAAAAATCAAGTGTGACATGGGAAGCAGCTGGTAAAATTTTGGTTCGAATCGAAGATGGCGATATAAAATAAGATGTTTAAAAAATCTGTCAAAAAACTATTTATTCGATGGATTTTAAACTTTGCGCAAGAATTAGATATGATATAAAGATGAATTGGTAAAATTTTGGTACGAGTAAAAGAACCTTCTTATTCAATTGACTTTAAATTTTGTACAAGAATTAGATGTGAAATAAATATAAACTGGCAAAATTTTTGAAAAATTCAACATGCCGCAACAAAATTAAAAATGCAAAAATAAAGATTTATTTTTTTTAAACTAGTATAACTGTTAACGAGTAGGCAGCATCAAAAACAACACAAGTTAAATCATTTTTAAGACAAACATTCTACCAGACTAGCCAAATTACTTTAATAAACAATATAAACTTTAAAATGCTTTAATAGGGCTTAATACGCCGACTATAGAATAACATAGAGCAAGCAAAAATAACCCTAAAAGAAATTTTTAAATTAACCTAATTAATGTTATGTGCCTACAGGCTATCGTAGGTAGATAATGATTGGTCTACACGTTGATATACGCAATTCCCTAAACTAAATTCATATATTTAGTCATTTTTTACGCTGTGAATAAGACAAAAAGTTTTCTTAAACAATTTCAAATGCAACAAATAATGTATTTAGTTTTAGAAAATAATATTGTTATTAAATATTAAAAGTAGGACGATTTACAACTTTTTATTTACAACAGTGCTTAGAATGTAGTTCCAACCATACTACTTATTTAGATATTACCCTAATTCACACTGAAAGCAAGTTTATTTTCCAGCTTAGTTTAAAATAAGATTAATTGTGAGAAAATTATTCTAAAAAGCTTTTTGGGTTTATTTAGATTTCTTCGAGTGTAACAACTGAGTTATGACCGAGCTCGTTCTCGTGTTTAAACAAATCGACAGCAAATTGCCAGAACATGTGTAATAATAGCAGAACGCCGTGTTGACAAATTAGCACGTTTTCACAGATGCAGCTGATGGACGAGAACTACATGAAGGTTAAAATGACAAAAGAAAAATACGGCTCGGAAGCGTGTACATTGAATGAAGGCCGAGGGAGACTCTGTTGTCACTTAAATTAAATTGAAACAGCAAAATAACTATCGAAATGGAATATAGCGAATTTGCAACAGTGTAAATTTGTTTTACATAATGTATTATCACAGTATCAAAAGGTAAATAAAATAATATAGAAAACTTGTTAATATAAAAGTAGCAAAGGCGAAAAGCTTGGTTTTAAGAGCGGTCTTGAAAATGAAGAGGCGGTGTTCTCCATGCAATTCCTGGTACAAAAATGCTACGCTCAAAGAAAAAATGTGTTGTTATTATATCTTGTAGATTATTAAAAAATCTTTGACAACGTTCTTCATGATTTATTGATACCTATTTTAAAGCACGCGGAAATTGGCGACAAAGATCTAAGGATTTAAAAAGCACTGTGCTGCCACTAAGCTGCCAAGCTTAAAATTAGCGACACTCTCTTCTCTGACCCGATTAAAATATTGAAAGGCGGGCGCCAGGAATGTAATCTATCACCAACGCTGCTTAACATATGTTTTTGAAACCCACTTTCTCAAGAATCTGAAAATATCTGACGTATTTTTTAAAAGTATTTTTTGTACGACCCTCTTCGTAAAACCTAATTACATTGTAATTACAACATTTTTTTCAACCCCTGTCTAAGAGCAGAATAAAGCCCACTTTCCAAAGAAATTAACACTATTCTATGAAAAAAATTTGTCATTTAATCTATTTTTATCAATTGAAACTCAACTAAAAGAAACAATCCCGCCTTTTATAATAAATTATATAATATAGTGAAAAGCACCGCGTGTCACAAAAAATAAACCATTTTTTTTTGCTGTTAACAAAAGCATTAGAAATACCGACGTGTTTACTCATGGCGTTGTCAATAGTTTTCAGTTTTTTTTATTTTATCTATCACAATTAATATAAAAATATGTCTTTATTTTTTTTGGTCAGCCATATTATGTTGGATTGGTCATAAGGACGCTTGTTTTCTCCAAGCCAGCAAGATGGATTTATCATTCTTGGAAATACAGTGTTGAACTGGAAGTTTTTTTTTCTATCACTGTGATGGAATATTAATATTCCTCTATTGTTTTTAAATATGGACGAACCTCCATTTCATCACTAGTTACGATATAAATCAGACTTCTTATACTGGAACTCCATCAAGTAACAGCCACTAATATTCAATATGTGTTACGGTATATGTACTAGCAGCGACATCTATTGGCAATCTTTATGTTTTTAGAGTAGTAAAAAAAAGTATAGTCTACAACACGTTTGAAATAGCGGATGTCGTATAGAAACTCTATCCCTTGATTTGAAAAATTCAAGTTCATACAAATTTAGTTGGTATGTCATTCTCTTACCAGAATGAGTATCAAACCATTTTCTCCTTAAACGGAAAAGATCTGTTTTTGCTTGTCTGACGTTTTGTTGAGTGTGCCTCAGGTAAATGTCTTTATGCTATCTAAAAAGGTATCTCTATTTAGTCGTTATACATAATTTTTTAACAAACCTTTGATTATGTATCCGCACAACGAATGTTTTTCACTAGCCTAAAAACGGCATTTTTTTAATTTGTAGCAAAACATCTTTTTTTTGTTATATTTAGGACATGCCAAATTTCTAATGACTTTTTGTGGATAACATTTCTCTATATTATCTATTATTTTACCATTTTATATATTATTTATTTATAAACATAGTTCTGTTGTCCTCATTGTAGAAAAATGATTCTTGTTTTTAATAACAAGTTAATAACAAACGTTCGACTAAAGTAAAGAAAATAAACTCATTAAACTGCTTAACATTTGAAGTATTCAGCAGCAATTTCAAGTGGTTAGGTGTTTTAATTTCCAAGGGCTGTAGTAAGTTTATTAAGATTATTTGAGAGTAACTTTTTGGTAAGTCTCATTAGTAAAGACGGCTATATTTCTTATTTTCACTGGACCAAGTTAAAAGTTATAATTTCACATTAACTAGATACACTAAAATTAACAACCTAAAAAATCAAAAAGGCAAATAAGTTTACACAATTGAAAAATAAACATAAAGAACAAGCAGCTAATGGTCAATGTCATTAAAACTATTTAGCGTGGCACTTTGAAATAAACAGGAAGTACAGAGATACTTTGTTGCCCTCTCTTTTATGGCATTTAGTAAGATAAATATTTTCTTTTACCGTCCAACATATATGTTGTAAACAAATTCCAACGGGCCTTAGATAATAAACAACACAGTGGCGGCTATTCAGGTGAAGTAGGTGAAGTGCTACTTCACCACGAAATATAAAGAAGCAAACATCTAACTATATTTATTATATATCTCTTAAAATTTTAGTTCTTACATTCATTTATTCACCTAATTGGTAAAAAATAAACTGTACATCTCGAAAAAATATTTTACTTGACCATTGGCGGCATGTCTTTATAAAACTTTCAATCGAAATTTATTAAAACAACTATAACAGTAACGCAAACCGCTTTGACTATGCTGGAGGTGCTATGTTTAGTTTCCGATTTTCCTACTATGTTGCCATGACAACGCGTATCCGATGACATCGAGCCCAGCGCCATAAAACGCTCTCAGTGAAATGCAGGCGCAGTACACTACACCCACGTGTCGTTCAGTTTCCGGTGGTTGTTTACTTTTATTTTCGCGGATTTCGCTGCAACCGGTGAGTTTCTTTGCAGTTAACTTGAGCGTTTTGTATTATATTTATTTATGGTGTTGTTACAACTTCAAATTCGAAGTTAGTAAATGTGATTGTTTAAGACTGGAATAAATTAAAAGACGTCTTTGAATTTATTACAAACTGTGACAAATCTGAAGAAAAATCAATCCACCTTGCAAAAGGATTTTTAGGTGAGATGAACGATTTTGAATTCACGTTTCTGGCATTAGTGTTTAATGACATTTTTTCAAACACGGACATACTATTTGACGTTCTTCAATAAAAATCGCTTGAAATTCGTTTTTGCATATCCAATATAAAAGGCTGTCGTGAGGCGCTCTGTAAAAAAAGAAATAAAAATTTCTTCTTCAAAAAAATCGCTTGACATTCGTTTTTGCATATCCAATATAAAACGCTGTCGCTCTGTAAAAAAAGAAATGAAAATTTTTTTAATTCCATGTCTGATAAAGCAAATTCTATTACAGAAATAAATCATTACAAACGTGAGCTTGCTAAGCTTTCACCTGAAGAAATTAGGGTTAAGTATAGAATCCCTTTTTATGAAATATCGGACCATATTTTAATGGAAATGACACTAAGATTTCAAGACTGTGAAAAACTTACGTTTTCATGTTTGGCAGGTTCTGCTAAATTTTCCAAATATAGTTTAAATTTTCCGACTGGCCCGTTTGAAAATTTGCTACCGTTATATGAGGAAATATTTTCAAAAAGTCAACGACTAAGCTTGGTCTTATTTTTGCCAATGAGAGTAATTGGAATATACCGCTGCAAGAGCAAGTGAAAAAAATTAGTAAAAATAAACATATTTTTACCGAAGCATATAAATGGTTTTTGCTTATTTTGACAATACCGTCGACAAGTGCTTCAGCGGAAAGAAGTTTTTCTTGCTTCAAATGTGTAAAAACTCATTTAAGAAATACAACACCTCAAGAAAGACTTACGTCTCATGGCAATATTTCAATTCAAAAGGAATTTCTGCAGGAGATTAGGGCAACTCATCCGTTTTATGAGGATGTTATAAATAAATTTGCTGCTAGGGAGGATAGTCGCAAAAAAATATTCTTACCCTTCACATATAAAAAAATTCTAGAAAAAAAATTATTGCGATATTTTCTTGCTTCATTTGCACTTCACGTACTGTTTCACTCGCGAGCCGCCACTGAAACAACAAGGAATAAAAGTTAATGGTGCTAAAATATATATCTTACATTACGTTAATGAAACAGGAATCTTGGCCGACACATTAGAAGAATTTCAAGCTCTACCCGACTCCATAACTTTAGCAGTTAAAGATTACGGTCTTAAAATAAATTTGGAAAACTAGCCTAATGAGCAAAAGAAGGTAAAAATATGCAGAGGTATAACTGCTCATAAATGGCTTGTCTATTAAAAGAGTCGGTAAGTTTAAATACATTGGCTGTACCATTACAGATAAAACAAAACTTCCACTTACCTGTAAGACTAATTACTAGATTAATCAACTTTTACAAGGTAAGACCAATTCATTTGTTTAAAATTCAAACTTTTTGTTATTATTCTTAAAGAGACCACATTGGGTTAGTAAGACAGATTTGCTAGTTTTGATATTGAAAGCTTATATATACATTTTCCAATATGTGAATTATTAGACTTGATTAAGCAAAAGTTGAGGAGAAGATGATATACTCCTTAAGTGCACAACGTGACATCTGGATTTGGGGATGGAATTATTGAAATGCTGTCCTCGTAACTTTTATTTTCAAGAGAAAGATTGATTTTACTTGCAAGATAGTAATCTTCCGATAGCATCATCTCTTTCTAAGGTGGTACGACATTTATATGGAGTGGTTGGTAAAGCATCCAATTAATACTGCTCAAATCAATCCCAAACTTTGGCTTAAGTATGTGGATGACATTTTTATTATTTAGACAGTAAACGATAATCATTTGGCAGAATTTCTATGTCATTAAATATCATAACAACATGTATTTAGTTTACATTCAAGAAAGAAGTAAATTCCTCTTTGCCTCTGAAGTTCTTGTTGAACGATCTGCAGTAGGCATCAAAACTTCAACGTACCAAAAACCTGCACACACTGATAATAGCTTAACTAGAGATCTAAACATTTTGCATCAACAAAAGAGAGCATCATAAGATAGAAAAACGATCTATTGCAGAATGGAACTCTGAAAGCTTAATAAATTTCGATCTAGAAGAAACATCATTGTTCCATACGATCCCTATATTAACGGAAAAGAACGCATTTACCAAACCTAGTGTGAATGTGGTTGTACATCGGAGGGACAAAACGCCCTCTTAGTATAAGGAGTTAAGGGCCGTTTTGCGTACCAAAGGGGAGATACGACTAGTATATAAACCCGTATCTTTATAGTTAGTATTTAGTTAGTTTACACTTGAAAACGATTGGAGATAAGTGCCATTTGAAACGCTGTAAAACCAAACAAAAAATAAAGATGAGGTCCAACGAAAGGAGTTTAGTTAATATTCCATATTGTCTACCACCTTCAAACACTAATTTTAATTTACGAATCAAAAGTCATTATAAATATTAAGAAATAAAGCAAACTATTTTAAAACAATCAACGAATACACATTTCATCGTAGAATGTCAGGAACGTATGACCGTATGATCACGGTCCAACTTATACAAAAACAACACACTAGAGAAATGTGTCCTTGCCTTATTCGTTGCTCTTTGTTTTTGAAATAATTTGCAGTGAGCCTTTGCCATATCAACATAATGTGGATGATGGATACTTTGACATTTAAATAAAAGGTAGATATTTTTATATTATAATATATCCAGAATCACCTTAAATCGTTTTTGATGATCAACTTTTAAGAAACATATAAAGGATATTACATTAAAAGCCAGTAGGACATTTGGTTGCATAGTTAGTAATTGTAGCGGTTTCACAAATACTGAGACACTGAAAATTTTGTATTTTGCCTTTGTCTGCTCTAAAATAGACTATTTTTCTGAAGTTTGGTGTTCTTATTATGAAGCACACAACGCTACTGCTGAAAACATACAGAGAAAATGTTTAAGATTCTTATATTTTAAAATGGACGGAACGTACCCTAAAAGAAAATTTCCTTAAGACATTCTTGAGAGATTTAAATTCGATACACTAGAGCATAGAAGAAATGTTTCATCTAAGGTATTGCTGCAAAAAATGAAATTTCATAATAAGATTGAATGTCGTGCTGATATTCTCAAGTAACTAAACGTTATAGCTAGATTGAATGCAATTTTCTATAGCGAGGCAAGAGAAGAGAGGCAAATACAAATTTATATCACCTATTTATACTTTGTGTAACAACTTCAATAACATTTCAAATTTAGGTGACTTTTTAATCGAAATATCCAACAAATATAATTATCTTGCAACATTAACTGATATAGCATTAATTAATTAAAATTCCAGTTGTAAGTTTTTTGGGTAGTTATTAATTAATATTTTTCTATTTGTTTAAGTGAAACTCTATACTTGCTATATGGTAGTAGTAAACTTCCCTATAAATTGTTTTTCTGTTGGGCTGTAATGCTTAATAAATAAATATTCGTTAAAATTTTGTCAGATGATGAGTTTGAAGAAGTCTAAAAATGTATTGTTGTTTAACCAATATTGTTCCAGACCAGAAAAAATGAGTAAGTGAAATTAATTTAATTAAGTACATTACAATAGGGGACCATTTGTGGACTATTATACCTTAGTGAATTTGCTTATTAAAGATAAAAAACCCAGTGGCATTTCTCTGTTAGAGCGTTACACATCCTGACATATTCAAACACATTTTTAATTGTGCAAGCAAGCCATCTGCATAGAAAAAGTGGTCAAAAATTTGCTAATTGAAAATACTACATTTAAAAGCGATCAGGGTTTTTATCGTCAAAATAACCCTTCGGATTTCCGTTACTTATTTTTATCATTTCTAGAGGTGTCACTTAGCACTTATCTTATAATTTCCTGGTCAAATTCTCAGGTCATCAACAATAAGTGAACTTTTTTTCATCCGTATACATTTAAGTACTCATTTATATAATTAGTGTCAATAAATTCTCAGTCTTAGATTTTCTTGAATATAATTTGCCCAGCCTATTAAGTGAATAAATGACAACGCGATTTTCAGTGGATTCGGACTTGACTTGAGTCTCAAAAGCCACCCTAGTTACTCTGGGGTGTGACCTACCATATGCGAGCTCAACTCAGATAACTACATTTATCTTGATAATTCCGCCTAAGCCCGTTAAGTTAAAAAAATGTATAGTTTTATAATTTATCGTCATCAATTTAAATAAATCATTTAATGGTAAAGAAGCTGAATTTTGAAAATGTTTTGAAATGTAGCGTGCATATAATTTTTTTACCACCTGGAATAAAACCGATAAGGCAAGTCAAAAGTTTCATTATTTTGCTACAAGACATATATTCACATTTTGTTTGTCCGCGCTAGAGAAATTGGGTAAAACTAAATTATAAAAATATCCTAAAAATATTTAATTTTTAAAGAAATTTGTGTTTTCTTAGGGATGCGTCAGGTTATTAATATTTTAACATGGGAGCTGCTCAAATGCTTTGAGGGGCAGTAAAAACGGATGTGGATCGAAAAGTAGAATAAATTTCACGGGCCAAGCCCGAATTTGTGTAAAGTTCTAGCAAGTGTTTCATTCCTAATTTTTATATCCTAGATGAACTTAGTTATAATATTCAATCATAAATTAGTCGTATCAAACATGACATAGCAGTCTTTGTTATACGGGAGATTCAAAGGTAATTTTTTTTTAACTTTATAAGGGATACCTGCCACATATAGAAAGTAAAGCGCTGCTTATTTTTATTAGTACCGGAGGAAAAAACAAATGATGATAATGTCTTTCACAAGTATATCTTTCTTTTTCAGTTCTTAAAAGTCGTTTTTTCTGTTGTTTAATAAGTTCTACTACTTAGCTATGATGAAGTAAATATTTATGACAAGGGCAGAGAGGATGGCACACTCATAAATACTATGTATATTTCATAACAAAATTAATTTTACTGTTTTGAATTTTAAGAATAATTGCAAACAAAAATGAATAAAAATGAAATATTCTCAAATAATATTTTAGTATTTTCGGATTTATAAAGTGCCAGACAGCTGATGAAATTCGAATTTCAATTTTACAGCACGATATCGAACATCAATCTAATAGTGCCAAATCACAAATTTACTATTTTGTTATTGTTGCGGCGTTTCGGTGTGGTTAGAGTTTATTTGATTTTCGCACTGCGTAAAATTTAGCTCCATCGAAAAATGATTTATATTTGCGTTTAGCTAAATTTTGCTTTTTTTGCGGAAAAGTTTGTAAGTTTAAACGCAATTTTAATCACTGGTCTTTTACCGTATGATTTAACTTGTATCCAATATTAGATTAGGAGCAACAAAAAACTGGAAACTAGATAATATTTATTGAAGGCCTGATAATAATGCATCGTTGCATTAAACCGTGGTTTCTTTTTTTAGTGATTCCAATTACAAGAGTTAGCGTTTCCGTCGATGATCTACACGTAACGAAAAGTGCATTTGCACTTCACGGTTCCATTATAGAGAACACGGTAGTACTGCCACGGGCCACGGTCGTTTTTGTACCTCTACAATAACTACTACCTATTGCTAGAAGACCGTCTCTAGTTAGAGCACGCTCTTCCCCGGGTAGTCACTTATCCACCAGTCGCGATGCTTTACTTTGATTATTTTCTGAGACCGGATTAACGAAAGTCACCGACATAACGGAGAATCTAAATAATTTATTTAATATTATGTTTCGACTGCTTGAAAGGAGATAACATTATTGTTCATTCATTTTACATTTTATTCCGCCATATTGGATTTATACCAAACTTTAACCATTCCACCCCCTTATAATCCCTTGAATTTTCAGTAAAACTTGAAGTCAATCGAATAAGTAATTTTTGAGCTATGTCACATACAGGCCGACACCCGACTGACTGGCGCAAATGGGGGAACATGTTTTTCGCGGTTCACTGACAAAAAAATCCGAAGACTTGCAAAAATCTCGGACGGTGATGTTTTCAACGATTACAGTACTTTCCTCTTACCACGGAAGTAAAATCAGAAAACTATCCATAAACTTGTAGTACCAGAAAAACAACAATTTTAAGACGTTTTAGAAGTAATAAAGTTTTAAACGATTGGCGTTAGCAACGTTATCCCTCGGACCAGCTATATCTCTGCGCTAGACAGAGTATGAAAATGATGCTAACTTTTTTAATGCTTTAACACAAAAAAAACAAAATGTTTTTTGGTGATTCAACAGCTTGGAGTTATTGGCAGAATTAAAGAAATTCCGATGGGAGGAACTGGCACATAGTTTCCACTATAACTAATTCTGTTATAAGTGGTTTTATCACGGTACAAATAAAAAAAAAAAGATAACAATTCAAGTTTAAAAAAAGTATTGTCCCTACTAGCGAAAAAAATCACTCTCCCAGGTTTTTACAGATCTTCATATTTTAAGGTTCCTAGATGCTAAAAAACATATTTCTCAATTCTGTCGGTCTGTACGCGGCATAGCTCAAACACCGATTAATATCCAATTTTTATAAAAAATTAAGGGTCATAACGGGGTGAAAGCTATTATCCAATTTACCTGAAATTTCGCACAAAAATCAAGAATTAGGTAAAAATCAACTGGCAAAATTATGGTACGACACAAGATGGCGAAACAAAATAGCGGCTAATAAAATATTTTAAAAAAAATATTACTAAAAAACTACTTATCAAGTTAACCTGAAATTTTACACAAAAATCAAGTATAACCTAGAAATCAACTGCTAAAAATCTGATACGAATCCAAGAGGGCAAAACAAAATGACGGCCAAATAAAGTAATTTAAATATCAGCTTGAAAAATCTACTTATTAAATTGATTACAAATTTTGTACAATAATTAAATGTGATATAGAAGTAAAATTGTGGTACGAATTTAAGATAGCGAAAAAAAATGGCGGCCAAATAAATTGTTTGTAATCGTGAAAAAAAATCTTCAAATTTTTACATAGCTTCAAGTTTTAGAGTTTCTAGATGTCAAAAAACATTTTCCCTAATTCCGTCACTCTCGGTAGGTCTGTCTGTCTGTCTGTAAGTCTGAGGCATAGCTAAAAGCTACTTATTTGGTTAACTTCAAATTTTGCTCAAAAATTAAAGGTCTTATGGGAATGACCTGGTAATATTTTGGTAAATATCGAATATGGCCGGCCTGGTGAAATATTAAAAAAATTATTACTAAAACACTAATTATTCAAATTACCTCAAATTTTACACAAAAATCAAGTGTTACATAGAAATAAACTGGTAACATTTTGGTATGAATCCAAGACTGCGGCATAATAAAATATTTGAAGTCAGCCTGAAAAAACTAGATATTAGATTAATGACAAATTTTGTGCAAGTACTAGAGTGTGATAGAGAGATAAAGCAGTAAAACTCTGGTACAAATTCAAAATGACGACTAAATAAAATGTTAAAAAATCAACGTTAAAATATTTTCTTCTTCTCTTTTTCACAAAAATTAAATGTGGTAAATGAATAAATTGGTATGAATTCAACATGACGCAACAACATGGCGGTTTTAAATAAATCAGTTTAAAAACGACTTAATCAATTTATTTTAAATTATGTCCAAAAACCAAGTGGGGCACTAGTAAAATATGGATTCGAATCCAAAATGTTGGAACAAAATGGCGTCCAATAAAAATCTTTTGAAGAATAGTATATGAATATGTGATACTAAATGACAAGGTGTTAAATTGAGTCACACAACGGAGCCAGAAATTAAAAACTGGATTGAAAATCCATGGTTTTATGAGAGGGCATATTTAGAATCTCACGCACTCCTCGAATTTCTCTTTTTCTCTTTGACGTATTTCAGAACGAAGTGCAAGTTTAGCAAAAAGTTACTTAGGTGTTTGAGTATTCAATATTTGACACACAAGAAAGGCAACAGGAAACATATGCGTGGAATATGAACTATAAAACGTACATATTGATTCTGCATCTTTTGCAGTCTCGAGCGACTTTCATTGGTTAAACATGGGCTATGCCATAAACCACATCAGCATATTGAAGTTGAGAAAGATCGGAGGAGCTAACTAGCATCTTTTTATTGTCTCTATCTAGCAAGTTCTTGAAAGGATAAAACCTCTTCAAACTTAAACTTTTTGACACACATCTGAAACATGACGCTCAAATTTCAATTTTGAATCAATTGTCAACCCCAGATTCATAATAAACTGGCTGAACTTGATTACCTGTCCATCTACTAAAAGTTCAAGTTCACCGACTCTCTTAAGCTGACAGTTCGAGACTATCAAAATATGCTGACTCTTCGATGTATTCAAGTCCGTTATCTCTTATCCATTGTTTAACACTGTGAAGAACTTCATTAATTATATTTCTTACCCAATCCTTTTGATTAGGTGAAAAATCAAGTTAAAGCTGAATATCATCAGCATAAATATGAATGTAGCATGATTTAGGAATAAACTGTATGTCAGTAATGCACAGAGAAAAAAGTAAAGACCCAAAACTGAGCCCTGTGGTACACCAGAGTCAATTGACCTTAAATCAGTTTCAGCTATAGTATGTGAATTGACTTTAACTTTTTGTTGCCGACCATGAAGATAACCTCGAAACCAATCATATGCACAACCACGAATTCCATACTAACTCAGTTCACCAGAAGACAGTCAAGATCTACTGAAACAAATGCCTTCGACATATCAAGGCAGGTCAAAGAGGCGATCCGTTGACGATTAATAGCACTCAAGCAGTTGTCAAGAACATTCCACAAAGCAGTAACTTTGTCAAATCCACGATGGAAGCCAAATTGACAATCTGGTATAATTTTATTTTCATCGAGAAAATGCAGCAACGATTCAGTAATTTTCAAAGGCACCGGTAACAAACTTATAGGTCTCAAATTTTCCAGTCGCTCAATCATTCCAGAAGATGCTTTAGGAATTGGTTTAACAAACGCAAGCTTCCAAAGTTTATCCCTTATGCAAATAATGGAGGCGTACTTATTGAAGAGGTCGAGTATATGAGTTTGAAAGTATAAAAAATTTGTATTTACATCTTTTATTTTATAGATTCATTCAGACCAATAAATTAAATCAATCTCATGATAGTACTTAGTTTCATTAAAATTTTTAAAATTAGACATAGTAATTCGTTAGTAAATTTTGCAGGGAATAAAAATCCCTAATAAAGAATTTAATAAAATGCAGCTAGGCCTATTTGAAAAACCAATGTAAATTAGATTTAAATTTCGCAATATTGGTACGTTTATTGAAAACGCACTGTATAATATCATAAATGAGTCGCACCTTGGGTCCCTCAGCGATCGTTCCTCTTCCATTATTAATAGTTAAATTCGTCTTAGCAGAAAATTTATATACATTTTATCATAATATGTTTTTCAATAAATCTACGGATTTTGCCGAATTTTTGGCAATGTCTCATAGTACCAAACCAAATATAGTGTCATAAGGAGCAAGAATTAAAAATGCAAAAACATACAGGGTGTTTTATTTAAACAAAATACGTATTTTATACACAACTTTCCTTTGGACCACCGCGTACAGCGAAGAATATTGCACTGTGCAGCTTTTGGCCTCCTACAAATTTTGTATGTATAGTTTTTCTGTATCATGTATATAGTTTTTCTGTATCATAAATGTTACCGGATCTAACGCGCTTTGTCTTACTATTGAACATTGGATAGCCATAACCCTGTATATATGCTCTTTGACTTCTTGATTTGCCTTTTTTGATTCAAAAATCAATATTAATTACTAATATTAAACAAAATACTGTCTCTAATCTTGACACAATCCGGCTGATAAGCCACTCTGGTCGTTTCCAGACACAACGTAGCACGCGGTAGCATGGAAAGGCAAATTTCATGTTAGCCAATGGAAACGCATTAAAGGCCCTACAACACTATTAGAATACCAATAAGAAATGACTAACTCTGGCAGATTCCCGTTTGAAATTAGTCATCCGAGCTTTAACTTAAATCACTTCCCGTCCAGTTATCCCACTAATAGCCTCTTTGGTGACTTCCCCTACAGAAATGGCTAGGGAAGTGAAACATGACCCAGTTTAGTTTCGCACAACAACATTTTATTTATAATGTGTACTTATCCACTAAAATAGATACTGAATAAAAATCAAAGATATAACTTACCTAGGGAAGTGAAACGTGGCTCAGCTAGTTCTGCAAAATAACACAGTTAGTTAATAAAATGTAAATGAACACAACATCAAAAGTCTTGGACTCCTTCATAAGTTGCAATACTCTGATACAAAACTATGAAGAATATTAGAATGTTCTACTGAGTGTTCAGAAAAAACATAAAAATGCTCTAATAAATTTTAATTCAGAACAAAAAGTTTTCAAATATTCTGTAAAGCATTCTGATCACAATTGAATGTCCCAAGCAGAAGATGTGTTAAAGTTTGCTTCACGAAAGTTTGCACTCAAGTCGTCAATCGATTTTTTAAAGTTCAGTACTATCCTAGAACAAATCATTTATTAAATTTGTCAAAAAATAAAGGTTTAATTTCCTTTTCGTATTTTTGTTGTGTACAATACCTCGACGGTATTTAAGGTAGACAAAATTTGATATCAAAGTTTATTGCCTACTTTACAAAGGAGAGAGATGCAGGAAACCCCCTGTTACCACTTACGGCAGTTTTAAAGGTAAGTTTTCTCTCTAAATTTGTTATTTGTATATATTCAAATGTAATATACGAATCTATTTCTTTGACTTTTGTAGGGAGTATCTGATGCCCTGGAAGTTGAAATTACCACCTTTAAAAAGATCAGTTCGCATGGGATTAGAAACTGCAATTAAGAGATCTCGTGGACGCCTTCTATAGAAGATTCGAAAGTCAAGTTGGTCTAAACAGCTACTTATCAGATAGCTACAAGATAGAAATATCGAATACCCAAGTATGTGACTATATTGTATCTAGCGTTACAATATGGTCACCGAGTACTTAGGGTTCTTCTTTACCATTGACAAATTTAATCCCATAGAAACGATATGGTCGGAGTGCAAGAGGCACTATGATTCTGGAATATGTTGTAGTCAATCCAGTTATTGCCAATGCGGTCTTAAGCTTATAGAATGAAGCACTCGAAAAAGTGGTGTTTTTAAATTAACAACATTACCTTTTCTTTAATGGTATATATAGGTGACCCCTGACAAATGGAGAGTATTGCCACCATACGAATAATCTTATTCAGAAAAAGAAATCGCTCTTAATTTGGACTCTACAGTTATTCTCCAGGTTATTGTTAAATTAAACGATTCAGATTCATCAGATTCTAGCAGTGATGACGAAAGTGCTTCGAATTCTTGGAAGTTTTGATGCAGCAGAATTCTATATTATTTTAGTTTACAGTTTGAATTCTTGGTTTTAGTTCATTAATGTTTTGCTGGAAGTCTTTTTTTATAATAAATGCTGTTTATTATCTCTTTTTTTTCCATAGTTATGTGTATTATTATTACTATATGTATAGTTAAGCAAAACGTAACATTTTACAGATGCTTAACATATATTGAATTATTATATACATTTTTAGCGGCGTCATAAACCGGAGAAGAGTAAATACATTTTTGTATAAATGCAAGTTGTAAAAAACCATTTTTGTACTAGATTGAATTATTTTAGTATTTTCTGATAACTCTCTTGAATGAACTCTACTCTAAATTAAATGTTATTAGAGAGCTATTCCTAACGTACTCTGAAGAGCGTTTTGGAACATACCTGCTTCAATATTGCCTAACTTTGATACAAAATTTGAACGCGATTGAATTTACATAAATTAACTACGACAGACCCTTTTTTCCAAATTAGAACTTCATCGATGAAGTAAGTACAAACTTTTATGAAATGAACTTTACCTCTGTTTCGTTCACGTCATGTTTTTAATCATTACACTAGATCAGTTATTACTAAAGATAAATAGTCTTGAGGTATTGCATTGCATTTTATAAAAGGGTCCAAAATTTTTGATATTCTAGGCATACAAATTATGCAATCACTTTTCTTGATTTAAAGAAAAATTTGTTATGAAGAAATTTCCGTGTAATTGAATTGAACCAGTGTGTGAAGGAATTTAACAGAAAATTCTCGCGTAATAAAAACTTCCTTTACTTAATGAAAGTGATAGTTATATCGCTAAAGAACCAAGGAAAAATCTAAAATAGAAGAAGGATAAAAAATACCAAAATAAAAAAAATATTTCCTTGTTTTATTTTTATTCCTTATTTTTGAGAATTTATCTACATAATCTTCTTCTGAAAAGACTATAACTAATTTTGTATTACTTCAACCATTTGGGTCTTTCGACTATTTAGAACACATTTTAACGATTATGTGTTGATGTTATTTACTGACACAGATAAATCGACTCATACACATTCACAATAAGCCAACGACCAAGTTTCTTGTGCTCATTGTAAAAATTAAACATATGTAAATTTAAAAAAAAAATTGTAATACTTTTTGTTGCATATTATATGTAAAAAAATGCAATAAAAAATATAGAAACAATAACATATTATTCAACAAACATAGTGATTATTACTAATCACGAGGGTGATATTGGTAATATAATATGAGGTTTATGTGGGTAACTCACATCCAACTGTCCTAATGCAGGTATCATGTAATCTATGTGAAGTAGCTGCTGTTATAGATTACTATACATTTCTACGACTGTCCTTATTTTGATCGGTAGTGATTAAAATTCAATCAAACAAATTTTATAGCAATACATTCGGGCTGCTGTACTATAATATATAAATATATATTATTATTTTTACTTGTTAGTCATAGAGAAAATATTTAGTTTTTTATTATTATCGTTATTTTATTTTAATTTTATGATTAAAACAAAATATATTCTGCAACTTTTCAATTTTTTTTTAAGAACAGTAATATTTTATTTTTGGATTAAAATCTGTAAATCTGGGTAAAGTGTTCTTATTAATAAAATTACTGCAAACTATGACACGAAATTACATGAATTAATTTTGCTTTGTACCAATAGATACTTGGGAATTAATTTAAAATTGATGACTATTAATAACAAGGATGATGTTTGCAAACAAGCGTACCAAATGTTCTAATCTAGCCCAGTGATTCAGAGGATATTGAAATAAATTTAAAACGCGTTGACTTTTTAGCGATTTTTAGACGGAGAAAAATATTTCCCGATTAAAAGAAAATATATTCTTTTTTCCTTTAGATTAATGGAAAGTCAATATTTTTCATTCCCTGTCAGAACGCCATAATTTAAATTCACTCTAATATCTCCTTATAGCCATTATATGAGTACGAAGCCTTGTCTCATTTCAGTTAGCCTACTTAGTAAAATTCGAATTTATTGAATTTTATTTAATATGTTACTAATATATTTAAACCCGTATTCACTAAAGAGGTTTAAATTTAGACCAGTTTTAACTTGACAGTTATAAGATTAAGATGACATTTTTAACAATTGAACAAATAAATTTCCTAAATGTCACAATTACAAAATGACTGTGACACAGGCGAAACATAACACTAAGAGTTTTAAGTACCATGGCAACTAGACCTAGTCTAACTTTTAAACCTTTTTTATCAATGCGGGGGTTAGTATTAGCTCTAAAATAGTTTTTGGATGGATGTTGTCAATTATTTTGGATAATATCGAGACCTTTATAACACAGGGCCTCTCTTCTAGTGAACTTAAATTGAAAATAAATATTATATGAATTTAATATAGTGGTAATAAACGTCTTGTTGATAATAGATAATAAAGTTTTTTATGCAAACACAACAGTTCCATTCATTAAAGTGGGCTGTGTGAAGGTGTGCTAACGCCAATTTTTCTTGAAGCATTGAGGTTAGTTTAATTTTTTAAAATGGTTAGAGGACAAGTTATTGATGAAAAATGGAAAAAAGAACTCTAATATCGCGAAATTTTTAAACATGCCAAATTTGGTGTTCGAAATTATGTTCGCTTAACTATTGTTAGTTAAGTATACTCTGGAGGAATGCAGCGGGGAGACGTGCTACTTAGGCCAAGGAAAAGCCATTATTGACTCAAAAGCAGAAAAAAAGGATTTAAATGTGCCAAGGAGCATACAAATTGGAATCTTGAACGATGGAGGTGCGTACCCTGGAGTGATGAGTTTCGCTTTGAAGTTTGCATAGGAAACGATCGTTGTAGAGTCATTCAACAAAATAATGAAGTTTTTCATACAGATTGGAGCGAAAAGTAAATTTTCCGGCATCTGTGATAGTGGGTGACTCGGTGTCTGCAAGCGAGTGGGAAACCGGCATTTTATATTTGGAATTGTCAATACAGAAAAATATCTGAATATTTTAGAAGAATCTCTCTTGCCAACAAGGGAAGAAACTATAGCTACTGGAACAAATTTTCTTTTTCAGCAAGATGAAGCAGCATGTCAAAACTCATGTAAGGTGTTAAAATGATTCTCCGAAAATAATATTTTACTTTTAGAATGGGTTTCAAGTAGTTCCGACTTATCACCAATAGAAAGAAACACTTAGGTATGAAATGAAAAAACAGTTGCGTTCAAATCTGTTGCAGAATTAAAAGAACTATTGGAAAAATTTTGGGATAATTTTATGCCATAGTACTGCCAAAACCTAATAAATAAAATGTCTCAAAAAAATACGGCCGTTATAAAAATTTAAAGGATAGTCCACAATGTTAGTTTGTTGATTGTATGTTGAATATTCAAGACTCGTAGAATACTATTCTTTTCCTACGACTGTCCTTATTTTGATTGATATTGAATAAAATTCAAGTAACAGTGAAATTCAATCAAACAAATTATTGAGCAACACAGTCGGGCTGTTATACTATAATATATATTTATACTATTATCTTTACTTGTTAGTCGTAGAGAAAATATTTAGTTATTTTTTTATTATAATCGTTATTTTATTTGACAATTTTCATTTTATAATTGAAACAAAATATATTGTGCAACTTTTCATTTTTTTTTAAAAGAACAGTTACATTTTATTTTTCGATTAAAATATTTAAATCTCGGTAAAATGTTGTCAAAAATAAGATTACTTCAAAATATGGCATGAAATTATATGAATTAGTTTGGCTTTATATTAAATACTTGGGAATTAATTTTAACTTGAAGACTATTAATCACGAGTATGATATTTGCCACACAAGCGTACCAAGTGATCTAATCTAGGCGAGTGATTAAGAGGATATTGGAATAAATTTAAAAACACGTTGATTTGCAACGTTTTTTTAACCTACGAAGAAAAAATGTTCCTATTAAAGAAAACATATTCTTTTTATTTCGTTTAGATTATTGGAAAGTCAATATTTTTCATCCACCAGTCACTTTAATATCTCCTTAATAGCCATTATATACGAATACGAGCCACGTTCCATTTCAGTTGGCCCACTTAATAAAATCCGAAATTATTGAACTTTATTTTAAAATGCCAAAGAGTGGCTGTTAATAATGTGTTATTAATATGTTTATACTTTTAGTGTTACGTCTGAAATAGTTTTTGGATGAATAATTTCAAATATTTTGATAGATACGAGAGCTTCACTACAGTGGCAATAAACGCCTTGTTGATAATAAAGTTTTTTATGTATACACAACAGTTCTATTCATTAGGTCTAAAATACACTGACAATAAAGTGGGCTGTGTAAAGGTATGCTATCGCCAAATTTTGTTTAACGATAGATGCATTTTTGAAGCATTGAGGTTAGTTTAATTTTTTAAATTGGGTAGAGAAAACGCTATTGATGAAAAAATTCGATTAGTCATGACTAACTTTTTAAAAAATGAAAAAGCGAACTCTGAAATCGCGAAATTTGTAAATATGTTAAAATGTAGCGTTTGAAATATTATTCGCTCATATAAACCAAGTGGTTCAATTGGCCCTAGATGACGGTACGTAAGAAAAACAAAATTGTCAGACAATTACAAACGAGTATTAAAAAAATAATAAAATACCGGAAAACAGACGTGCCTAACTATGATCAGTTAAGCATACTCTAAAGCAGTATAGTGGGTATATGTGTTACTTACGCCAAGAAAGTTATTGGCTCAAAAACAGAAAAAAAAATTGAATTAAAAAGACTAAGGAGTATAAAAATTGGAACTTTGAACGGTGGAGGTGCATACACTGGAGAGATAAGTCATGTTTGGAAGTTTGTGTGACAGACGATCGTTGGAAAGTCATTTAAAATAATGAAGCTTTTCATCCAGATTATTTGTAGCGAAAAATAAAATTTCCAGAATCTGTGATGGTGTGGTACTCGATGTCCGCAAGACGAGTGCAAAGCTGCAATTCATGTCAATACAGAAAATATCTGAATATTTTAGAAGAGTCTCTCTTGCCAACAAGGGAAGAAACTTTAGACGCTGAAGCAAATTTTATTTTTCAGCAAGCAGCAGCATGTAATAAGTCAAAGAAGGTATTAAGTTCCCCGACAATAATATTTCACTTTTAGAATGGGTTTCAAGTAGTCATGACTTATCATCAATAGAAACACTTTGGTATGAAATGAAAAAACAGTTGCGTGCAAGTCCAGCTAGATCTGTGGCTGAATTAAAAGAACTATTCCAAGAAATTTGGCATAATTTTAGTCCGGAGTACTGCTAGAATCTAATAAATACCAGGTTTCAAATAATTACGGTTTATACTTATAAAAAGTAAAGGGGATATTACGTATTGGTAGTTTTTGGAAATATGTTAAATATTATTCAAATTTCTCTGGTTACATTTGTTTCTCGCTTTTGTTTTTTTGTAATTATAACATGGATTAAGACGTTCAACTTGTGTAGAAGTATCTAAAATATCTGAAGAATAATAAAAAGTGTAAAAAAACGAAGAAATTTGCCTGTTTCGGATAATTTATATAACAATAATTAGGAATTTTATCAATCGGCCCAACCGAAATGGGACAAAACCCGTAGAATACTATTCTTTTCCTACGACTGTTCTTATTTTGATCGGTATTGAATAACATTCAAGTAACAGTGAAATTCAATCAAACAAATTATTGGGCAACACAGTCGGGCTGCTATACTATACTATATAATTCTATACTATTATTTTTACTTGTTAGTCGTACAGAAAATATTTACACGAACTTTTCGAATATTTATTAATTTTTTTATTATAATCGTTATTTTATTTGACAATTTTCGTTTTATAATTAAAACAAAATATATTGTGCAACTTTTTAATTTCTTTTTAATAGAATAGTTATATTATATTTGTCGAGTAAAATATATAAATCTCTGTAAATTGTTCTCATAAATAAGATTGCTTCAAAATATGACAAAAAATTACATGAATTAATTTTGCTTTATAATAAATGCTTGGGAATTAATTTTAAATTAAAGACTTTTAATTACGAGTATGATATTTGCCACACAAACGTACTAAGTGATCTAATCTAGGCGAGTGATTAAGAGGATATCGGAATAAATTTAAAACACGTTGATTCTCAACGTTTTTTTAACCCAAAAAGGAAAAATGTCCCTTATAAAAGAAAATATATTCTTTTTATTTCGTTTAGATTAATGAAAAGTCAATATTTTTCATCCACCAGTCACTTTAATATCTCCTTAATAGCCATTATACACGAATACGAGCTACGTTTCATTTTAGTTGGCCCACTTATAAAATCTGAATTTATTGAAGTTTATTTTAAAATGCCAAAGAGTTGTTGAACTTAAACTGAAGATTCCTCTCTCTGCTATGAATCCCACGATATTTAATATAGTGGCAATAAACGTCTTGTTGATAACAAAATATTTTATGCATACACACCGGTTCTATTCATTAAGTTGAAAACGCAACAATAAAGTGGGCTATGTAAGGGCATGCTATCACCAAATTTTTTTTAATGACAGATGCATTTTTGAAGCAATGAGGTTAGTTTAATTTTGTAAAATGTGTAGAGAAAACGCTATTCATAAAAAAATTAGATTAGTCGTAATTAACTTATTCAAAAATGGGAAAACGAACTCTGAAATCGCGAGATTTGTAATTATGTCAAAATATAGTAGTCGAAATATTGTTCGCTCATATAAACCAAGTGGTCCAATTGACTCTAAATGACGGGACGTAAAAAAAACAAAATTGTCAGACAATGACAAACGAGTTCCCGATAACAGACGTGCCTAACTATGAACAGTTAAGTATACTCTAACGTAGTATAGTGGGTATATGTGTTACTTACGCCAAGAAAGTTATTGGCAGAAAAAAATAGGTTTAAATCGGCCAAAGAGTATAAAAATTGGAATTTTGAAAGGTTTGTGTGAGAGACGATAGTTGTAAAGTCATTCAAAATAATAAAGCTTTTCATCCAGATTATTTGGAGCGAAAAATAAAATTTCCGGCATCTGTGATGGTGTAGGAATCGATGTCTGCAAGACGAGTGCAAAGCTGCATTTCATCTCAATACAGAAAATATCTGAATAGTTTCTCTTGCCAACAAGGGAAGGAACTTTAGCAGCTGGAGCAAATTTTGTTTTTCAGCAAGATAGAGCAGCATGTCATAAGTCGAAGAAGATATTAAAATGGTTATCCGACAATAATATTTTACTTTTAGAATAGGTTTCAAGTAGTCCAGACTTATCACCAATAGAAACACTTTGGTATGAAATAAAAAACAGTTGCGTTTAAATCCAGCTAGATCTGTCGCAGAATTAAAAGAACTATTGAAAGAAATTTGGGATAATTTTAATCCGGAGTACTGCCAAAACCTAATAAAAACCATGCTCAAAAAAATTACGGCTGTTATAAAAAATAAAGAGGATGTTACATAATGACAGTTTTTGAAAATATGTTGAATTTTCAAGCATCTCTGGTTTTAGTTGTTGTTCGATTATCTTTTATTGTAATTAAGATGTATAGTTTGTTTAAAAGTATCTAATTTGGAACAGAATAAAAAGTGCACAAAACGAAAAAATGTGCCTCTTTTTGATAGCTTATCTAACAATAATTACGATTTTTTTTCAATTGGTCAACCAAAATGGCACGGGGCTCATAGAATACTATTCTTTTCCTACGACTCTCCTCATTTTGATCGGTGTTGAATAAAATTCAAGCAACAGTAAAATTCAATCAAACAAATTATTGAGCAACACAGTATGGCCGCCATACTGTACTGTATAATGTTATACTGTTGTTTGTCTTTGTTGGTCTTAAAGAAAGTATTTAAAGGAACTTTTCGAGTAATTAGTTGTTTTATTATGATCGTTATTTTGTTTGACAATTTTAATTTTATAACTAAAACAAAATATATTCTGCAACTTTTCATTTTTTTTTTATAGAACAGTTACGTTTTGTTTTTCGATTAAAATCTGTAAATCTCGGCAAAATGTTCTCATAAATAATAATACTACAAATTATGACATAAAATTGCATGAATTAATTTTGCTTTTGTACGAATAGATACTTGGGAATTAATTTGAAATTAAATAAATTATATTTATTTGTTAGTGTAATATATGAAATTATTAACTGTACCTTTGTCGAATGCTAATGATCGAATAGCATACGAAAATTCCCAATAAAATTTGCTATCGTCTAAAAATTGTATTTTTTTCAAGGAACGCTTTTTGAGTGGGTTACGAATTTTTTTACTAGTAAATGAAATTTTAATTGGGTTTTTATTGCAAAATATTTGCTCTTTTGAATTTTAGTAATTTAAGTATTTTTTTCGCGATGTACGAACTTTACATGTACATCGAAAACATATAAATGTTTCTAAATTGACTATTATTGGATAGTTTTAATTTTTAACCGTGTTGAGTTATAAAACGATTGCAATATTTTAGAATATTAAAATACAGGTCACAGATTTTAATAATTTTTATCAAGATATTACTTTTTTGTGTCCTCAAAAGAAAAGTTGTCTTCTTTCTAGCTATTATATACGAGTAGAGTACTATACTTTTCCACGACTGTACTTATTTTGATCGATATTGATAAAATTCAGGTAACTGTAAAATTCAATCAAACAAACTATAGACCAACACAATCGGCTTTCTATACTATACTATATAATGCAATAGTGCTATACTATATTATGCACGAGGAGAAGATGTAAAGTTGTCTCTATTGACGCTTTGTGCATTTATGTATATAGTGAGTTTATTATTTATTTAGTATTTTTATATCCTTAACCCATTAACGCTCAGCGTCCTCATTTGAGGACAGCTGATATAGGAGGGGATGGCGTAGACACCGTCGTACAAACAACAGTAATTCGGCATTGAACATCAGTAATAGTCAGGTAGTGATGCTAACCGCACGTTTCGAAGCGCTGAAGTTACGTATTGGCTCCGAAGTATTATCTGATTTATTGCATTCACTTAGTTCATAACTCTCAAGCAAATGAAAACAAACACGACAGATCATTCAAAATTAGACCTTTGATGGAAATGGTAAATGAACGTTTTAGACAATGGGGTAATTTCCATGAGCATTTATCAATTGATAAGATGGTATTACAGACATCACCCAATAAAACAGTTTATAAAAGCAAAACCAATAAGATTCGGTTTTAAACTGTGGGCTCTATATGGCGACAATGGATATTGCTATAATTTTACATTTTATTGTGGTAAAGAGCCTACAGATCAATCTAATAAACACAAAGAACCTTTAGGAACCAGAGTTGTCACCAATATGTTAGAAGTAATTGAAAACCCTAAGAGACATAAAGTATATTTCGATAATTTTTTTACAAGTCATAGTCTCCTGTGTAATCTAAAACAGAAAGACTTTCGAGCTACTGGTACAGTCCGGGAGAACAGAACAGTAAAATGTCCTACGATGACATTAAAGGTTTTGGAAAAAGAACCTCGGGGAACATATGATTGGCGATTTGACCATAACAATAAAATCCTTGTTTGCAAATGGAATGACAATAAATGTGTCTCACTTGCTACCAATTATGATACAATCACTCCTGTAACCCAAGTTCAAAGATGGAAAAAGCAGGAACAGAAAAAATTGCCATTACCACAGCCACAACTAGTAACTAATTACAATAAATTTATGGGTGGTGTTGACTACCATGATTGGCTTCTAGAGAAACATCACATTATTGTAAGAGGGAAGAAATGGTACTGGTGTCTTTTCACAAGGATAATAGACATGGCTATTGTAAATGGTTGCGTACTTTACAATATGGTGCATAAAGATCAAAAGAGGATGTCAATCAAGGATGTTCGTATGGAGATTGCCTATCCATATTTGAAAAGTGGTCATGGCTTGAGGATTGATCGTGGACGACCGTTCAGTCTTCCAAGTACATCCAAAACAGTCGTGCCAAATGACATAAAATTTGACGGGAAAAACTCTCTATTGGCAAAAGGGAAAAACAAAGAAGATGCCAAATGAATAATTGCACAGGGAAAACACGGACATTTTGCCAAAAATGTAATATTACGCTTTGTATGCCTAGTTGTTTCAACGATTTTCACAAAAAAAAATTAACTTATAAACTCTTATTTTCAAATAAATCAAAATAAACTTATACAATATTTTGTTTTTTTTATATCATATTATCCCAGCGTCCTCATACGAGGACGGCAGTTTTTTGAAGAACCAAATAACTTATTTTCAATAATATAATATTTTTCTACGCTTACTTATTAAAAACATAGGAATCTCTAAAGAAAATAGTTAATTTCGAAAAAAAAATAATTTGGGCGTTAATGGGTTAAGATATACACCATATTAAAATTTGCATCCTTGATTATTCTGACATGACATTCAGACACGAACCTTGCCTAATTTACTTTTTTTTTTATCATTTAATTTATTTAGTTTTCAACTATGTTTCGACCCCTACGGTGAATCGAATTACACAATATGTTTCTGGACTTCAATATGTTATTTCTAGAAACTAAGATCTTATAGATAGTATTTGCAATCAAGCTATGTATTTTAATTTGTAATGATAGAGCGCCTATATTTGAAAACCGGATACTAAATTTGTATAGTTTATAAATCGATAACCAAAATGTTGGAAAGGCCATAATTGCTCCAGGCAGAAATAATAAAGGTAGACAATGCAGTTATAAATAAACTACTCATTTTAAAATACGTTTTATGTATTCTTGAATGAGCTAATGAAATACGGCAACCATTAAATGATGTCAGGTTCGATATGCTTGCCGGCGGTGGGCGATATGTCCACACTTGTTCAATTGTATAATGGTGTGGCACCCATTTAAACTACCCACCTAAGGGAGTCCGATATTATTTTTACTTTAACTGATTAAGCGAAATATGTGAAACTTTTTATTCTTTATTGGAATCATTACTAAAACTCCAGGCGGTGTATCACGAAAAACATACCAATTAAAAATTCTACCACTGCTGATGAAAGCGGGACTTCCTAAATGTGCAGATTAAGTACAATAAGTTGGTTTTGGAGCAATAACTCGTTTTTTTTTCTTTATCATACGACAAATATGATGCTACGTATTTTAAAAGCATATTAAATTCTCTATAAAAAAGCTTGCATGCACTTTTTAGGTAACACCAGAAATATCGCCGTAGCAGCCGCTTTGAGTTAACTGATGCGGGTCGATCAAATTAAATCATGCATAGCACACTTGGCAATATGTGAATAAAAATTGGAATTGAAGACGCGCGTTAATCAGCAGTAGGGAATTTTATTGTATACCACCATATGTATTGTATGATAAAGGGAAAACGAGTTATTGCAGAATTTTAAAAATGTTTTTCGTGACCCGAAAAATAGGAACAAAAAAATGTAGTTTTTAATTTTTTTCATTCAAAACTACCTACCGACAAGAGCATTGCCCCACCGGGAGAGAATTATGGTCATTGGATGGGGCGTCTGAACCGTGGTAAAAGGACACTTTGAGTCATCTAACCCGTACATAAGAAGATAGTATAGGTATCTAATCCTAACCATTTAAATATTTGACAAAAAAAATTGAATTATGCTTTAAATAATGCAATAGATATTATTATTCTTTACAGACATGCCAATAAATTAGAAACGAAATTTAGGTGTTATCCCCAGGTGACATCTGAACAAAGTAAACCTACTGGAAGCATTTAGAAGATTATATTCTGGAGAGATTGGAGTGTTTGAGGCAGCACGTGTGTATGGTACTCCGTCGCATACTTTAGACTCGAGAAAGCATACTAAAGTTGCATGTAACTTGCAAATGGGCCCTGAGGTAAATGCGAGAATGAAAAGTTTATTAAAGCATATTCAAAAACAGGAAAAGATAGTTTTCGCACCCGACAGGGAAATAGTAAGAACTCTAACTTTTCAATTTGCTGAGAATCCAGCATAGATTCAGCTGGGAAAAGCGCATGGTAAGGTATGATTGGCCTTATTATTTTTTTGACGAGAAAGACAGAATTAAGTTCTAGGCAATCCCAAGGTTTATATTCTACCCAAAGCAAAATTATGAACCTACAGTTTTTTTTATTTGCTTGCTGAACGTTATGCTGAATTTGATATGTTTTTCAAACCTGAATAATATGGATGAAACAGGTTTTCAACTGAATAATGAAGCTGGTAACGTAACAACTACTAAAGGGTTCAAAGACTTCCATACTATAATATCCAGAGCGAGAGAGACAAGGAAGCATATTCATAATCGCATGTAGCAGTGCCGGAGGGAAGATTTTTGTCCCCAGCTATAATATTTAAAGGAGTGCAAGAAATCGGGGATGTTAGAATCAAAGTTATTATAAATGCTAAATTATCTTATATAGTATAAGAATTATTTTTTAAGTAGTTTAAGGAACATTTCCTTCTAAAAAAATAGTGTTTCCAGGAGACACATGGGATATGCCAAGGAAACTAATGTAGTTTAAATGTGTCTCCCCAGCTACATGACTCATGCGCTCCGGCCACGGAACACAGCAGAAGTCATTAAGAGATTATCTAAAACGTTAAATAAGGCAGTGGACAATACATCGGCCAGGTAGGAAACTTAACCGACTTTAAACAGGAAACTTAATTGGGAAAGCAGCTTAGCCGGATTTAGAGCAACTGGCATATTATCTTTAAATCCAGATGCTATTCCTGACCACTTTTATTCTATTGTCGACATGGCAAATTCAGTTAATCGAACAAAAGTTCCGTCAACATTACGAATGCCAGAAACATCTGT
This sequence comes from Kuschelorhynchus macadamiae, assembly GCA_030620095.1. Classification (NCBI taxonomy): domain Eukaryota; kingdom Metazoa; phylum Arthropoda; class Insecta; order Coleoptera; family Curculionidae; genus Kuschelorhynchus; species Kuschelorhynchus macadamiae. The sequence goes on from JAUTXW010000026.1 coordinate 1,405,180, forward strand.
TTCTTTACCTGCTTCAAATAGGCAACATCCAGCAATTTTTGGACCATCTCGGGTATTACAGTCTGAAAATAAAAATCATGAGTTGCCAAATAACATGGTAAAACAAAGCGAAATAGTAAAAAAGACGCCTTGCAAGTTTCTGGCTGATATACCTAAACCCTCTTCCCATCATCCAACGATCTTAAACAACAAGAAAGAAACAACATGTTAGTTGAAGTGCTAACTGCTAAAGTGCTTAAAAATGTGACGGCCAAAAAATCATCAGAACTAAAAAAGCTTAATGACAAACGTTGGAACACCGACAGAGATTCAAAGGAATCATTGTCAGATAATAAACCATTGGCGAAAGTAGCAAATAATTTGAAAGAAAGTGTTAAGGCTGATCCATACCATTCAAAATATAAGGAAGGAGTGAAAGGAGTCGGCGAGAATTGATTACCAAGAAAAGTATGTGGAATGTCCAGAAAAGTATGTTCAAAACAAAGAGGGAATCGACTGGCTAGGGTACACAAATTGGAGAAAATGGTACCATAAAACCTGCTCTTTGTATGAACATAAATGTAATATTTGTGGAAAATAAGGAAAATAATGTAGCGGAAAGATACATATTAATTTAAAAGACCTACCGTACGTGGATGGTGTTTCAGTAGTAAGTACACTTACATTCTTTTCTTCCGTAAGACCTTGATTTTGTCAAAATGAAGGACTATTAAAATTGTATAACTTTGAGTCGAATTAAAATATTGAAAAAGAAATTTGGTACCAAATTGGCGAGACAAATTAAAAAAAAGCCTGCACACAGCCATGTTTTATAATCAAAAGCTACCTCGCAAAATGCAGTCACTTTTAATTTTGAGCTGGATTGTATTACTTTTTTTAGAAATTATCGACGTCCAGTCATATCTCGGCCATTGATTGAAACTGGATATTTTACGTCCTATTTTATTATCTATTACCTCTTCATATTAGCTACCAAATTTTGTTTTAAAATCAAAGTTATAGAATAAACAACAAAAAAAATGTGACAATTTTAATACCCTGCATCTTAAAATGAAGGCCCTATGGGAGAAAATAAAAGCAGTTCTTGGAGCTGAAATCTAAAATTCCTTAAATGTAACCCACTGGAATACCCTGCACATTTTGCGTGGGGCATCTGTACCAACTCCTTGGGGTCTCTGAACAGCTGTAACGGTAGATATGGCCAAAAATACATATTAAATTTAAATTTTTTCAACATTTAAAACAGTTTTTGTACATGTTCTTGAGTTCGTTACGTTTACTTATTATTTGTATAATATGTCGACATTTATTTGATAAATATATATTTTATTTTGAATTTTTCGGAGGTTTTTTTCTTAAATTCCGCTTGTGATATGTTGAAAGTGAGAAGATTACGATAACGACTACCCGGCTGTGACAATTGTAACCTAATATGTGTCCTGTTTCGATGCCGATATGATTAAATCTTTAAATGCTCTAAAAGGTTAAGTTTTAAATTTTTTTTTGAAGTAAATGCAAATTGTAATAAAAATATATTGCTTGTTACCAAATATTATTATTAGTAATATTATTATTATTATTATTATTACTAAGTACGGCAGCGACCATGAGTTAAAAGAAAATGCAGTTCCCGATACAGTTATAATGATAAATATTAAATAAGCCTCAAGGACAGACTCTACTCATTTCTGGAATTGGTCGAACTTCTTACTTTCGGAATTTTATGATGCCACTTGTGGAATTACACAAAAAATACAGCATTTTGACACTAAAAGCGACGATAAAAATATATTGTACCTACAAGGAAGAATTACTTTTAATAATTTCTCTATTATCACAAAAATAATTTTAGAGATTGTTATTTATACACTCCTCATTTCTCGTTGGTCCAGAATTCATCTGTGTTCTAAGGTTATTAAGAAAATTATTAAGAAGAAAGTGTGGGAGTACATTGAGACATTTAACTTACTCTGAAACAAAATTTTAATGTTCTCGAGGGAGTTCTGAGGAAACATTCTTTTCAGGCTGCTTGCAATTAGAATTCCACTGACAATGACGCGAACGGTTTGCTTTGCACTATTTTAATCCCATCTCAGATATGGAATTCCATTATCAGGTTGCTGATATTGTTTGTGTTGTAGGTCAAAGATATTCTTGCAGAACCCATTTTTTTGTCACACACAATCAAAACGCTCCGATTTTGTTTATCCTCAAGTCAACATCATTAACACAATAAAAAAAATTTAAAAACTTATTATTAGCAAAGCCTACTATAGCTTTACGAAATTTTATGCAGACCCAACTACCTAAACTATTTGTTTTGGTATGTATACTTATACAAATGTAAATTATTCTTCTGGCTATACTGCGTTACAGATGTTTGTACTTACTTTTTCTTTTTATATTTTATAAAGTTTAGGCCTGCTTAATGTTTTTAAGTTCTCTTTAATATATACCTTAGTTTAGTTCATATTATGCTTTGTCAACAGAAACCTGATTTCTTGGACAATAAAGCATTTTAAGTTTAAGTTTTGAGTCCACGTTCTCCACTCACTCGACTTGCATGGTCAATAAAGTGCTCAAATTTAACTAGTCTTATATATGGTAAATATAAAAGAGACTGCATACTAACACCTATTTGACGTCGGACAATGGCTGCAAAGGTCAGATTAATATCTCGTTGGATTGCCTAATTATCATACAACGTTCAGACGATCGATACGATAACGAATGTACAAAGTATAGCGGTTATTTACAGAATTTATTTTTAAAACACAGACGGGCACTTTAATTCTATTCATATGTGCAGATTTTAAATTTTAGACACAGTCCGAAACGATTTTTTATAATAAATACGTGCCAACAATATGTAGTTATATCAGCAAGTTTGTTTACTGTCGTTGAACGCCGATTGTTTTAATCAGTTATTTCATGAAGTTTGTACATGTGGTCTACAGCATTAGTTGAATTTTTAAATAAAATTATTCTGCTTTAATTGAAAATCTCCTGCGGTCAAACATATTGATATTATTTCCATTACTTAATTGGTTTATGTAATGCTGGAATGTTATTTGTGTTTAGTGGATCCACAACAAACATTAAGCAAAAGTTACTTTAAAAATAGAGTTTGGTGCAGGTACTCGTCCTATAACAATAAAAACTACTCGCATTTCTGAACTACAAATTAAAAGATTGACACAATCAGAGCTGGGACAAGAGTAATAGTATACACAAATGGCCACAAAAGTCTAACTAATCACTGATATAAATATATCAGATTTCATATATACGCCGAGGTATTAAGTTTCTTAAAAATACACTATTAAAAAAATTGATTAAGAATATAATATAAATGAGATATATAAACAACTTTTTGATGATAATTTTCTTTTGATAAACATAACAACTAATTCGTAAACAGTCTAGTTTTCTTTCTTTTCAACCAGACATCATGAGATTGTCAGGTAAAAGCAATTAGATTAATAAAATTATTAATAAAACATTAAGTGTAAAATGCATTTTAAATACCAGATATCTTTGATTTGCAGCTTCCACCCGTTCTTGGTAATTAGTTCTCTATAAAATAGTCTAATTTTTCTAGCACCACGCGTTTCTCAGTTATGAAGCAAACATATGTGTTTTTAATGGAATCACCCTTTCCAAAAATATATATTTTTATATTATTATTTTGAAAGACAAGCTCAAAATTCAATATTTTCAATAAGTTTTATTATTTACAGCTGTAGCCCATGACTAATCTATTAAAAACAGAATCCATGTAATAATAAATATATATTATATATATATATATATATATATATATATATATATATAAAAGAGAAACAGAAATTTCAATTTCTGTGCGGTTCTTGGTCGTAAAAAGTTATACAAAACGAAACCAGTAACGGTAAGGATTACTCCTTCACCATTTTGTCGAGAATCGATCAAAACATGACGCTATGTTTGTTTCCAGGGCCAAGGTGCCAATCTGCTACCGTGGTATCTGCCCCGGCAAGGCTCATAGCGTCATGTTTTGGTCGATTCTCGACAAAATGGTGAAGGAGTAATCCTTACCGTTACTGGTTTCGTTTTGTATATATATATATATATATATATATATATATATATATATATATATATATATTTATATATATGTATATATATATATATATATATATATATATATATATATATATTTTTTTTTTTTCGTTTTTTTTTTTTAACCATATTTTGCTAATTATTTTCTTGTGCATAGGTTAACTCATTGAGAAGCAAAACTATAATTTAATCGACATTTCGCTCATTATATAGAGCTTTTTGAAGATATTTTATTTTGTACAATAAAAAAATTTATAGTTAGTATTTAAATTGGTTAAAACATTATTGAAAAAACATCACTCAAAAAAACATTACATTTAAAACAAACTATGATCATGAACACTAAAATACATTTAAAACAACATTAATATTATACAGAGTACGTACAGGTACGTACTCTGTATAATATTAATGTTGTTCATTGTATTATATTCAGTGTGTTTTCTGATGTAATTCATAATGTTGGTAACCTTTGGACCCGCACGATAAGACCGCATTCGACTATAGCATATTAGGAATGACGTCTAGAAAAATGTGCAAAAATTTCAAACCCGCACATAAACAATTTCAAAAGTTATTAACAAATTAATATTTAAAGCAGTACGAAAACTTTCACCTCTGGAGTCAATTAAGAAATCAGGGTTTTTGGATTTAGACCATGTCAAAATGGAATTTTTTGTGACGTTTCGCCTGCGATTGTACGAGGCATCTTTAGGGAACATCAATGCACAAGATCAAAAATATTAATAATCAATCATATATTCAACAATTGAAAGTACGTAAAAAAGTTCTCAAAAAGGCGCTTCACGTGAAAAAATTATGTTTAATCTCAACAGGACGAGTTTGCGCTCGAGCGATGGCGAGGGCTGTCAAAAAATTTCGAGACTGGTTAATGTACTTACATCCCATATAGTATATAACATTTTTCTCCCTCCCTGTATTGTATGTTTACAAGAAAATGCTGGATATATTTTTGGATTTTCATTATCATTACATTCGATAGCATTCTCATTAAATTATGAAGGCATCCGTGATCCGTTGTCAGAGCAACATAAGCAGTTTTTATTTTATCAACAACGTCAAGTTGACAATTCATAGCGAAAAGTTTGAAGAAGTCGAATTGTTTGATTCTGTGTAGACAAAATGGATGTTTCAGACATAGAAGAATCAGCGAATATTCCTTGTTTATCTCTACTACCGAAAAAGTCGAAAAAAAGGTATGAAGCAGCATATAAATCTTTTAAGAATTGGCGCCAAAGCAAGACGGCTACTGCAGTCTCAGAAACCTTGGTTTTTGGCGTATTTTCACGAAAAAGGTGCTATATTGAAGTCTCCATCAAGCTTATGGTGTGAGTATTCGATATTGAAGTCCACCCTGTTTATAGATGAAAATATAGATATTTCTAAGTATCCCAGCCAGAAGTCTCTTGCAGTGCTTCAACAGTGACAGAAACATTGGTTAAAAATGAATACACATCGAGAAGAAACGAGAAAACGTGTTTCCAAATTTTGTTAATTATGTGAATAATTGTAATAATTGTACCACTAATATTCATTTCAATTAATATCACCGGATTTTTGTAATATGTTGATGAAATCCAAAATTGAACCTATTTATAATAATTTTAGATTATTATTTCCCTAGGGATGTAAGTTGACTTACATCCTGTCGTTAAGGGCAACCAATACCTTATTGAGTAACTTTCACTTACGTCTGTCAAAGCAGTGTCAAAATAGGTTGCTTACAATACAGGGAGGGGAAAAACTATTTGTGATGTAATAATAAATAAAACTAAATATGGAGTAATCCATGAATATAACCAAACCGAACATTTGAACGAAAAAATCGAAGGGGTGAGTATGAACTGGGAAACTTAAAATGCGCCTTCAAAACAAGTTTGCGCGCTTTAACGCGCTTTAAAAGGGCTTCTAATGGAGCAATTTTGATGATTTCTTCTTAAATCTATGTAACTCGGTCTCATTGAATGATATCAATTTATTGAGAATACACGCAATTTGTCAATTTTTAATGTTGCTAATATATATTTCTTTAAGTATTTATGCAGTAGTTTTACTTAGGATTCCATCATAAATAATTTTGGCTTTAACAATATTTATAAAGTAAAAAATTTTCGAACGTTTAAAATGGCGCCAAAATTTGACAAAAATAAAAATATATATACTTTACCGACGGTACATGGTAGCTCACAGGCCCAAGTGTTTATATAATATCAGGGCTTAATAAATACCTTACGTTGACTCTGTCATTATCCCAAAAAAAATAACATGACAAAATTCGGATTTTTGTTTTGAAAAACCTCAAAGTACATAAACTCATCATCACATAAGGTTATACCAAAATTAAATAATTTTTAATATCCTACGACTGTTTTGCAACGAAAATATTACATGTGCGAATTTTAGACTCACTATGTCTTTTAGATAATTTTATAGCGATCAAATTCACAAGTGTTGCTTTTTTGTCTAAAATGAATATATACAAAGTTATATTGAAAAATATAAAACCAGTTTCCAATTTTTCATACAAATAGCATAGCAGTTTTAGTTGGAGTAAGTTCATATTCCCATTATAACCCAAGAGCTCGTGACAAAAAACTGCACAAGAGTTTTGAAATGGCTCATTTTTCAATATTATGTATATGAGTCAGCACCCACTCGCAAAGCTAGGTACTTGGACACGGGTGGTGGTGGCGCGCTCCGAAATATGGTGAATTATTACATGCACTACTAAAAGTGATTTATATTAGTTGAAAATTGTCGCGCTTTGATATGGCTGAAAATTTGTTTACAACTTAAATATTAGATATAATTAAAGAAGGAAACAGTCAAATCTCAGTTAAGTGAAAAAAACGCAGTCAACAGCCACTCGAAATGCGGATATCGAGCGCACACTGTGCCTTGTAAATGCGTCCTGACTCATGTGCACCCTTACTACTACATCATGTTGAAATATGAGCCGTTAGGAAATTCATACAGTTTTTTGTCTCGAACTCTTTTTTCTGAACGATTCTCATCAAAATCTAGGTTTCGTCACGCCATAGCCATACCAATATATAGCGCACCCCTATTATCCTCTTGCATAGACAAAAGTAATTTGAAGCGATATCAATAGCTAAATCTTTCCCTATTGCTACAGTTTTTCAGAAATACTTTAATGTGACATTTATGCAATATTTTGCAATTCACAAAGTAAAAGTGACATCCATAGATAAAGCATTGGTCAGTTTGCTATAATATAGATAGATAACGTATTATACAACATTGATCCCGTATTTGGCTCCCTCTAGCGTTTCTAGTCTACAGAATTTTTTTAAAAATTAATATAGGTTACCCCAAATTGATGCTCGTAATATGTATCTGTGTATGTTTTTTTACCACTTAGTAGGTCGATAAGTTGTCATGTTATGAAAAGTATAAGCAACCTTGTAACAAGAAATATCTATTTGGGAAAGTACCTAGAACTACAACAAACTGTTTGACTTGTTAGCCTTAATATTCGTGTTATTACGGAGGTCAACTAGAGAAATTTTGTTAGGAAAGCGGTATTTTCTCAATTTCTCTAAAGTTAGAAATGTAATTGAAATATGAATTTTTAAATATAAAATAAGCTACATTTTCGAATATTACTAGCAGATTATAGTTTTTATTTTGGCATACATTTTCTTAAATGAATTCACCTATTTAGTTTTGCAATAGTAAACATACTAGATACGCCGACAGTACTCCTGACAGGGCATTCCCGTAACGCCAGGTAAAGCCTTAAAATATCTAGAGGTCTGGTTAGACACGAAGCTTGTGTTTGCTGAATACATTAATAAAACTATAGAAAAGGCAAAAAAGACCGTCACTGCCCTTACCTATCTTATGCCCAACATTGGAGGAGCCAGGGCTTCTAAAAGACGAATTCTGGCTAGTGTCGTTCACTCCCAGTTACTCTACGGTGCACCTGCATAGCATGGCGTGACACATAATGTCCATTTGAGTCTGTTCTGCATATAGGACTATAGCAACTGAAGGTGTTGGTATCATTGCTCGAATAGCTCCCATCGAGCTTCAATTTATGGAGAGATCTGAAGTATACAGAGGTGTACAAAGAAGAGAGGTTAGAGAAAGTCTCTTGACCAGATGGCAGGAGAAATGGGACAATACTACCCACGGACGGTGGACATATTGGACATGAAGCTGATCCCTGATATCAAAAAATGGCTCAACAGACCATTTGGCGGGGTAGACTATTACCTTACCCAGGCAGTCTCGGGACATGGGCGCTTTAAAAAATATCTGTATGAACGGAGAAGATCTGAGACAGATAAATGCATGTACTGCAGCGTACCGGACCATGCCGATCACACCCTTTTTGCCTGCAAAAGATGGGAACCAGATAGAGAGCAATATTTGCAAAGGGCTGGGAAAGTTAGTTTTCAATGCAGCCAATATGATGGAAGACTTAGTAGAGTCAGAGGTGACCTGAAAGCCAGCTTACCGTGTGGTACGAAGTATAATGGAAGCTAAAGCTCTTGAAGAAAGATAATTAGACAACATTTACAACGAAGGAACGTGAGAGCGAATGTCGTTGTAAATGTGAAGGAGCAGAGTAGGGGAATTTTTTTGGTCGTTAGGCGAATCTCTACAGAGGCCGAATCCGACATTGGTTGGCCGCAACGATATCAATGGTACGGTGCATCTTTGGAAGGTTTTTTACCCTATGAGAAAAAAAAAGATACGTCGGCAGCATTAATCTGGAATACACTATTGTAATATAGATATAGAAACGATAGTCTAAAAAGAAATAGACCAATATAAAACAAATACTTAACTCCTAAAATTTGAATAACTCAAATACAAAAATGTCACAATAGTGACAAACGTTTTATTATTTATATTCCTCATTTCCATGATAATATAGTGAATGTGCTGCCCTCCAACGTCGTTAAGTCATATAAGTTAGAAGGACATGGTGACTTCAAAAACGTCAAATAATGTCAACAATTAATCATTGTAATGTAGTAATAACCGTCAAACCTAACGGATAATACAGGTAGCAAAAGAACGACAAAGTGCAATTTAGGATGAAGCATTTAAGCTGTATGGGTTTATCTGGCGCAACTGTACGTGCGTCCATATATTCATTGGAATTTTATTTTGATTCCATCAGCTTAGTCGCATAATCTGAACTTCTCTCTTGTCGAAAACGAAGCATTTTTTAATCAAGGAGAATGAAAGATAACACAATTTATAAATGTGTATAATATCTATTACGTAGAGGGTTGTTCCGTATATTTAGAAAACGTTTTCTAAATGAACATCGGAAATTAGCGAAATGAGCATCAACTTTGTTACTTTAAATAAATCACCCTGTATAATTATGTCTGTCAAATTGGTCTCTTCTTGCTGATTATAAATATGCTAGGTTAAATACCTTTATGTCTAAAGAAACTCGGGAAATTTGAGAAAAACCCTGCCTTAAGAGGCAATGTAATCCTAGCAGACTACCTCTTACGATAAGGTTTTTCTCACATTTCTCGTCTATTTTTAGAGATCAATCAAACCGAGTATATTCATAATCGGCAAGAGATGGACATATATTATACAAGGTATTCCATTTAAAATAATAAAGTTGATGCTTATTTTCGTTAATTTCCAATCCCTAAAACTTTGATATTTAAGGTTTTTTTCTATTTCTTATAATTAATGCGGTAGTTGCTGTCTAAATATACGGAAAAACCCTGTATAAATTTAAATATTTCATGTTTCACTTTCTATGTTAAAAAAAATTCATAATCAGGAGACTTCCCAATAAAAACCATTTGCATTTCTTTTCTAAACATTTCTAAACACTAGGAAAAAAAAACACTGAACAACTTTTTATATTACAATCTAAATATAAACTTCAATAGAAAATTTATGAAAACTCAATTTTATTTTAATTTATTGCTATAGTGTTATATTATTTGTAGTATCAAATTTTAATAATGAATTTATAATTGCAATATATAATACATTTTCCTCTAAAAATAATATTAAATTTACTGACGGCTAATACAATATTTGTACATTTTAGGATCTTGTATAAATTATTATTTTAATTTATATCAGGTATTCATTATTTTGCGTTGAAACGATATTTCCGGCTCATAAAATAATAATAAATAGTTCTCTAGAAAGATATTATTCTAGTTGGATATATTACTTACATTTTGGAGCAGCCTTTTTTACCCATCTGCACATGCAAACGAGGGTAACATGTTTAACCGCATGCATTTATATATGTAAGTATGTATTTATGTATTCCTAATTGGTTACTATGTACATATTAAACGGATCAATTTTCATCAGTGAAGCATTAAAATATTCGTTTGTATACCGCGAGTTATATTAGCTAGGTATACGCCTAGAAAAAATCACAATGCCGGAAGTAGTACGCCATTTTATCTAACATAAAAAATTATTGTTTTTGTAATTCATTATAATAGGTATCAAATTAAGGAGTTCTCTATATAAAAACTCAGTGCAGTCCACTCCAATTATTTGGGATTTCGTTTTTGAAGTTGTTGAATTCTAGTATTCCCATCAACGAATCATTGGCAGGATTTCCCGGCATATAATACAATTCTCGAAACTTTGCTTTAAAAATAATTATTTTTCAATTAACGGGCAAATGTGTAAACAAATACAAGGTGCTCCAAAGGAGTCTTCATTATCACCAGTAGTGGCAGATCTATTTATAATATACTTCGAGAAAACATGCTCTTAAGAAAGAAAATTTGGAGATCAAGCTATGGAATCGATATGTGAAGGACATATTTATTATATGGCAACATTGTCATACAGAGCTTGACATTTTTCTGACACGTACATTCAATTCACCCCAAAATACAATTTTCTCTCGAGTTAAAGCAAAACAACAAACTTCCATTTTTAGATGTTCTGGTACAAAACTGCATAACGAATATATCAAGTATATCCTGTATAGAAAACACCATCATCATCAACAAGCACAAATTCAAGCTGTGGCCACTACCCTTATATTGGGATCCGTGAAATTAGCTGATACACAAACGAGACAAAACAAACTTAATGTGATATCTGGTGCTTTGAAGATGAATGGCTACACAAATCGCATCAATATACAGGGTTCCATAACGACGAACACTAAATATTATAAACCGCGAAGGCAATAAGTAGTCTTATGATATGTAAATGGCACAATAAAGAGAATTGGAAGAATTCTTAGTAAACACAACATGCAAATTATACATAAAACATAAACAATCATAGGTAAACTACTTGGAAACCCAGAAAACAAACTGCAAAACCACGGCGTATAGAGCATAACATGCAAAGGCCGTGAAAAGTTATGTTGGACAAACTAAAAGGCGGATATTAGCAAGAGTATCAGAAGTAAACAAATTAACTGGGCCTTTTTCTTATATTATCAGAAAACGAGCCACAAATTAAATTTGAAAGGGAGTAGGGAAATTTCCAAGATAGAGCATTGTAAAACCCGAATAATCAGAGAAGTTATAAAAATTGAAAAACGAGGTGATTTAAATAAAAGGGGCGAATTATTAAAAATTCGAACTGAATAGAAAAATCAAATATAATTTCAACTATATGGAAGAAAATAGTCAAGAATCCTAAAAAAATCACAAATAATCTAGTACTTCCAGAAAATATAAATTATAACGAACGGCTACCAGATATAACCCTCGGGTCAGTGTGGAAACCCAGAAAACAAAAAGAAGAGTATCAGAAGTAAACAAATTACCTGGGCCTTTTTCTTATATTATCAGAAAACGAGCCACAAATTAAATTTGAAAGGGAGTAGGGAAATTTCCGATATAGAGCATTGGAAAACCCGAATAATCAGAGAAGTTATAAAAATTGAAAAACAAGGTGATTTAAATAAAAGGGGCGAATTATTAAAAATTCGAACTGTATAGAAAAAATCAAATGTAATTTCAACTATATGGAAGTAAATAGTCAAGAATCCTAAAAAAATCACAAATAATCTAGTACTTCCAGAAAATATAAATTATAACGAAAGGCTACCAGATATAACCTTCGGTTCAGGGTGGGAGTATAAATCGAATCTTTGCAATCACTAACACTTCAGTCCCTAGTCAGACAGAAAAAAAATTGCAAAAATACTAAATGTGATTTTGATGAATTGTTAGTAAAACTGTTCTTTTTAGAATGACGCTATCCGTAGTACCCAAGGCTCGGCAGCAACATTCGAATCAAACCCAAAGTGATACCCGAGACGCTCTTTGCCTCTCAATGTATCATTAGTTTCTTTTGATATGTGTCGCAACAATCAACGCATGATGCTCTCCTGTTCAATTCATGATGACAACTGAAAACCACAAGGTATAAGATGCAAACATTCTGCACTACAACTCTCCTCACTCTTCTCACCTCCGAACAGTGCCCGAGTCAAATGTAGGAAATTATTCTGTCACACCCTGTACGTTACCTAGAATAAAAGAATAAGCTGATTGCAGAAATAACCTTAGTCTAGAACTTAAGTGGGTTCTAAACTCATTTTTTGTGAAAATCTCAACACGATTAATTCCCGAGAATGCAAAAAGATATTTTTATTTTAGTTTTCACAGTTACAAAATAATCCTTGTTCAATATTTGTAGCATGAGTTTATATTTTCCCCCATATTTTTACAGCACCGAGTTCGCTACTTTTGCTAGTTGATCCCTTTATACATAACAGACACGTTCTTATTTCTACAAAAGAAATCAAAAGTTCAAATTTGTGAAAGAAAATACAGAAGGTTATATTTTCTTCAAACCTTATTAGTTAAAGACAATTTAGAAATTATCTGAAAAGTTTTGGGTCCGGCTACCACTTTTATCTAATTATTTCTGAATTTGTGTTTTGGGACTTGAGCTGTTTCTAAAATCAATGATTCGATATGTATATATATATATATACAAACATATATATATATATATATATATATATATATATATATATATATATATATATATATATATATATATATATATATATATATATATATATATATATATATACAGTGTGTCTACTTAAGTTTTCTACATATGGGAAACTTTTTTATTAGTAGTTTTACGGAAAAAGTTAGTCTTTATAAAAAGTTCTGCTTTCTGCCAGAATAATATTAAAATATTCAAACTTGAGATTGCATATACAGGGTGGTCAAAAATTCTAAAAAATCGGAATTGACTGAAGAGAAAAGTATCTTTAATTTTTATTTTATAGCAAAATGTAATACAAAATCTTACTTAGAATAAAAAAACATATTTAGCACTAGATTCGTTGCTTCCTATCTGAAATCACTTCTTAAGGAATGTAAAACTTTGGCTTCTTACTGGCAAGTCCAGTTTCTTAGTTTTGTTCCTACCTACATACCAGCAAAATTTCCTTATTTATCGATTGTTGATAATGGCATTGTCATTGCCATTGTCAACTACAATATTGTATTACTTTATTGAAACATCAGTTTGAATATTATAGTAAAAAGAAATGGCGCTGAAATTAAGCAAAGAAGATAAAATTGAAATAATTTTAATTGTCGGAGAAAATTATAAAACATTTCGAGAAGCTGCAGACATTTTCAACAACAGACACTACGATAAAATTATACATTTCACAACAGTGGGGTATATTCTAACTAAATTCAAGACTTTTGGAAATGTAGAAAATAACTTCACTGATTTTAATTCTAATAAACATTATATGTAAATAACTTAATTAACAATAAAAACTAACTGTTCCGTCACTGCACATTTGCCTCAACATATCCACCATCTTTTTCCATACAGGTAGCCGTTCTTACAGAAAATTCTCTTAAAACGTTTCTAATCATGGCAGGCGTTATAGCCTGTATCTCTTCCTTAATTACCCCCTCCAAATGATCAACATTCTGAAATGGCCTCTTTAGATACACTTTCTCTTTTAAGTAGCCCCAAAAGAAATAATCAAGAGGGTTTAAGTCCGGAGATCTAGCTGGCCAGAATATATCAAAATACCTGTCGATTACCTATTCGTCCATTAAAGATAAAATTTAAGTATTGTCTTACATCTCTTGCTCCGTGACATGGTGCGCCATCCTGCTGGTACCATATTTGGAACCTCTCACTTATGGGTAGTTCATGAATAAAATCGTACAAGTAAGTATTTAGAAAATTCAAGTAGCGTTGACTATTCAAATTATGTCGAAAACAAACTGGTCCAATTACTCTATCTTTATAAATTCCGCACCACAAATTTGTTTTGAATGAATACTGATCACGAGTTTGTATAACAAAATTAGGATTAACGTCACTATATATATATATATATATATATATATATATATATATATATATATATATATATATATATATATATATATATATATATATATATATATATATATATATATATATATATATATATATATATATATATATATATATATATATATATATATATATATATATAAGGTGCCCCAAACGCAGTGGCCTATTAAAATTATCTGGAAAAACCAAGGAATAGATTACTTTGAAAACTTGGCTCTGGCTACAGGTGAACATAAACTCTTTTTTTTTAAATAATTTAAAATGTGCGGTGTTGCGGCTTCTACCTTAAACAAGTGGCAACATTCGTTTTCTAAATGGAATGCCATGTATATTATTGCATTTTTATATTGCCCTGAATATTCTAAACACATTTTGTGTTACGTTTCCTATATATAAATTCAACTGTTTTCGAAAAAATTGAGATTTTTGACTCTTTGAAGCTCTGTAACTCCCAAATGCCTTAACTTGCAACGAAATGGATTGCACTTTCGTATATTGGTTTTAAATTATCTGTCTCCTGACACCAATTTCTACTTTGACAGGAAATTTCAAACTTTGACGCCTTCTGTCAAACTAGAAATTGGTATGGGGAAATAGATAATTAAAAACTGAGATAGAAAGCTGAAAATCATTTAGTTGCAGGTTAAGTCATTTGGGAGTTACAGAGCTTCAAAGAGTCAAAAATTTCAATTTTCGAACGCCAAAACAGTTGGATTTAGATATAGGGAACATAACACAGAAAGTGTTTAGAGTGTTTAGGAAAATATAAAAATGCAATAATATACAGGGCATTTCATTAAGACAACGGATGTTGCCACCGGTTTAATAGATAGATGATAGATGCGGCAATACCGAACAATTTAAAATATTTTAAAAAAGCAGTTTATGCTCTTATATGGCCAGAGTCAAATTTTCGAAATTATCTATTTATTGGTTCTCGATATACTCCTAATAGGCCATTGTTTGGACTTTTTTTCTTGGGTATAGGTTTATTTGCAAAATCAGATACAATGGTGTTAATTTGATGTTTCGCCTATCATAGCAGGCTTTTTCAAAAATGGCTCATTCCTTTTTTTTTGGATATGTAAATAAAGCTTTTCATTCCTATCTACAAATAATTAAAAAAAACCTTTGGTAGTCAAATTATAAAAAGACACTTACACTCTTTTAAAACTAACTTAAATTGTTATTCTATTACAAGAATAATAAAATAAGGTTACGTACCGCGAAAAATGCGTGTTGTTAGTTTTCTATATTTTGTTGGTAGGCAGTAGTTGGTTGTTTGCTAGGCAAATCATGTATCCCAGTTGCACGTACAAAAGTGCTTTTATCATGGTTCGTTTGTGAAAAATTTAAAGATAATTTTTTTCCTTTATTTTTTAATTCAGGCATTAGAATAGACTCAGACATTTACGATTATATACTACATTGTAAAAATAATGGCTTAGAACGGAGTTAAAACTATACAATGTTTTTTAATATATCATCATCAAATATATATATATATATATATATATATATATATATATATATATATATATATATATATATATATATATATATATATATATATATATATATATATATATATATATATATATATATATATATATATATTATATATATATTTATATATATATATTATATATATATATATTTATTGTGTGTTTTCATTCCGGGTGTACATCCGTTCACTACTGTCGTTCTGAAAAGAACAGTTTTGCTGACGTTTCGCCAAAATCACATTTGGCATTTTCGAAGCTTTCTTTCTCGCGTCCGAATAGAGACTGAAGTGTTGGTGACTGCGACGCTTCCTTTTATACCCCCACTCGAGGCCGAAGGTTATATCTGCGCAGGCGTTGGTCGTTATTTGTGTTTTCCGGATGGTGCTGTTGTTGTTGCGCTAATTGCGCTTGAGTTTTTGCGATTTTAGATTTGTCGATTATTGTCTTCCATACTGTTGGTAGTTTTAATGATTCGTACCTTTTATTTAAATCACCTTGCTTTTCAATTTCTATGGCTTCTCGGATTATCTTATAATGTTCTATATTGGCAATCTCACTACACCTATCGAAATTTATTTTATGGCCGGTTTCCTGATGATGTAGGAATAAAGCTGAGGTTGTATATATATATATATATATATATATATATATATATATATATATATATATATATATATATATATATATATATATATATATATATATATATATATATATATATATATATATATATATATATATATATATATATATATATATATATATATATATATATATATATATATATATATATATATATATATATATATATATATATATATATATATATATATATATATATATATATATATATATATATATATATATATATATATATATATATATATATATATATATATATATATATATATATATATTCCTGCGGAAATAAGGAGCCGAGATAAATCGATTCCATGGTTTTTTGAACTTGAGGGTAAGTCCCAAACAAATGAATTGGTTGGTTGTTACTAAGTTGGCATTAATTTTACCTTTCCGACCACACAGACAACATTAAAATTCATTCTACCTGGAATTTTTTTATTTACCTTTTTTTATTATCATAGATGTGCTATAGTATTTTTGGCTGATTTGCGAAAAAGAGTAAAAAGTTCCTTTTAAAAACCTTACATACATAATTAATAATTATTATTAATGACTGAACAAATTAAATTTATTTAGTCATTAAAGATATCATTATATAGTATTTTGCCACGTTGTTTTTATGCCTTTAAAGTTTATTTGCAATAAACACGTTAAAGGAAAACCAAACATTTAAGCGTTTAATTAAAATAATTTGACATGCACAATAATATTGACAACAAAACAAAGTGAGCTTATAAATTTTAATTGTGTATGAATTATTTTGAATTGTACGCGAATTGATCGGATTGTTAATGAAAAGCTTCCTGCAGTTGCGGAGTATATTCATATTTTAATAAAGAAAATTTGCCATTTTCCATTGGAAATAAATATGATGCATGTGAGAAAATTCATTAAAATTAAATTGGTTTTATATGGGAAGCTAATTGTATTTACGCCTATTTTTATTGACATGTCTAGGCATAGCTGGGTAGTTTATAATAACTGGTATGTTATGTAAATTTTGATTGCTTTATTATACGTTTTGTTAAAAAAAAACTTGTTACAGAATTCCTTTACGTACAGAAAACATAGTGTATATATGCACGCACATAATTATTTGGTTTCAACTTTATACAAACCTTGTCAACTGCAATTACTTTCAATTTGTTTTTAATTTATTATCAAACACCATTATGGATTAGCATAACGTGTAATCTGCGTATAGTGGAATTCTGTACGAGGAAAGTTGTAGACAAAGGTGAATTCACCGACTTTTGTATTTGTTTTAATTTATTTTTATATTAGTATTGGTATGGAAAAAAATTCAATGCAACAACTCTGGGGCTCCGACTCATCCAAAGAATTTGCGTCTGCTCTATCAGTGGTCATCTGCCAAACTTATCTGTCTCAGTAAACGAACAAACCCCAACACGATAGCTTTCGGTATATCTCAAGTTATCCTGATGGGCCTTGGATAGGTTGGAATTTTCTGAAGCTCTGTATCTTTAATTCCTCCAATACGCTAAAAGTGAGGACGACTAAATGGACCCTATACTCAGGACAGAGTCTTCTCAGTTCAGACATCAGTTGGATAGATGACGAAAAAGTATAGCTAAGTTTTCCTGGCGCTATACCGATGCCTTAAAGAGAAAGGCCCAACATCTGTAATCTCATAGTAGTGTACGAGCTAAAGCAGACAGTCCGCACTATTGATAACCTAACAAGCAAAATTGTACATTTAATCTAAACTCAATGTCTCGACCGCCCTGATGATAGGACAGGTAAATTCAATAGACGGAGGAACGTGGGTAGATGGTAAAATGAATATGCAACGTCTTACGTATGCCTGCATCTAGATATCAAAGCTCGTCTCGCCTCCACTACAGCAAGCGTATTCGTAGCAAATTATTCCACCCAGAGAGCCCTGATTTCCATATTTTGTGTAATCGCTGCTTATAATACTTAAATCCTCAGTCACCTATGTTATACATACGGCGTTGATCGACATCTAAGAATCTATACGACTCGTTATGTTCCAAATAGCGAAAAAGGCTTCCACTGCAGAGGCGTTCGTGTTCAGGATTCTCTCCAAACTGTTCCTTTTGAAGTTTTAATACTGTCCACTTATCTAGACCAAACTCCATTCCATCCATTTTCCAGTATATTCTTGTGCGATTTTCTGAAACTGTTGTAAATCTCGGTCACCCGAAGCGTAAATCGTAAAATCATCCATATGAAATAGATGAATGAGCTTGTCAGTGCCTCACATATAACCACGGGCCTTACGAAGAGACATCGAAATTGGAGGCAACGAGACACTAAAGAGTAGAGCACTAACGGAGTCGAAAATGCCCCACTCCTATAGTAACTGGTGCTGTAATAACATTATTGGATCCCGATGTTTTAGAGAATCTTGATTTGCAAAGTGAAGTAAGTTACTCAATAGAACCCAGTATTGAATCTGGCACAACTAGACAATGTAGAAGATGCTGAAGGTTTCATTATTATTATTATTATTATTATTAATTTTAACATACCGGGTGTCAACGAATCTATCAGATAGGCCATAACTTTTAAAGTATTTGATATATCAAGACGAAATTTTGGTATAGGTAAATGGTACATAAAGAGGAGAGTTTTCGCATATTTTTCACTTTCCGGTCACTTCCAGTTTCACCTGAAATGACTCCAGTTCCAATTTTTTAAATGGAACACTCTGTATACTTTTACATTTTTGGATTCCTGAGAAAATTCTGAGTCAGAATGTGACATTTTAAAAACTTTTTACGCCTACTTGATTTTTTTATAGCTATTTTTAAAATTGCATCTAGGTGGCCATTACCGGACGCAAATTATTCTAAGGAAATAATAAAATAATACAATCGCTAAGTTTTAGTAATAAGTGTGACAGCTAGGAACAAGAGAAATTGATAAAATTAAATTTTTGTGTCTAAGTATTTTTTTGATAAAAGTAAATAATTGATTATCGAGTATTTTTCTTAGTAATATTTAATTTTTGAGCTTATTTTTAATCCAAGCGCAAAAAAGTTAGTACTGTTAGATTCGCGGAAAAATCCTCTTTGAAAAAAAAATTGTTAGACACAAAAATTTGATTTTATTAACTTCTCGTGTTCCTAGCTATCAGACTAATCACTAAAACTTAGCGATTATATTATTCTGTCATCATTTCAGGTCTTTAGATTAATTTGCATCTGGTTATGGCCACCTAGATGCAATTTTAAAAATGGCTATAAGAAAATCAAGTAGGCGTAAAAAGTTCTTAAAATGTCATATTCTGATTCAGATTTGTCTCAGAAATCCAAAAATGTAAAAATATACAGAGTGTTCCATCTAAAAAAAAGAAAACGAAGTGACCGGAAACTGAAAAATATGCGAAAACTCTCCTCTTTATGTACCATTTACCTATACGAAATTTCGTTTTGATAAATCAAATACTTTAAAAGTTATGGCCTGTCTAATAGGTTTGTTGACAACCGGCATATTTATTTACTATAAAATATAAACTATTTTATTTATTATTTTCCCACATAAAAAAAGTCTATTCTAAAAATGGAATTTTACCTAATATTTATTGTCGATTCGCATTAAAATTTTACCAAAAATATAACGACACACCGACAGACCGACGGAAATTAAAGATCGTATTTTTCGGGATCTAGGGACCATAAAACGGATTTTTTTCTCCATTAATATCTCTATAACTTCAGAAGCAGGTAATGTCAGATTTTTAAAAATGTTCAGTAATTATTTAGAAGAATATTCTAAAACCTTAAAAGATTTTGTTTTCATTTAAAATTTTTTCAGAATGTTATTTTGTGCAGTAAAGAAGAACTGGAAAAAAAAATTTTTTTAGAAAAACTAAAAAGTGATTTTTTTGTTTTCCTTTTATTGCGATTGATTTTTTTTCAAAAACGGATTAGCACACAACATAACAAAGTTTATCAAATATTTAGATAACTTACAATAATTTGTTTCATTAAAAAATATTATATAAAAATAGAATTAAGTTTATTTTATTTAAAAATGTAATATTAATTAGATTCTTTTTTTTTGTTTAGCAGTAGTATTTATAATTATTTGAGTTTGAGTATTTTTGATGCTCTTAAAATTTAAAAAGAATTTTAAATTTTAAGGCTATTTCGAAGAGAATAAAGAAAAACTCCATTTTTTAAAATACACATTTAATTCAAAATAAAAACTACAGGTAATTCTATTTTCCATTCGAATTGCATTTTTAGCCGTTTTATTAGATGCAGAGTCTTAAAATTTGGTATGCTTATCAATGACCACTTTTAGGTTATGTATTTCCGGAAATTTAAAAGTAAAGAAACTGCTTTTTTAACTTCCGCTCGGATCAAAAGAAGCCGCCATATATATACTTTTGTTAAAAAAAATGCAATTGCGAAATTTTTCGAAAACTCAGGATTCCTCTCCTATGTGATGCCACCAACGAGTTTATATACAAAAACCAAAGGAGAAGTTCCTTCTCAGTTACTTTCTCACAAAAATAAATTGAGTCCACTAGGATGTTTACAGACGTTTCCAAAACGAAATAGAGGTTACTAAAGGAGCTTTCTTCTAAATCAGATAAGGTACTAAGTTACAAATACATATTAGGGATTCGTAAGATTTATTTAAGTACTTATAGAATAAATAGTTATGGAAAAACAATTGAATTCTAATAATAACAATAATAATAACGTTTATTTATTTACCATATGTATACATTATATAAATAAAAAGTTGAAAATCATAAAAATAATGCAAATAAAAACACGCATTTCAGATTTCTGTAGACCAGAGTCTGTTCTACCAATGCGGCTATAAACTAAACAATGAATTTCGGCGAATAGCTAAATAATAAATTAATAACAAAAATGTACAAAGATTATTAATGAAGAAATCTTAAATATTTCAGTTTTATGACGTGGAATTGTTAAGGTACCCCTGCGAAAATTCAAATGATGTACGTCCGTGCGAAAAGATTCTGTTATAGAGATATGAAGGCGATTTAAATGTAAGAATACAGCTGTTCTGTACTTTTTGAACTCTACGTAAATCATAGCTATCCAAACACGGACCAAATATGTGATGGCAATGATTAAAATGTAACACTATTAATAAATCGCAAAGCTCCTTTTTAGTAGATTGGTCAAAATAATTTCTATCCGGGTATAACGCTTTGAGAGAGCAGTATATTTTTTTAAGAATATAAGAAATATGTGAACTAAATCAAAGATGTGAATCTAAAACGAGACCTTTTTGCGCTTTCAATTATATTTAAACGTTGGTTACCTTTCTTTATATCGACATGTGGCTTTATATCTTTAAGAATATTTTTATTACCAATTAAAAGACAACTGACTTAGACGGATTCAAATTTAGCATATGTTTAGAGGATATTTTAAGTAATTCGTTTAAATCGGAGTTAATTTTAGTATTGGCTTCTTCATAGACAGGAGGTTTAAAAGATAAATACAGTTGCGTATCATCAGCGTAAAGATGATACTGACAGTATTTAAAATATGTATGAAAAGTACTTGTGTAGATCCTAAATAAAAGAAGACCCAAAATGCTGCCCCGAGGAACCCCAGAATCAACTCTAAGAAAATCTGAAAAATTTTGGTCAATCTTCACACGTTGAAATCTATCCGAGAGAAATGATTTAATAATGTTTGACGCATTTATCGAAAACCCTACATAGTGTAACATAAAAAATAATATTTTATGACTTAAAAAATCGAAAGCTTTACTAAAATCGAATAGAATTAATGCTGTCACTTCGCTGTTATCTCGATCAGAAATGATATCGCCAGTAACATCAGCCTTTGCCGTTGCGCAACTATGTCTAGGGCGAAAACCCGATTGTTTCGTTAGTAAAATATTATTTATATTTACATGTGTGCGAATTTGAGCTTCCAGTACTCTTTTTAAAATTTTTGAAAACGTTTTAAGAATTCTTATTAAACGAAATTGAGATACATTCTTAGGAACACTTACTTTGGGAAGGGGTGTGACAACAGCTTTTTTCCATATGTTTGGAAAATATTCTTGAAAAATACATTCATTAACTATATGGGTTATAAATTCAATAATATAAAGACAGCACAAGGATATTAATGTTATATTATTATCATCTGCGCCAGCAACTTTACTTTTAATTTTTTATATAATTTGAAGAATATCATTGTCCGTTACAGTATTAAAAGTTAGCAAGGAATCCAGATTATTTTTAGTGTTATATAAGTAGAAACTTATAGGATCGTTATTTAAAGAATTGTTTTGGTTGAATTTATAAAAAATGTATTAAAATTATTTGTATCTTTAAGAGCCTCTGGAATTTATTTTGTGTTTATTGGTCTTAGCCTATTAAGCTGTTTCCACTTATCTTTTATAGAGCTATTTTGAAATGTATGCCTGGACTTAGCCAGCTCTCTATGTTACCAATGAACTAGTTTTTCTTTTCGTAATAGTCGTTAAAACTGTCAAAGTGTGAAATTAGCGAACGAACATCAATGTGAGTTATACTAAAAGACATTAGAAAAACTCTCAGCACAGAAGAAGAAAAAGAAAAGATTTAGAGAAAGAGATATAAAACAGAGAAAGTAGAATTTAAATGCAATGTAAAAAAATGAAATCAAAATAATATACATGGCAACACATCGCAACATTTTACGTTAACTGTAATAAAAAATGTTTAATCAAATACATTCAAATTAATATCAAGAATCCAGTGAGATATATAGTTTTACATGACAACATTGTATGTAAGGCATTATACAAGGCGACTGAATAAATTAGTTTATTTTTTTATTTATTAGCAGGCATTGTCAAATGCTACAACGCTATAAAATAATATAATATTAAATAATTGAGCAACGTAAAATATGATAAATAACCTAATTTAATAATCATAACTTGGCGCGGGTGGCAATACATATTTTAAATTTTGATAGCTCTTTCCTGAAAATTGACTTGACTTGAGAAAAAGTCCAATCTGGGATATACGTTGGCCAATCTAGGGAACCGTGATATGAATGAGAATTTCTTGAGTCCGAGTGGCCCGATGTTTTCAAGACAAAGCCCTGTATAGTACAAAGTGATGCATGCTCTGAGGTGCTCTAGACTTTATAGCTAGCTCTATAATGCTATACAGAGCAAACTAAGCAGCCGCGGACGAGACAAGTTAATAAGAATAATGTTTGCTAACCTATTCAATCGATTTTAATTAGTTAAGTTAGGTTTAAGATAATCCAAAGTTTACTCTGTATGCCACAGGCATTTGTCTGGCCAGTATAGAAATGGCTATCAACAAAGCCCAGAGCACCTTAGAAAATAGCTCGCTGTGTATTTTACAGGAGTTTGACTTTACGCAGCCCGACCCTATGGCCAGCAATGAGGCTGATTTGTATTCGCTGTGTAATATGTTATAGAGCACTTTTTATGGTCTGTATTATAAGAGAAGCCTTTCAATGCACTAAACTTGAACGTTATAGTGCAGGATGCAGGAAGAAAATTTTAAAAAATATATTCATATTATAGAGAAACCTGCTTTGCTGCAACCGTTCTAATGCATCAATGTCAATTAGAAATAATGTTATAATAAGAAGCTTAATGACACTTTTTTCTATAAAGGTTGCGAGCAAGACGAGATATTGTTGTCCTCGTATCAGGGAATTCAATCCGCAACGCCTTTATTTAAATTGGAAAATATTTTAGAATCTGAAAAACCCTATTTTTATACTAAGTATATAAATTAAATCATCTAAATTTGATTTTCTTTTCATGAAGTGAGCTTTAATACTATATAGTACACTTTGTTGTTTTTTTGTTGTAATCTGTATAAACATCTTTCGCTTTGCCCATTTCAACATACGTCTGATGAATGTATCGCTAATCCAAAATAATTAAAGCTTAGTTGCTTGTTTGATCCGAATATTATTTAGACAAATTTATGCATGTAATATCGTTGCCCCTCAAAAAACTAATTACAGTAAAACATCCCTGACGCGGAATGTTTGTCGGGATTATATTAAAATCCGTGTTTTATCAGTGTACATGTCACACAAAAACTATTCAAATAGTATTCCGTATAAAATAAATTGAACGGATGCAATTCGTCCACGCAACCAAAAATAATAATTTATTTTACTGGAAAAACAAATTTTGAAACACATAGCAAAAATTGAATTTTGTAGGAATCCTTTTGTTTTGGACAGAGTTTTTGATGAAATTGGTTGATCCGAGGAATACTTTTTTGTGGAATATAAACGTGACGTTTTTTCGAATAAGCGAAAAAATTACATCCAAGCATGATCGATTAACTCATTTGCTCTGCCGAAGGTTAACAGTTTATACCATATTGGAATATTAGACATCTATAAGGTTAAAATAAAAGCCAAATTGATTGTTTATCATTTTATAATTAAATTAATTAACCCAAAGTAAAATATTTTATTGTGTTGATATTTATTTTTACCTTAGTCTATGTAGACTATACATACATATACAGGGTGCCTCTAAAAGATCTGTACAAAATGCAACCATATAATCCTGCCACCAAAGTAAGAAGATTTAAGGTAACTGACCTTAGTGCGAAAGTGCTTCCTTAGGAGGCAATTCTCGACCGTCAAAATTTAAAAAATTGTCCTATTATTATGAATAAAAGAAAC
This sequence comes from Kuschelorhynchus macadamiae, assembly GCA_030620095.1. NCBI lineage: Eukaryota > Metazoa > Arthropoda > Insecta > Coleoptera > Curculionidae > Kuschelorhynchus > Kuschelorhynchus macadamiae. The sequence continues at coordinate 1,430,453 of JAUTXW010000026.1, forward strand.
CTATACCGAATTGGATTACAATAGGTATGTGAATTAGTTAGTACTGTAAAAGACATGATATTTTTTTATAGCAGGGGGTACGCAATTGGATAAATTTTGATCGGTTGCTTCCAATTTTTTTTCATATTTTTACTTGTTTAATGAACCACTTTTCAACTCTCATTGCAGGAAAATAATTTTATTTCCAATATTTTTTACCTGGGACATTTTCAATACTTGTTATATTTCTGACAGGTTCCCAAAGATTATTTACAAAATGATACAAAAGGTCTACAGAAAATGATACCGCACATTCCTGAGAATGATTTAGATTACCTTACCTTATAGCTTCGTTATAGCGTAATCAATCGTCAGAATTTAAAAAAAAATATTACTTAGACTAAAAAATATTGCTTTTTAAAAATCAATGATGAAATTTGGTATGTGAATTAGTTCTTTAAAAAACGTTTTTATTTTAGCTGTAAAAGTAAGTATTGTAGACGTGAGAAAAACGGTCGCCGAGATTTTTTTTAGATCTGTACGTTTCAGGGTCCCATAAACCGAAAAACCTGGTTTTTAATTCGGTCGGTCTGTCTGTCTGTCTGTCTGTTCACGACATAGCTAAAAAACTACTAACCCAATTGACTTCAAATTTTGGTTAAACATTTGAAATCATATGGGGATGATCTGGTAATATTTTGGTAAAAATCCAATATGACGAAATAAAATGGCAGCCTAGTGAAAAGTTAAAATTACGAATTTAACATGGCGAAACAAAATGGCGGCCAAGTTAAATGTTTGAATAATGACCATAAAAAAATCTTCTTACTCAATTGACTTTAAATTTTGGCAGAAAAATTAATTGTAATATACGGATAAACTCTTACAAATGTAACATGACGGTACAAAATGGCGGTGTGGGTCAATGTAAAAATTACTTATTCAATATATTTGAAACTGTACTCAAAAATCAAGTGTGACATAAGTAGAAACTGGTAAAATATTGGTAGAACAAAACGGTGCCCAATATTAATGTTTGAAAATTGAAATATACTGTATATATGTGTTACTAAATGACTATGTAACGAACTAAATTGGGTCACACTTCTCTATTCCTAATAAAAGGAATTATTCACAGCGAAAGAAGTTTTGGGTAAAGAAAATTTACCGATTGTTTACATATCTTCTTGAATGGAACGTGCTACGTTTGTATTTAAAAATTGTTCTGTTTCCTTGGTCATTTTCGCAACTTGCAATTTTTTTTTTATTTTTTAAATTTTAAATATTATAAACAGAATCTTTTACAAGGCCTGTACAAACAGAGAAGTTACAGTTTTGATATTGGATTTAGCTCTGACCATGAAGTGTGTGAATTAGTTTCTGGTAAGAAGTCTTAGAGATTTTTTTACAGACAACAAAATTATACCAAATAATGTTTGTATATTCATTATCTGGAACTTTCTATAATAATTATCATCATAAAATGCGGTTTAGTGTATATATTTACATCAATTTACAATTCGAATGTGATGTTTTTTTTAATACTACTCAAAAACTAATTAACATTTCTGACCCGCAATATTTATCGGGATTATATTAAAAGTCGTGTTCCGGTATACGTTATGGTGTAAAGCGGTTAATTTTTTTTTCTTTGTGAGATAAACAAACTATTGCTTTTTTATATTGCTTTATTTTCTGAACTATTTTGTTAATAAGATTTTTGATAATATACCATAATAAAACATATAGCGGTTAATATTGGTTCGTTACTGCGGTTTTATATGTATGTATACTATTTACCCTTCTTTCCAACACTGTGGAATTTAAGCCTTTTTTTTTAAGTATTCAGTATCTTGCCGCTCTCAATTTTTATAGCATTTTTATGCACTTTTAGCTCCGTTTTTAAAAATCAATACAGCTTTCTTTACCTTTTTTTATCGATAGGTACCGGATCACCTTCAATTTGTATTAGATTATGTAGAGCGGAAGTATTTTTAGGCCTTCTTTCTACCAGAGGTGATTAATAATTCTCTTCCAAATTCTTCCAATATATTTATTGGTCGTTCGCATATTTATTCTCCTATCTAATATTTAATATGCATTTTCAAGATTCTTTTAATTATCTTCCACCTACACATCATTGGCTTACGACTAATTTTTTTATAAACATGTGTTCAAAGTTATTTCAATTTTAAAATACAGGGAGTCATATATTTGTTTTTATATCAGATTTTTGATTAACACTTTTAAAATATTTATGCTGATTTTGATGAAACTTGGCAAGCTTGTTTTATGAGAGACATATTTTAATTTTAATAAGATTATTATTATAAATTCCAGTGGTATCCTGTGACGGTAATATAAATAAATATTTATTATACGACATTTTTTTTATATTTCTATTTTTCTCAAAATACATTTAAAGAATCATTATTAAGAATGTACTTATCGAATAGACATTAAATTTTTAAGAAAAATCATGTGTGATATAGGGATAAATTGATAGAATTTTGGTTGGGAACCCATGATGGCTCAATAAAATTGCCGTGAAATGAAATGTTTAAAAATTAATTACCAAAAAATTATTTATATAAATGACTTGAAAATTTGCAGAAAAATTGAGTGGAAAACAGGGATAAGCTGGTAAAATTTTAGAGTGAATCCTATATGGCAAAACAAAATGGCGGCCTAACAAAGCGTTTAATTCCTCGATAGAACTTGGAAACTTGGAAAAAAAAAATTAATTATATAATTTTTATAGACTATGTAAATAAAGTTTTTAAAAATTAATAATAATAATAATATAAAAACGTCGGTAAAAATTTCTATACCCACAACTAGGGATGGGAGATATTAGATTTTACCTATCTAAATTTTATTTATCGATATGTCGGTTCTTATAGGTATTCCTACCTATTAATAGTTTATTGCTACCTATCGTTATTTGCCACTATCTATCGACAGAAGGCAAAAATTATTGAAGAGCAAAATAAACGTTCTCATCTTTGGAATAATGCTACCTATCGGTATTATCAGCTACCTATTGTTACCATTGGATACCTATTGGCACTTATCGATAACTATCAATATATCGATAAAACGTCCATACTTACTTACAACTTCCCTTGCATAAAATTCCAATATACAGAGATAACATATTTTATAAAATATTTTATTTGGTAATAAAAAAATTTAAATAAATTTGTTTATAAAATTTATATAAAGTTATTACCAAATAATTTTAAGAGAGAAGTTTTGGGTGGAGGCGAAATCACCATTTTTTTTAATTTACATAGCTCTTTTTTAACCTTAACTTTTACAAACCGTAAGAGCGTTTTAGTTAGGTCACGATTTAAATTATTATTAAAATAATATACGAAAAACTGTACTTTTTCATATTATGTCGGCAGGGGTCAATTTTGTTGATGCAATCTGTATAATCTGTGATAATCTGCATTTTTATAGCTTTGCCCGTTTTAAGATATGTACATCTGATAATTGTATCGCTAATACAAAATAATTAAACTTTGTTGGTTGTCTGATCCGAATGTTATTCAGATAAATGTATGCATGTAGTATCGATGCCCCTCAAAAAACTAATTTCAGTAAAATATATCTGGCGCGGATATATTTGTCGGGATTATATTCAAATCCGTATTTTATCAAGGTACATGTCACAAAAAACTGTATAAAATAAATTGAACGGATGCAATTCATCCCCGCAAAAAAGCACAATTTATTTTAAACGAAAACAAATTTTGAAACACAAATACATGACTTACATAGCAAAAATTGAATTTTATAGGAACCCATTTGTTTTGAACAGTTTTCGATGAAATTGTTTGATTCAAGGAACACGTCTTTATAAAGTACAAACGTGACATTTTTTCGAATAAGCGAAAACATATTATAAGAACTCGATCTCTGATTATACCAGTGGCTCTCCCGAAGTTTAACTTTAAGGTTAAAATAAAAGCCAAATTAAAGTTTAAACAAAGAAAAAGTATTGTGAGTAATATCAATAAATGACATTCCTTAAGCAAATTTTAATGAACACAGACATACACGTTTACCATTTTATAAGTGAATTTACCCGACATATTACTTTTTATTATTCTAATTTTTTCTACCTATTTCTATTTTTATATTAATCTATTTAATATATCTATAGAAACAATTATTATTTAAAAACATTTAACAAATACATTTTTTGAATCTGTAAATAATTTTGATGAATGCTTAAATGGAATTTTGTAAAGTATTTTCATTATACTAATGTTTAAAATTATTCTTTGCCTGAATACTTGCGATTAATTATTTGAATCCTCCAGTGGAAATCTCTTTTAATTACCGCTACCGTTACTTGTTGGGAATGTCTTTTACTAAGTAAACGAAAGCACTTGATTAAAATTTTCATTTAATTTACTTGAAAAAATACACCTGAAAATTATTTGATCAACACTGTGGTTTAAAATTAGAATAAAATGAGTTTTCTCATCAAAAAAGTATCATACAATTGATGTTTGTTATAGAAAATATGTCGATAATAAAATACCTTACACATAATAAAGATAATCTAGTGAAAAATGTCGTTTTTCAGGACAAACCTTTATGAATTTTTTTTTTTGGATAAGGTAAATGATTTAATTATTAATAATAATAATAATTGTAATTAGTAATCTATTTATTAACGGGCAGTGTCTAATTTTACATTAGTTAATAGGTACTTACTTACAGACCTTATAAAACTAAATTACCTAATTCAATAACGATAACTATATATTTTTTAAATTGTTGAAATCTGACTGCCATGAGAAATAGTCCAATCTGGGATATTCATTAGCCAATCTAGACCATCGTGATATAAAAAATTGGCCATAATTAGGTCTCTGATTTGGTATATATGAGGAACCACGAGAGCACGAACTTCTTGGGGATGCCAGCCAGCGGCCCGATCTTATCTAGCACGGAACATTTTATGATCTTTAGTATTTCGGCACGCCTTCAGCTTTTTTATTTGTACATCGTATTCATTTGGTGAATCGGTAGAATCAGGTCAGTTAAGTTGTACGCCACAAACATTAGGAATTAGTGTTGAACCACCAAATTAATGGAAATGATTGTACTGACCTCATTAATATTATTATATACGACTTATAGCAGAAATTCTTACTTGAAAAAGTCAATTAGAAAATCATAATAAGATGAAACTTCTCGGTAAAGGTTGCGAAGATGAGGCAGTACTGAGGGATATCACTATCTATAAATGGTTTTGTTTAAATTGAAAATTATTGAAGTAGTTTTTTTTTGCTAAGTATATAAATTAAGACTGTTTTTCTTCATAAAATGCGTTGTCAGGTTAACTTTTTGTTCCCATTTTCAATTCATATTTGATTGTATTTTACTTGCCTTCTAAGAGGGAGTTATTTTATTCGTAAAAAATAAATCTCCGGGATATTTGCAGGTCTTTGTGTTATAGGGAGTCTAGATTCCGAAAAACATACTATGCCATTTCTGACAATCTGTCGTTCTGCCTTTGCGCGACATAGCTCAAAAACTACTATCCGATTGACAATACAGATGGACCAGAAATCAAGGCTTATATAGAGATGGCCTGGCAATATTTTGATAAACAGCGAATCCGTCGGACAAAGTGGCGGCCCCATAAATATTTAAAGAGTCATTATTAAGAAACTACTTATCGAATAAACACCAACATTTGCACAATAATCCAGTGTCAGATAGAGATAAACTGGTAAAATTTTGATATGAAAACATTATGGCGAATCAAAATGAATCAGTCATTTGTTTAGAAATTCAAGAAAAAAATTACTTATCGAAATGAAAGTTTGCAAAAAAGTCAAGTGTAAAATAGGGCTAAACTGGCAAAAATTTAGTGCAAATTCTATATGGCAAAATGAAATGCCGTCTTAATAAAACGTTTAGTTGTTCGGTAAAATTACATGTCTTGGAACAAATTTATGAAGGAAAATAATACATTACAATATTTATTTTTATAGACTATGTAAACAAAGTTTTGAAAAATAAATAATGATAATAATGTTATAAAAATATATTAAAGATAAATAAAAAATCGGTAAATTTGCCTTTACCTACAACTTCTCTTGTGCAGAATTTCACTACGTACAGATAAGACAGTTTATAACGTCTGATTGAAAGTGGTGCGTCTTTATTGTTTTGGTTTTACAACCTTTCGAATGGTAATCTCCAAATATTTTACAGCGTAAACTTAATGCTAACTCTATATAAAGCTACGGGCTTATATACTAGTCGTGTGCGGTACTGCGTAAAATCTCCGCCCACCTGAACCATGAAGTTTTTGGAGATCAGTTTGAGCTAGAATTGGCTTCCGTATGTTTGGAACATCAACGCTAGGCTTACTGAATATGCTGCTTCTATAGACTTTCATTTTTGCCATCGCAAAATTTTAGCCTCCGATTACTGCATCCGGTGTTAGTTTGACTAGAAGTGTGCTTATGCCCGATTTTGACGTCTCTTGTTTTGAGTATGATTAAAATGTTCCTTGCCCCTTATATTAAGTGGGTCAGAAGGCTACTTAATGTAATCCTCGATTAAAAAGAGATTTTGATGTTGAAATCTAATAGCCAGTATTCTCCGAATTTTATTGTGAAAAATGGTGTTTCTTATAGATCATAATTTGTCGTAGTATGATAATCGTTTTGTAATTTTGATATTGTATTATTTATTAATAATAATTGAGGTTGAGATATTGTCCAGTGTGTGTGGGTTTTTGGTATACTGTAGTTTTGAAGCCCTTCGCAGTTGCTTAACAAGAATGTCAAAAAAAGGCAAAGACAAATTTTCCTCTTTCTTTATTGTAAACTTAATGTATGTTCTTATGCCATGTAAATGATTAAAAAATTCTGTTAAGTTGTTGCTATTTGTTATTGTTAATATTATTATTATTTAGATTTATTATAAATTTAATTAACATTCTATAAAATTAAAGTATGTAATTTGTGTTTTCCTCATTAAAAAATTGTTTTATTCTAGACAACAAAATTTTACTAGTTTATCCTTATTTCACACTTCATTTTTCTGCCAAATTTCAAGTCAAGTGGATAAGTAAATAATTGGTACCAAATTTTTTAACATTAAATTAGGCGGCTTATTTGTTTCGTTATTATGGTTACACACCAAAACTATACAATGACATTTCATTTTTGTGCAAAATTTGAGGTTCATTCGATATGTAGTAATGATGTTTTATAATATTTTGTGATGCCGTCATTTTATTCCCCCATATTGCATTTTTACCAAAATTTTACCATGCCACACTCATATGACCCTTGACTTTTGACCAAAATTTGAGTTGGATAAGCAGTTCTTAAGCTATGTAGCCTCAGTCGGTAGTTTGATAGACCGACTGAAATGCGAAAATGTTTTCAAGATCCGAGGAACCTAATCCGCAAATATATGCAAAATGTTTTATTTCCGATTTTACCGATAGTTTTCACATACCTTTAAAAAAAATTTTAAGAACGTCTTATATAGGCCACGATTTAGATTTTCATAAATAGGATATAGAAAAAAATTCTCTACTTTTTGTTGATGATATTTCTAGCTTTCCCCGTTTTAACATTCGCCTGATGTATCGCCAATCTAAAATGGCTAAAGCTTTGTTGGTTGGTCCAATAATTTTTAATTTAATTCAAATAGTATTTTGTGTAAAATAAATTGAACGGATGCAATTCGTTGTAGCAGCAAAAAATAATTATTTATTTTAGTCGAAAATAAATCTTAAAACGCAAATACGTAGCTTACATAGCAAAATTTGAACTCGTTTGTTATGGACAGAGTTGTCGAATTAATTGATACAAGGAACTCGTTCTTATGGAATACTTCTTTTCCAATATCTTTTTAACTACATTAATTTTTAAAAAAAATATTTCGTCAATGATTTTCAAAAGTAATTAACAGTTTTTTTTGAAATTCCACCTTTAAAGGGATGAATTATGTTTTTACATTTTTAGCAATATCTTTTCAATTATATGAGTTTCTAAAACAATTGTATAATCAATGGCTTTCGAAAATATTTATCTAAAAACAGGTTCCTGTATTTTTGAATTTACATCCTAGGAGAAGTGTCAAGGGATAAGATGTGTTTGTACATTTTTTACAACATCTCTTCATCTCTTCTTCTATCATCAACAGTTTTTTAAAACAATAACTTCAAAATCAGTTTCTGGGTTTCTGGGTTTCTTGACATTCCAAACATAAAGGTGCGACTTGTTGTCAAATGTGTTTTTTGTTTTATACAATATCTTTATAACTAGATGATATTTTAACAAAGTTTCATTGCCAATGCCAAATCTTTGAACTTCCAAACAAAAAATCTTTAAACTTCCACCCAAAAAATCTTTAAACTACCACCCTGGAGGATATGAAATGTCTTTTTCATTTTTTGGAGTATTTCTAAATGAGATTTTAAGGCGATTCAGTTATCAATGGCTTTTCAAAATAATTATCCAAAAGCATTCTGAGATTTCTTAGAAATTCCATTCTTAAGGTGGTGATATGTAATTATGTTTGCTTAAAATATCTTTCCAAGTAATTAAGATATTACGGCGACAATTTTGTCAAACTGTAAGAAAGCGTCCATATTCTCTAAGAGACCAAGTTTCAAATGACTAAACTAGAAATAAGACACAAAGTCTCGGTCTCAGTCAAAAAGAGTATAATGCGGTTACACGTGTTTCGCCTTTTCAAGCATCATCAGACCTACAATTAATATAACAATCAAAAACTATCACTATAAATATATCAAATTCAAACAAACCTTCGACATTAACTAAAATCACAAGAACAAATCAAACAACTATAACGTCACATGTTGAAATACACACTGAGATGAGGTTAAGAAACTAAGGTATTGACACGCGCAGATAAAAGTTGAATCAAATAAAAGACAAAAAAATATAAAAATAAAAAATATAAAAAAAAGGTTATTGATATACCCAGGAATTGAACCCAAGCCCCCGGCCTGACACACCGAGATACTGACCACCACTCTACCAGCAGATCCAATGAAAAGTTTATACATTATCATCCTGCTGATTAATATTAGTACCAAGATTATTAAAAATTAGTTGAGGTTCGAAATTGAAGACATCATTAACACAATGTAAAACTGGGCTTCTCTTAGCCCTTGTAATTTCCATCTTCTCTAACAAATCCAGCCTTTTAGTCTTTGGACACTCGTGTAGTATCTTAACATTGTTTGGTAAAGAAAAATGGTGTCCAGTTGTTAGCAAGTGGTTAGCAAAAGCCGACTTTGTCTCAGTGATATCAGTGTTTTTATATCTATCGAAAAGACTAAAATGTTCCCGGACCCTAGTAGAAATCCTTCTCCCTGATTGTCCGATATACACAGCAGAACAATCTCCACAGCCTAATGAGTACACTCCTGATTTTGAGAGATGTTCAGTCTTATCTTTGGTCATTTCTAGATGTCTCTTAAGTGAGTTCATTATTTTAAAAGCAATTGAGACATCTAAATGTTTGAAAAACTTCGCCACCTGCATTGAAATATTACCAAAAAATGTTAAACCTTTAAAGCATTTTTTAAGTGTTGGTTTAGAGTGAATAATATTAAAGGAAAGTTTGTATTTATTGAAAAACTTAAAATAAAGTCTATTGATGGAGTGGATAGGAAAACCGTTGTTGAAAGCAAATTGAAAGCTTTCCTGGAAAGAGGTATTTTGAACAACCGGTAGAAAAATGAGTTGAAGGCTGCAAACTTGTGTGAGTGAGGAGAAATGGAACTAAATTGAATAACGTTATCTGTAGACGATCGTTTTCTGTATATTTCAAATTCTATTTTGGTATTGTTCCTGATTAACATTAAATCTAAGAAAGGTAATCTACCCTCATTCTCCATCTCTAAAGTAAGATCTATTTTGTTATGAAGGGAATTAAGAAAATTTAAAAAATCGGTCAACTCCTGATTGTTTCCTTTCCACACGATACATATATCATCTACGTACCTCTTGTAAGCTAATAGATGCTTGGCAAAACGGCTTTTCATAATCCTTGCCTCCAAATGACTCATAAAAATCTCACTAAGAAAAGGGGAAAGGCAGGAACCCATCGCTAGACCCGTTAACTGTCTAAAAAATAAGCCATTAAATTTGAAAAAATTTTGGTTCAGTACAGTGGAGAGCAGAGAAACGAGATTCTCCTTTACTAGTGCTGGTAGGGCAGTTTTGTCTAATAAACTCTTTACCAATTTAATGCATTCGTTGGGGGGTATGCTGGGGAACAAATTTTTTACATCTAAGGAAATTAATATTGCATCATGCGGAATGTCAACATTTTTGAGGTACTGCGCCAAATCAACCGAATTTTTTGTGGAGTAAGTATTCTGAAAACCCGTAACCTCTCTCAAAACTTTATTTAGCCACGAAGACAAACGGTAACAGGGTGAGTCAACAAAAGACACCACGGGTCTGATAGGGTTTCCCTCCTTGTGTACCTTAGGTAAACCGTAGAGCAAAGGCGTTCTAGGATTCATAGGATACAAATTATATTTCGAGGTTTTAAAATATTCCAAAGTTACCAACGTTTGATTAAGAACACCTTTAACCTTCACAAAGAATGGATTTGTGGGGTCCCTATTGATACTCTGGAACTCACCAGAGTCCAGGAAGTCTACAACCTTCTGCACGTAATCAGCTCTTTTCATAACCACCAAACAAGAGCCTTTATCTGCTTTGGTGACGATCAGGTCGTGGAATTTTATTTTATTTTTCAATGAATCAAGATCAGTTTTTCTAAAATTACACTGTTTTTTGTTAGAGAAGCCGGAATTTAAAAAATTAGTAAGTTTTGCTCTTAGAATATTCTTGTTAGCTATGTCAGTACTCTGAATGATGTTCTCAGCCTCAACCGCAAGTGTCTCTTTTGTTCTCAAATCTATATCATGCGATAGATTGTATTTTAGATTGTGGTTTAATAATTTTTCTCCTTGTGAAGTAAAAACAACATCTGTTAAGTTTAAAAAACGTGCATGAAAATTTAAATGGGGATTTGCAAGATTTTGCCTATATTCGTTAATATTATTTGACTGTAAAAAGGATCTTTGATTGCATTTAAGTTTATGAATTTTCTTACCCAATCTGCGAAAAGTGGCACTACCAAACGATTCAACGTCATCTCTAAACATCGAATCCAGAACAATAAACTCTAAAAAATGATACATAGATGTTAAAGTAAAAAATAAGTACTTCAGTCGAGAGTTAGCCGAATTTAAATTACTATAGTGACTCCTAATCTCTTCCTTCAACCATACGATTCTTGCATTTTCCAATGCGGCTTCGGAGGATCTGATGTGACCATTACATCTAATCTTGACGAATCTTGGAGTCAACTTGAAAAATAAACATTGTTGGAGAAACCAAATTTTAAGCAGCAAATTCTTCCGCAAAATTAAGTTTTTCCGGTAAAGTTGGACGAGCTTCGCCTGACTGGCATTTTCAAACTGTAAGAGAGCGTCCATATTCTCTAAGAGACCAAGTTTCAAATGACTAAACTAGAAATAAGACACAAAGTCTCGGTCTCAGTCAAAAAGAGTATAATGCGGTTACACGTGTTTCGCCTTTTCAGGCATCATCAGACCTACAATTAATATAACATTCAAAAACTATCACTATAAATATACCAAATTCAAACAAACCTTCGACATTAACTAAAATCACAAGAACAAATCAAACAACTATAACGTCACATGTTGAAATACACACTGAGATGAGGTTAAGAAACTAAGGTATTGACACGCGCAGATAAAAGTTGAATCAAATAAAAGACAAAAAAATATAAAAATAAAAAATATAAAAAAAAGGTTATTGATATACCCAGGAATTGAACCCGAGCCTCCGGCCTGACACACCGAGATACTGACCACCACTCTACCAGCAGATCCAATGAAAAGTTTATACATTATCTTCCTGCTGATTAATATTAGTACCAAGATTATTAAAAATTAGTTGAGGTTCGAAATTGAAGACATCATTAACACAATGTAAAACTGGGCTTCTCTTAGCCCTTGTAATTTCCATCTTCTCTAACAAATCCAGCTTTTTAGTCTTTGGACACTCGTGTAGTATCTTAACATTGTTTGGTATAGAAAAATGGTGTCCAGTTGTTAGCAAGTGGTTAGCAAAAGCCGACTTTGTCTCAGTGATATCAGTGTTTTTATATTTATCGAAAAGGCTAAAATGTTCCCGGACCCTAGTGGAAATCCTTCTCCCTGATTGTCCGATATATACAGCAGAACAATCTCCACAGCCTAATGAGTACACCCCTGATTTTGAGAGATGTTCAGTCTTATCTTTGGTCATTACTAGATGTCTCTTAAGTGAGTTCACTGTTTTAAAAGCAATTGAGACATCTAAATGTTTGAAAAATTTCGCCACCTGCATTGAAATATTACCAAAAAATGTTAAACTTTTGAAGCATTTTTTAAGTGTTGGTTTAGAGTGAATAATATTAAAGGAAAGTTTGTATTTATTGAAAAACTAAAAATAAAGTCTATTGATGGAGTGGATAGGAAAACCGCTGTTGAAAGCAATTTGTTTTATAATCTGCAATTCCTGATTGAAAGCTTCCCGGGAAAGAGGTATTTTGAACAACCGGTAGAAAAATGAGTTGAAGGCTGCAAACTTGTGTGAGTGAGGAAAAATGTAACTAAATTGAATAACGTTATCTATAGACGACTGTTTTCTGTATATTTCAAATTCTATGTTGGTATTGTTCCTGATTAACATTAAATCTAAGAAAGGTAATCTACCCTCATTCTCCATCTCTAAAGTAAAATCTATTTTGTTATGAAGGGAGTTAACAAAATTCAAAAAATCGGTCAACTCCTGATTGTTTCCTTTCCACACGATACATATATCATCTACGTACCTCTTGTAAGCTAATAGATGGTTGGCAAAACGGCTTTTCATAATCCTTGCCTCCAAATCACTCATAAAAATCTCACTAAGAAAAGGGGAAAGGCAGGAACCCATCGCTAGACCCGTTAACTGTCTAAAAAATAAGCCATTAAATTTGAAAAAATTTTGGTTCAGTACGGTGGAGAGCAGAGAAACGAGATTCTCCTTTACTAGTGCTGGTAGGGCAGTTTTGTCTAATAAACTCTTTACCAATTTAATGCATTCGTTGGGGGTATGCTGGGGAACAAATTTTTTACATCTAAGGAAATTAATATTGCATCATGCGGAATGTCAACAGATTTGGCGCAGTACCTCAAAAGAGATGATATATGTATCGTGTGGAAAGGAAACAATCAGGAGTTGATCGAACAAATTGCTTTCAACAACGGTTTTCCTATCCACTCCATCAATAGACTTTATTTTAAGTTTTTCAATAAATACAAACTTTCCTTTAATATTATTCACTCTAAACCAACACTTAAAAAATGCTTCAAAGGTTTAACATTTTTTGGTAATATTTCAATGCAGGTGGCGAAGTTTTTCAAACATTTAGATATCTCAATTGCTTTTGAAACAGTGAACTCACTTAAGAGACATCTAGTAACGACCAAAGATAAGACTGAACATCTCTCAAAATCAGGAGTGTACTCATTAGGCTGTGGAGATTGCTCTGCTGTATATATCGGACAATCAGGGAGAAGGATTTCTACTAGGGTCCGGGAACATTTTAGCCTTTTTGATAAATATAAAAACACTGATATCACTGAGATAAAGTCGGCTTTTGCTAACCACTTGCTAACAACTGGACACCATTTTTCTATACCACACAATGTTAAGATACTACACGAGTGTCCAAAGACTAAAAAGCTGGATTTGTTAGAGAAGATGGAAATTACAAGGGCTAAGAGATGCCCAGTTTTACATTGAGTTAATGATGTCTTCAATTTCGAACCTCAACTAATTTTTAATAATCTTGGTACTAATATTAATCAGCAGGAAGATAATGTATAAACTTTTCTTTGGATCTGCTGGTAGAGTGGTGGTTAGTATCTCGGTGTGTCAGGCCGGAGGCTCGGGTTCAATTCCTAGGTATATCAATAACCTTTTTTTATATTTTTTATTTTTATATTTTTTTGTCTTTTATTTGATTCAACTTTTATCTGCGCGTGTCAATACCTTAGTTTCTTAACTTCATCTCAGTGTGTATTTCAACATGTGACGTTATAGTTGTTTGATTTGTTCTTGTGATTTTAGTTAATGTCGAAGGTTTGTTTGAATTTGGTATATTTATAGTGATAGTTTTTGATTGTTATATTAATTGTAGGTCTGATGATGCCTGAAAAGGCGAAAGACGTGTAACCGCGTTATACTCTTTTTGACTGAGACCGAGACTTTGTGTCTTATTTCTAGTTTAGTTATTTTTGTCAAAGGTTCCTAAAAGAATTGCCTAAAAATCCATTTCGCGATTTTTAAATTCCACCTTTAAGGGGCCAAGTGTGTTTTAACCTTAATTTTAACTAAATTAGAGAAGAAGAAAGAAGTGTGGTGAAACCCGAGACGCATGCCGGCGTAATAAAGGTATGCTTTGCCAGTCAATTGCCAGATTAACATTAAGGAAAAACCTACGATTTGCAGCAGAGTTCTAATTCGGCAAAGTCAATTAGAAAAACTAAATAATATAAAGCTAGGTGACATTCTGTTCTATAAAGGTTGCATTGATATCCTTTTGTGTTAGGGAATTGACTCTGCTTAAATGCTTTGGTTTAAATTGGAAGTAATTCAAAAATTTAAAAGTCACATTTTCTGTACTAATATATAAATTAAAACGTAAAAATTTAATTTTTCCTCATAAAATGCGGTTTAGGATACCACTTTGATACAATTAATATTTGATGGTTTTTAATACTACATAGTATATTTCGAAAACTTTAACGTTTTAATTTAGGTCACGTTTTGTATCCTCATTAATGAGATATACGAGAAATTTTGTACTTTCTCTAAATAGCGGTCGATCTCGTGTTTGTTGATGCAATCTGTGTAATCAAGTTTCTAGCTTTACACGTTTTAATATACGCCTGATGAATGTATCGCTAATCTAAAATAATTAAAGCTTTGTTGCTTGTTTGATCCCAATATTGTTCAGATAAATTTATGCATGTAATATCGTTGCCCCTCAAAAAACTAATTACACTAAAACATCCCTGGTGCAGATATATTTGTCGGGATTATATTAAAATCCTTGTTTTATCACTGTACATGTCACACAAAAACCATTCAATAGTATTCTGCATAAAATAAATTGAACGGATGCAATTCGTCCCCGCAACAAAAAAGCATAATTTATTTTAGGCGCAAAACAAATTTTGAAACGTACAAATGCGTAGCTTATATAGCAAAAATTGAATTTTTTAGGAACGCGTTTGTTTTGGACAGAGTTTTTGATGGAATTGGTTGATCCGAGGAAAACGTTTTTGTGGAACTCAAACGTGACATTTTTTAGAATAAGCGAAAAAATAGTATGCAAACGTGATCGGTTATCTCATTTGCTCGGCCGATGTTTAACTGTTTATACTATAATTGACCAATAGAATTCTATAAGGTTAAAATTAAAGCCCAGTTGAAGTTTAAACGCAGATAAAAGTTTGGTACGTAATACCATTGGCATCCTTATAGAGCCATTGGTAATGCCAATAAATATCATTTACTAACCAAAAATTCTTTAATGAAAGGATTGTTTTAATTTCACAATATTACATGTTTATCATTTGACAACTTAATTGATCTAACCTATCATATTTTATTGTTCTAATATATATTTTTGCATAAGTTTATGTAATATATTTTTTTTATATTCTAACAGATACATTTATTGACTCAATGTTTAAAAGAAATCGTATTGGTTAAATTAATATTTAAAATTATTAAATAATGTATTACTCGTTTCTTAAATACATGAGATTAAGTATTGAAAAGTAAAACTCTTATTGAACAGAATCTTAAACAACAGTGTGAGACAAAATATAGGCAATCAATGCATGAAACCTTTCTTAGAATTATTACGAAAATTAGGTAAAATGGTTGGGATTTTTTCAATCGGGAACTCTTTAGGAGCAACTGATCATTTAATAATGTCATGTTATTTTTGTGTTTCTTTTTTTCAATACCTTTAAGTAAAGTTACTTTCTTGCTCTTGCGTTTTACATGTAAAATTTAAAAATTTCCAACAATAACATGGCTTTCCTGAATTAAATGTTTAGACTAATTGGAATTCTCTTTTTTTTTCTGTAACTAAATATATGCTCAGTGATTATTTTTTAAATGTTCAGCCCATTTGTCAAATACAGAGTTTCGAACAGGTTCCACAGTTTAGCTTATTAACACTGCATTTATTATGTTTTTTGGCTTTTGTCTTATTGTTTTTAATGTATTTCACAAGGGTACAATTAATATTTTATATGTATACATGTCAGAATATTTTTGTGTATCATGTATATACTAAAGAACCTCAATCTTTAGCGTACTGTATAAATAAAAGTTTATATAAGTATGTGTTCTAAATTGATTCGTTTTCGAGATACAGCTAGTTTGTCATATTTTTTTAAACTGGGTTTTCATTAATATTTTTAAAATAGTTATACCGTTTTTGATACAATTTAGCAAGCTTGTTTATAGTGATAGAGGACTTATTTTGATGTAATAGGATTATAATTATTTATTTCAGTGACGTCTAGGATGGTAAATTGTTTTTTTATATTCATGTATATTAAGCATTCAAATTTATTTATCTTCTTTGTTCTTGCCTCGTTTTCGTGAAAAAAGGTGTTACATTCAAATTATAAAAAAATTGAGCTTCCTTGTATCGAAGAACGCAAAATGATTACGCTACCATAATTACACATAAACATTACGCACAAGATCATCTGTTGAAAATAACCCTGATTTTTGCATATGGAAAATTTTAAATATAACGCAAACATCAGTAAATACTGAATATAATTTATAAAGTACATATTATAATCCGTGAAATTGGAACTATAGTAATGACTGAAGAAAGTCAATTTATTACGCAGTTAAGAGACTCCTAAGATTAGTAATCTCCTCATTTTAAAAACATAATTGCCCCCCAAAGCAAATCCATTTGAGGTTTATTATTTTTATTTATTTAGTGGTCTTCTGTTGCTATATATTTAGAAAAGATAAAGACAAGTCGAACAATCAGGTAACAACATACAAACGTATAGTGACATAACACTTACGTATAACTGACAAATTGCCAGCCTTGCGTATCGTATTCTTCTACGGTATAAAAAAGTTTTGTATTAGAAAATATACTTCAGTAATGTTTCAGTCTCAGCAGAGAGAATATTAAAAAAATATTGTGGAATAAATTAGTGATATTTTAATTGAACGTATTTCAAATGATTTTTATAAAAATTAATTTTAGTAGTTTCTTCAGTTTATTTTTAAATTATATTCAGTTAACCTTAATGCCTTATATAAGTATATAGAGGTAACCTTCACGATTTTGCTATATTTAAAGTCTGCCTGCAAGTCTGTATCTAATTCAATCTATATATTAGTCATATGAATCGTTTCTGAAATACGAATATTTTGTGACTCTCGCCTACTTGGTCGCAGAGTAGAATGTGCGCGCTTATATGTGGATATTTAAAGACACAAATATTTAGCAAATAACTGATAAATAATAATAATATTAACAATAATAATAATATTAATAATGATAATATTAATAATAATAATAATAATAATAATAAAAATAGCTACTAAAAACAAAACTGAATTCCAAAAATCTAACGAAAGCTAGGTGTTAAACCTCCGCCATACCATTCTTACGTATTAGTTTGGTATCTGGTCACACACAGACATAGAAAACATTCACATTCTCATACGCTCTGAATTCACTAAACACAGGAAGTTACATCCCAACGCATGCAAGGAAAGACTCACTATCGAGAGAAAAGAAGGAGGAAGGGGAATTATAGATATACAATCGCTAAATAAAAAACAAATTTACGAATTCAGAAAATTCTTCCACAACAAACAAACTAACCCCCACAAAGCAATAGTGAAGGCAGACAAGAATTATACACCGCTCGACCTGTCTCAAATGAGCCACGCAGCAGACGCACATAGTCACATCCAATCACGACTAGAAAAGATGAACACCTGGTCTAAAAAAACACTTCACGGAAGACACAAATACCACATAAAGCAAGACCATAAACATAAAAAGCTTTCATATACGTGGTTACAAGAAGGGCAGCTGTTCCCTGAAACAGAAGGCTTCCTGCTTGCCATCCAGGACAAAGTCATAGCAACCAGAAATTACCGAAAGCACATCATCAAGGACACAACCATTGAAGATGAGAGGTGTAGGAGATGTCACCAGCAGAGAGAAACTATCGATCACATAACGAGTTGATGTAGAATAATGGCCGGAACTGAATACACCGCGAGACATAACTCAGCAGCGAAGGTCGTTCATCAAGCATTAGCCACAACATACAAACTAACAGAGAACACAGAGCCTTACTACCATTATACACCAACATCTATACTTGAAAACGAAGACTACAAGCTCTACTGAGACATTGACATCCACACAGAAAAAACAATCCCCGCAAATAGACCCGATATCACCTTTCAATCCAAAAAAGAGAAAATCACTTATTTAATTGACATGGCTGTCCCCAACGACGAGAACATCCAAGCGAAATACAGTGAGAAGATTGCCAAATACACCGACTTGGCAATGGAAGTAAAAAGGCTGTTGAAACAGGAAAGAGTCATTATTGTTCCTCGCGTCATATCAGTAACAGGTCTCACCCCAACAACGTTTACACCGAATTTGGCTCAATTAGGACTTAGTACAGACATTCACAGGACCATCCAGAAATCGGTCATTTTGAAAACATGTAGCATAGTTAGATCATTTCTTAATACAAAATAGTTGTTTTTTTTCCATTTCCTTTTTTTATTTTTATTTTTTGTACTGACTTGGTATAACCCGTCAGAATAAAATACAACCACAGAAATACTGTGAGACAACAAGTCATAATAATAATAATACGATCACATAACGAGTGGATATAGAATAATAGAATAGTGGCCGGAACAGCGAAGGTCGTTCATCAAGCATTAGCCACAACATACAAACTAACGGGGAACACAGACCCTTACTACCATTATACACCAACCGCCATACTTGAAAACGAAGACACAGGCTCTACTGAGACATTGACATTTAGAGAGATAAAACAATCCCCACAAACAGACCCGATATTACCTTTCAATCCAAAAAAGAAAAGGTCACTTATTGACATGGCTGTCCCCAACGATGAGGAAATCCAAGCGAAATACAGTGACTTGGCAACGGAAGTAAAAAGGCTGTGGAAACAGGAAAAGGTCATCATTCTTTCTCTCGTCATATCAGTAACACGTTTGACCCCAACAGCGTTTACACCGCATTTGGCTCAATTAGGACTTAATATGGACATTCACAGGAACATCCAGAAATCGGTCATTCTGAAAATATGTAACATTGTTAGTTCATTTCTTAATACACAATAGTTTTTTTTTTCCTTTTCCTTTTTTTTGTTTTTTTTAATTTTTTTTTGTACTGACTTGATATAATCCGGTCAGTATAAAGTGCAACCACAGGAATACTGTGGGATAAAAAGTCGAGATAATAATAATAATAATAATAATATTTCTTTACCAACAAGACACAAACATCAAGTTTTCACCGCATAGTGACCTTAAGTGACAACTCGCAAGCGGCAACATTATCCCAAAGTCACTTTCAGACCTCGACAAACAATAACAGTTAGCTCAAATGGTACTGCACGGCCTACATCACAAGGACTTGAATCAGCCACACATAAATAAGGAAGCATCCAGGGTGAGAAAATTCTTACAGGACAACACATAGAACTAATAGAAACCAGTCCACTCCTTTTGATGCATGTATCCAGGATGGGCTTAGAACCCAACATTTGTTGAGAAATTAGTTGTCAATAATATTAATAATTATAATAATTACAGAGTCGGAAGTTGCCTGTTCCAATCACTCATCTTGCACATATACTGCCATCAAAACAATTGTGCCAAATTTCCAGAAGATGCATTGAAGTACTGGTCGGAACTTCAGATATTTTCGTGATTTCACGTCGACGACATGAAAGACTTCAACAACTATCATAAGTTCATAAGCAAAACCACCACATACGGAACGAGCCTAGAGATATTTGCCCCCGCGGAAACCCAGAAGCACATCTTCCATATTTTCTCAAAACCAAGAACAACAAAAACAGATGTGTATTAAAAAGAGACAAACAATAATACGCAAACAAATTCACAATAAAATGATATACATTCTACTAACAGGCAACCCAATGTTGGAACACTTTGAGCTTCTAACACCACAAAACATTAACCCAAAGAACAAAGCATAATTAAAAAAAGCGTTGAGCGGATAGAGTAACGGTCGAGGACGTTGCGAGAAAGGACAGCTCGACCGCAACGGTCGCGACCAAGCAAAGGAAAATAGACCTACCAAAAGTGTTTTGCCGGCTAAGCTGGCACCCATGAGCCGCATTACAGAATCGAGCGAACCGATTCGCTGCCAAAAGCGATGCACAAATACATCTGACACAGATGCTAGCCAAACACAACAACTTGAGCTCATCACAACAGCGGGTATATTGCAACGACTACCTGCAACTATCAAGGCAGGTAAACCAAGGAAGAGGTTAAAATGGACAGACGAAATGAATAGAACGGTGATGCATTCCTACTACACCGCTACCAAACTTGAGATATAAACTGCATATACTTTTCATAGCACAATATCCAGAAACAAATAACTTGTCACAGAACGGAGACTAATAGATCAAAAAGAGGTCATCACTAAGACCAGTAAGCTCGCACTACTCGCATTGCAAAACATTAAAACCGTGGTAGTTGCTGAACTAAACATTCATCAACCAAACATTGAGGACAGTGAAGCAGATGCCGAACCGATCCTACATACAAACCAGCCCAACTTAGCGCAAGAAAATTTGCAGTCTCACTCCCAGCAACAACCCACGATAGATGACAAGCACCACATAGCGCACAGGACAAGTCAATTATTCGCTCAAAGCACCATATACACAGCTATACGTCGGTCCGTCTCTCACACAAGCAATCAAAGTAAACATGGAGTCACATCTAAACAAATGGTCAGACATCGATTCTATTCTTCGTGTAATCTTCAAACACAAAAAATCCTAAAGAACATTAACGAACACACAATAAACGAGTACATAATGAATGCGAGCACAATTGAGGACATTCATACAGTGATCTTCTCTGCAGCAGCTATAACCACGATAACACAGAACAATCAAACACTCCTGCCACGACACAGAAACACCAACAGCATAAAACAAAAATTCAAATGGTAAATAAGGAAGAAAAACAAAATTAACAAAATTAGAAAAGAATTGGGACATTTTACCCAATTCATGAACGGCAACAAGTCAAAACGTATCCCACAAAGTGTAGAGAAAATCCCCTCTACATCTCCTGTTCACACGCTTATAGAAATCCTTGACATTCTGAAGCAAAAGTATTCGTGTATGAGTTCAAACTCCGAAGATACAAAGAGTCAAATAAAAGAAAGGACGCTAACAGCCTGTTTCGAAGAAGCGAAAAACAGTTCTACCAAAAAACCATGAGTAATGAAGAGGCACAAGTAATAGAACCACCGACCAAGAAATCACAGAATACTGGAAAAGTATTTGATCAGAACCAAAACTACACAATAATAACGCTTCATGGATTAAAGCCGAAGAAAACAGACACAAGTGCTTGGAGGAACAATAGGACTTTGCAATGACAACACAAAAAGTTGCAAAAACAATCAAATACACGCATAACTGGAGATGTCGTAGAATAGATAATATTCATAACTTCTGTGACAAACAGTTTACCTTCACACATAAAGCTCTCACTCGCTAAATTATTAAAATTATTTTAAAACCTAGAACACTCTCCAGTTTCCTCGCCCAAGGAATGAAATACCTTAAACCCAAAAACTCAGACACTAAAAACCCGTCAAATTACCGACCTATTACGTGCCTTCCAACCCTATATAAGATCATCACAGCCACAATTACCAGCAGAATAGAATAACATCTATAGCACACAGAAATATTCTAACGGAAGAGAAAAAAGGATGCAGGAAAAACAACAGAGAATGCAAGCAGCAGCTAATTGTAGACAGCGTCATCATGGAACAAATCAGGAAAAATCATAGAAACCTTCACACTCGTTACAGAGATTATAAAAAAAATTTGAGTTGATACCCCACAGTTGGCTAACCAGAGTACTAGAATTATACAAGGTCAATCAAAACCTCAGACAATTTCTTAAAAAGAACACATCGAAACAGAAGAGGTCTACATCAGACGAGGTATATTCCATGGAGTTTCACTCAGCACTTTGTGGTTTTGCCTCTATCTCAATCCACTCTCAGACACACTAAATAACACACATTTAAGGCAAATCGGATAATTAGTTTTCAAGTAGTAATTTTTTTTAACATTTCACTAGACCGCCATCGTGTTACGACATACTGGATTTTTACCAAAATTTTACCAGGTCATCCTCATATAACCCTTAATTTTTTACTAAAATTTGAAGTCAATCTGATAAGTAGTTTTGAAGTTATGCCGCGAACTGACAAACAGACAAACAAAGCGACAGACGGTTTGGCGGAATTGACAAAACATATTTTTTGGCATCTAGGAACACTAAAACGTGAAGATATGTAAAATAAACATTTTATTTGGCCGTTATTTTGTTCCGCCATCTTGAATTAGTACCACAGTTTTACTAGTTCATCTCTATACCATAATTAGTTATTGCACCCAATTTAAAAATCAGTCGATTAAGTACTTTTTTCATGCTGAATTTTTAAATATTTTATTAAGCCACCATTTTGTTTTGCCATTTTGGATTCGTATCCAAATGTTACCAGTTGATATGGACGTATACTTGATTTTTGCGAAAATTTGAATTCGAGAAAAACTGGATAGGTACGTTTTTAGCAATAATTTCACTAGGCAACCATTTTGTATTGCTATATTGGATTATTCCCAAAATATTACCAGATTATCCCCATATAACCACTAACTTTTGACCAAAATTAAAAAGTCAAGAAAAAAGCGCTATCGTAAATTCATTCTTGACAATAGATGATACTGCTAAAAACTTATTTTTATTTAAATATTTGACAATTGGATCGCAGACTGCTTCTTCTAATATTTTTGAAAAATAACTAAGTAAGCAAATTGATCGAGAGTTTCCATAATCTGATAAGTGACTCTTTTTATGAATTGGTACTACTTTTGTTAGTTCAAGTGCATCGGGGAATTGTCCTAATATTACTGTTAATTAAAATAGATACGCTAAATATGTAGAAATGAATGATATTCTGTAATTAATTTATTTGTTACATCATCCATTCCCGCTCAATACATATTTTTCCGCCACAAGATTATATTTTTTTCATCATATTATACTGGTCCAAAAACGCTGCGGTACAAACAATATTGTTAAAACCGAGTAAATTACCCATTACTTGAACGGATTCTAAAAAATGTTTTCAGAACGTTTTAGCAACATCCAGATTATTATCACGGTTAAGCAAGTCGCCTTATTTTTATATTTGTTTGGTTCTCCGAGAATTCTATTGGATATTTGCTAATTTTTTTTATTTTTGGATTCGTTTGTATGCGGGGTATTAATTGAACTCTTTTTCATCTTATATTAGTTTTTTAAGTTCTTATATAATTTAGAAGCCCATTGTCAGAGAGGCTGAAAGCGTTTTTTACATGAAGACCCTATACTGTCTGAGTCTTTTTTGTTCATACCATCCAATTTTAAATCCTAAGCGAAAGAACAATAAATAAACCTGGCAGCTTGATTTTAAATATATTCCTGTAAGAAAAATACTTAAATTATTGCATCACGTTTTTTTAGTCAAAACTGTACGGTTGCAACTAAAAATGAATGTTCTTTTTGTCAGTAAGGAATGAAATTTATTATACCTCGAACTATTTGTAATTAATTTCTAAGTTTCTATTTGAGTTGAATAATAATCTTATTATTAAAAAATACTTTTATAATATTAAAACAAGAAAGACGTTGTCTCTTGAATTTTGTTTTAAAATTCCGTGGGAATATAATATTTCTTGGTCTAATAGAACAATTACAACATTAAAATTTTTACTGTTCGAATTACAAAAATTCCAACGTTAAGTTAGAGAAAATTAAACATTCCTTTCGTCGGTACTTACTTAACAACATTTTGTTCGGAAGTAATCTTATTACGCGAAATAAAATCTTATACGAAGCACTTAAGGGTTTCTTGAATATTTAGTCTTAAGAGAAAAGGCTCAAATTGAATGAAATGAGTTGAATTAAAGACCCTTGAGAGATCGACCTGATTTTATAATTTTTTTTTGTATACAGGGTGAAGACAAAATGGCTGCAAATATTTTAACAATTAATTTAACAATCAAGGACTTTGGAATTGCCATTTTAAAATTTATAATTTTTTGGCAACTCGGCAATGTTCCCCTTTCACTCTTCGAGCACTGCATCAATTGACAGTCTGATCGCTAGTTAAATTGTATTCTATTTCGAAATAAGATTTTAATTTTTGCAGACTAATTATTTTTAAAAACCTTAAAAACAATTGTTATTTTTTTATCAGGTTTGAATATAGTATTATTTTAAAATGAAAAAATATCAATCAGAGATATATCTCCTATCGTTACCAAATATAAACTAATATGTTACACTTGATAAACATAGGATTTTATTGTTGATTAAAATGTTATTAATAATTTAAACTGAAGGAAATTCAAGTCCGGCAGGTGAAATTTAATCAGAACGTTCAATTATCAGACTTTATGTTTCTGTTTATATTTCCTAAACAAGGTTGGCGTGACTATATCATTCACATTAAGCGTTACATAATAGCAGAATATGAATTTTAGAAGGCACCTGTAAAATTACATATTATGAAAAATTAACTTATAGTTCCAGCTAGTGGCAGAAAGTAGCGTGACAATAAATTAATTTAAATTAACTTTTAATCATCACCACAATAAAAAATTGCTAAAAATAGTTATTATCAACAGCAAAAGACATGGTACGAGCGTGGATCGAACCCGCGCCTCTGGACCACTAGTCTATTGCTCGAACCAATTGCGCTATTGTACCACTGATGCAATTCGTTAGATCTCGTAGATATTCAAACCCACCAGTATCAAAACCATTGTTGATCCTGCCAAATATTCTAATCTTATGGCGCAACGTTCCTGACTCGACGTCAAATCTGACACTGCCACTAGGCACCATCCATATTAGTAAATTTATAATTTTACGTTATGCCCATATAGGCCAAATTTTAAATACAAGTATTTTATCAGTTGTTTTCTACAACCTAGACTTCATTTGCTTCGAGTTTCACTTCGAATTCAATTCGCGGATTTGCATTGATTTTTGTTTAATTTATGTCCAACGTCTAGATCAGCGATGTATCTCCTATCGTTACCAAATATAAACTAATATTTTACACTTAATAAACGTAGAATTTTATTGTTGATTAGAATGGTATTACTAATTTAAACTAAAGGAAATTCAAGTCCGGCAGGTGAAATTTAATCAGAACGTTGAATTATCAGACGTTATGTTTCTGTTTATATTTCCAAAACCAGGTTAACGTGACTAGATCATTTACATTAAGCATTAAATAATAACAAATATGAATTTTAGTGCTTTATTAATTAAATAAGTTTATGAAATAAACCAAATTATTATTTCATTACAAGTTGAGGCAAAATACAATTTAACTACTTTTATTACTATAAAATATTTTTTGATGTATGTTTGAAACCATCGTGGGCCGATTAGACTCTATGTTGAAACACACAATTGCTTAAATTATTTTTCATTTAATCTATATTTACATATCCTTTTACGCTGCGAAAAAGCCAAAAAGTTTATTGAATCATAGAAAATTACTTAAATAATAATTTTGCAACTTAAAATTGAATTCTCTTTTGTATGTTTTTTAAGTATTTTATTAAATTTAGTTTGTCAACAACGATAAAACACTTTTATAAGATTAATTATCGCAACTAAATTGTTACAAATAATAAATTATTTCCGTCTCCATCGTTGCTATACAGATTATAAATAAAATATGGAACTTGTTTTGCATAAGCGAAAATAATCGTGAAAAATTAGTTGTGTAAATATTTGTAAGTTGTTTACTCTTCTTATAAAAACGTTTTATTAATTAATGTTAAAATATATAATACACTAATGAAATAAATTTGTTTCAGTGGCAATTTTGTGTTTATGGATGATCGTAAAAAATAAATTACCCTCTCAAATGCCGTATTAAATCAAGTATAAAACACACAAATATGTTTGTTCTACTTGGAATATGACCTTAATAAGAAAACATTAACAAAATTACATTTCCTGTTTCTCGAACACGTTGATATTGACACAGACGTTCTATTATTTGGTAGCTATAAGGCTAGAAGTTTTTCCCGATAAGCTAAATGTGCATCTCGTAACGGATTGCTGTACATAAAGTTATTCAAATGTTCTAATATAATCTTATATCAGTGTAACAAATGCTACAATAAAAAAATGACCCCAAGTTATTTGATTTTCTTTGAGCATTCTATTTCGATGCCCTGGATTTTTATTTTCCTGGCTCTTATTAAATGACTATGCTTTGTGAAAAGTTTGGCTTGAGTTTTGTAAGGATTTAAACTAAATTTCCAATGGTCCATCTAATCCTGGATAGAATCGATATGTCTTTGGAGCTAGATATCAATTCTTCCGTTTATTACATCATGATTGTAGCACACAAACTTTGTGTACAAAATTTTCACAAACGATAATAAGTACTTAAATTAACGTAAGGAAATGCAAATAATAGTATATTACATACCTAGGTTGAAAGTGAAATGGTTCACTTCGGCGCTACGCGCCTCGGTACCATCTTTTTCTCCCGACAGGAATTAAACCCTTTTACCGAGGTTTGTATACTATTTTATTTACAACCATACCTTACAAATACAAATGACGTTTTTTGTGACAAATATCACTATGTGAGGAATTAACGAAGTAAGACTCCTGTGTAACTGCAAGCTTCGCCACCATCAACAAATAAAAAGTCAAACTGACATTTTGACAATGGTTATTATTGTACTAAACAAGCCAAGCATACAAACCTAAATTAGTTTTGATAGATTGTCATCAAAAAAGTGTTTTCGACAGAGAGACACAATGAGCTTGTCAGCAACAACAGAGCAACAAATTGAAACATTTTCATTATTCAATAAATATCGGCCTGGTCGGAAAGTGAGATTTAACCGGATGAAAAGTGATCACTTTCCACCTTTCACCTCACTTTTCAACCGGATAAATTGTAAAGTCAAAAATATGTTTCTTTTATACTATCAAAATGTCAGAAATGTCAACACATAGGTGGTTGTAAATAAAATAGCTTTTTTATTCAAGAATGGGAAGTTTTATTTGTTTACAGTATCAATTTTGAGGAACAGAATTGCAGTGGCAGGTGGGTATTGATACTCCATATTTTTCATTTTGCGCCTTTTTACCCATAAATATTTTATTAATACTGATATAGCTAGCCTTGGGTCATAAATAAATAAAATATTTAATAACAGGTTTAAATTAAAATAAAATAAGTTTTAATTTTTTAGACATAGTTAAGTTTTGACTAATAAGACTTTCTTAATTAAAATGCACCGTATATCACTTTTTTGACCAGGTTTAATTGATCATTATAAAACCATTCCACTTTATTATTGAAACTTGTATGAAACTTTTAATTTACGTTCTTCTTGTTATACAATATATCTAAAAATAACCGTTCTGTAACGAGCAAGGAA
Organism: Kuschelorhynchus macadamiae; assembly: GCA_030620095.1. Classification (NCBI taxonomy): domain Eukaryota; kingdom Metazoa; phylum Arthropoda; class Insecta; order Coleoptera; family Curculionidae; genus Kuschelorhynchus; species Kuschelorhynchus macadamiae. The sequence goes on from JAUTXW010000026.1 coordinate 1,458,423, forward strand.
TGATAATTATTACTTACAAGAATGAATGAATTCGAGTGAATAATACTATGCTTTTTTACAGCAATAAATATTAAATAAGTTCAAGTCCTCTATCGTACGGGGCAATCTACCATAAATAAAAGGAACATCCTATTTCATAACCCTAGGAGTCCCAATATGTATTTTTTAGGGGATGCACATCAATATGGACGAACTCCCACTTCTACTCGCATTTCCACTTGCAATTCCAATCGCACTTCCATTCATATTTGCATTTTACCCACTCTCCTACTCGCACACCAACTTGCACAACCAATCGCATTTTCACTAGCACTCGCACTTCGCCTCGCACTTGCTTTTGTACTTCCACCCAAATCCATGCAGATATCATAATTTTTTATAGCCATTTTATATTTACGATCGTTCATATTTCTGATTATTAATTAATGTTAAGGTGTTTATGCGTGGCTACGATTTAAATTTGTGTAATATGACGACCCCAAAAAATAACATTTTTCTACGACTACAACTGACCAAAAAAGAGAATAAAAATCTATAACAAAACCAATGCAGCATTGTTTAATTTTATACTTTTAACAGATGTATGGATGGCACACTCAATATTATTGATAAAGTCGGTCTCTAATAGTCTCTACTTTTACTTAAACAAAAACATATTGAAATGTAGGCATTTATTGGTGATTACCTATATTTAAGCCAAACACTAAATTTTGTTAGTCTTTCCCTTATCCAACCAAAATAATTTTCATATATTCCGTAAATCTACTATCAAGACATTTTCTGAATGAGGAAGATGAAGTAGATTATTAACCCAGATAGATTCCTTTGACATAAATCACACAATGTAAAAAGAAGGCGGAATAAGTTGAGATAAAGCTTTTCAGAAATCTCGGCAGGGAGACCCAGGAGTGGCCATTCATTTTTACCGTTCACCCGCTGTTTGAGGCATTCTTTTCCCATTTCCTTTAGGCCAAAATGCGGAAAAAAACTCGAACTTTTGTTGACGATACAAAAATAAAGTGTACAACGATAAAGAAGCGTGTTCGACTCGTCGCACAATGAAACTTTAGGTCGGTAAATTGTAAAGAAAGACTAAAAGGATATCGAACTTAATTCATTTATCGGAAATACAGTTGTTACCTTGTGAGTATTGGAGACACGCTCTTGATAAAAAAGAGAACTAAACTGAAACAGTAACTTCAAGGAAGTGTTTTGTCAACAGTGCGCTTAAAACATTAAAACTCGAAAATATAACACAATATAGATAACAGTATTCTTTACTTGACAGTTATACGGGTATATTTGGATATGCGGACAATCTCTCAAAGAAACTTGTGTTTATAAAAACCACATATGTTCATATAATTTATATAGAAAGTTGTATACAGTCGTTTAGAAAACATGTGTAACACAAAATTTATAACTCCTTTTAGAGCCAAGTATTGACCGCAAAACTACAGCTCCATGTAGAGAGATGAACGTTATAAAAATGGACTAACACAGACAATTACTTCTCTAGGTAATACTGGAACTTGTATTGGATTAAACTTTTGACTTCTGGATTACGTTAGGGGCAATGATGTGAATATCTATTTACTTTACGTTACACAAACGTCACAGAAATACTATTAATGTCCTTGTTTGGAACATATCCTGCAATGGTACAGCATTTTAAACGATTGGCGCGATTTCTTTATTTTAGAGCTAACGTGCCCTGTATACTGCTGACAAACAACTAATCGTCTGGCTAATACCACGACCGGCATTGGATTATATTATTGGCTCCTGACTGCTTTAGGAGCAATGATGTAGTTATCTTTGTAATGTACGTTACACCAACGTCATAACAAAAACGCTATAAACTGTCTCTGGAATAGTTGTTTCTGTAATTCCATTTTTTGCAATTGCCCTGCAGCGGGCTCGCTAGTCCATGGGCTGATAAATTAAAAAAATCGCGATCATAGTTTGACAAAAATTTATATTTGCGCCTATGTCATTGGCAAATATTTCCATCCAGTTATACAATATATCTAAAAATAACCGTTATTTAACGAACAAGAAATGATAATTATTACTTACAAGAATGAATGAATTCGAGTGAATAATACTAGGCTTTTTTTACAGCAAAAAATATTAAATAAGTTCAAGTCCTCTATCGTACGGGGCAATCTACCATAAATAAAAGGAACATCCTATTTCATAACCCTAGGAGTCCGAATATGCATTTTTTTAGGGGATGCACATCAATATGGACGAACTCCCACTTCTACTCGCATTTCCACTTGCAATTCCAATCTCACTTCCATTCATATTTGCACTTTACCCACTCTCCTACTCGCACACCAACTTGCACTACCAATCGCATTTTTACTAGCACTCGCACATGCTTTTGTACTTCCACCCAAATCCATGTAGATATCATAATTTTTTATAGCCATTTTATATTTACCATCGTTCATATTTCTGATTATTAATGAATGTTAAGGTGTTTATGCGTGGCTACAATTTAAATTTGTGTAATATGACGACCCCAAAAAATAAAATTTTTCTACGACTACAACTGACCAAAAAAGAGAATAAAAATCTATAACAAATCCTATAACATCATCCAGTATCATTGTTATACCGTTGGTACAAAGTTGGAAGTCAACAGAGTAATCCAATGCCGTTGGGGGTATTAGCCAACGAAATAGTTGTTTATGTAACTCCACTCTTTTATTTTGGTCCTACACGGGGCTAGCTAGTACATGGTGACTTGATGAGCTCTAAAAAAGCGAAATGGCAATCCATCGTTTGGGACAAAATTATCGTTGTTCCTATTAGGTCGGTAGATTTAGGATACCTACTTCGCGAAAAGTACCGTTGAGCTAAAAATTGGTGCAGAAGCTCTATGAAGTGTGCCTAACAACACATCAAAAGTCCTCTAACCTGTCACTTGCGATGAATGATTTTTCAATCTTGTTCTTCTAGAAGCTATTTCAAGGTTTCGATAGTCTACAGGATGTTTAAGAATTAATACAAAAAGTCAATAAAGCATCACAGTTCGATACTATGCAGGAGCAAAAAATATATTTTTATTCAGGTATGGATAGGATTTGTCTTTTAAAAATATCATAATTAAGTAATGCTTAAAAGTGATTAAACATTGCAAATTGATACATGGCAAAATCTAAGATATGGTTTTTATTCACTTATTTAACTTTTGAGCTGAAACTAAAAGATTCACTTTCAATATTCAGATATTTATAAAGGGCGTGTAAAAACTAAAGGGCACATTTTCAGATATGTTGTACAGGGTGTATAAAAATTAATGCAAAACGGTGAATAAAACATAACAGGTAAATTATATGCACACGCAAAAAATGATATATTTTATTCACTTTCGGATGAGAGTCATCTTTTAAAGTAGAATCTACCATTTTATATTCAGCTATGTTTTACAGGGCGCGTAAAAATATAATAATTAACGCAAAAAGATAATTAAAACATTGCCAATTGATACGTGGCTCAATTTAAAATATAGTTTTTATTTACGTATTGACAAGAATTAATTTTTGAAGTAAAATCAAAACATTAGTTTCAATATTCAGCTATATAGTACGGCGTGTAAAAATTGCAGCGCATTTTTTAGAATACAAATAAGCTTTTTAGAATACAAAAAATGTGTCAACAAAGTTTTATAATAACGATAATATGAGATTCTGATAACAACTGGTACTATTGAACCCTGTATAGCTCTCTTATGTGGCGAAACTCATAAAGTGAAATGTCAATCGACGATAGTTCGTTGCGTAGCAACCAAATGCACGACCACCTTATCACATTACGTATGTACTCCCGCAGATATATACCCAATATATTTATGGGTACTCCTTACTTTTCGCAAATTTAAAAGTTTTGGATTGGACACTTAACGACCTTCTACGGTGTTTAAGTGTCTCTTTGCAGCTACTTTCATTTTCTAAAGACATTTTGTAAAAAATTGGGCATTTGTTGTCCTCCTGTACTACCAGGAACGGTGTGATAACTGTCGTTCTTGATTGCGCTTACCATTTGGGCCACGTTGCACCCAGTTTCAACTCTGTGCGACATCGCTGGGTAGAGAAATGGCGATATTTGCACACGATTCGGTACTTGGAGTCTTTCTGCCGGGTCAGGATCGCGCCGCTATGCATTCAAAATGTGTTTAAGTCACATGAAGGGGCAAGGCGTCGTTTCGCACTTGTTCTGCACTAGGTACGAACCCTCACGGACGTGGAAAGGCGTAATTTGTAGATTATTGAAGAAAACATGATGCGCACATGTGAGGTTAGGGGGCTTTTGATATGTTTTTCAACGCACTTCTAAAGCATCTGCACCATTTCTAGCTCAAGGATATTTTTTGCCGGGTTTTCCCGATCTTTGACTAAATCTTCTGAACTATAGGATATTGCAAGATATCTCCATGACAGAGATCAAAGTATCCGTTATAACGTTGATATAACGTGAACTAAAAATATATCGACATCATTGCGCCGAACGAAAGTCAAGTGTCAATAGTTTAATCCATGGTAGGTCGATGTAGCCATGATTTAAATAAGGATCATAGTAATTCTTGTAATAAACTTGGGGAAAGGTAAAACAACATTATTACTCCCAACGGAAATCAGAAGACAGCAGTGTAATCGAATGCCGTTCGCTGTAATAGTCAGTTGAGCTGTTGTTTCTATAATTCCATCAAAAAAGCTGTAAATAACATTTCATGAAAAAGTAATAAGTAAGGATGCAATGCAACTTTACGTTATTTAAGGTACGACATAGCAAAATAAAACATTTAAAAAATAATAGAACTGCCCTCAAAAAAAAATCGCTAAAATGTAAAAAATAATATTTTATGTATGTATTGATGTATTTTATATTACATTACATATAAACCAAATATATATCTTTTAAAACTGATGCCCGAGTCATTTGCCCTCAGAGTCCCTTTGTAGAACTGCGCTACCACAAACTGCTATTTCCATCCAATCACTGACCCCAAAGTAAAACGGCAATATTGACTTCCTATACGACATTTATAAATGTCCGAACAGACCAATAACGTATTGACATTTCGAAATATGCGCAGAAATATTTTTGGGGCATTGCATCTTGCTAGGTTAGTGCATGAAGATTTTATTGAGGGCCGTCTTATACACCTAGGTAAATTAAATGTAAACTATAAAACAACTCAAACCTCAGCAGCGACCAAATTTTCTCGGTGGTTCGATTTCAAGACAGTGACGTGACCCTCTCTGAAAAACATATTAAAATCTGTTTTAAATTAGTAAGTTTAAGGTTACATTTTTAAAAATATTATAAATTGTAATATATGTATATCCAATTGTATATATCAAAATATAAAAAGTGACGAGTAGAAAAGTAAAGGACACTATTAAAATTAGATTTTATAATAAATACTTAAGAAAAATAAATAAAAGAATTTAAATAATAATATAAGAGCTGTTTACTTAGTTAATTTCTGTATAGTGTAATTTAATATAAATTACTGTCATATGTTTCTCTTACCGCCACCTGTATAATAAACATTATAATCAGGGTAGTCAGTTAATAATAATAGAATTCCATTTTGGCCAATTCGAGGCAAATATTGAAAATTCTTACATCTAAGAAAAACAAAGTGAGTACTATTATTGCTCCGCAAAACAATAATTCTAATAGAATGGTCACAGGTGGTAAAAAATATGTGACATTTTCTCCTCTTATTTAAATTCTGTTTTCGATCCATTGAGTAATGTCAGTCAAAATTATGTAGGGTCTAATCAGTACCACCAAAATAATATTTCTAAATATTACATACCCATTTCCACTATTATCAATAAAATAAAATGACTTTCAGATAAAGCTGCGGGTGTTGACAATGTACCCACTGTGTTTCTAAAAAATTGTGTTTATGAAATATCTCAAGCACTACATAATATCTTTAATAAGTCTCTAAATTCTCTACTTCCCACATATTTGGAAATCTGCCTTAATTGTTCCTATATTAAAATCAGGCAACAAATTCCTTATAGAGAATTACCGAGCTATATCTAAGTTATATTATAGCAAAGATTTTCGAATCAATATGACAACTTATATATAGACTGTAAAAATATAATTAATACCAAACAACACGGCTTTATGAGAAACCATTCCGTCGAGAGCAAGCTGTTCATATACTCACAGTACTTGCTGGATAACATGAACGAGGGTTTTCAAGTTGACGCCGTCTATACCGATTTCAGTAAGGCATTTGATAAAATTGATCACAAAATTCTGATAAACAAACTTGCTAGGGTTAGTATTCATGGAAGTCTACTTAAATGGTTTTTATCGTATATTAGTAATAGGAGTCAAGCGTTTAAAATTGATATGTTCAAGTCGGCTTCTACAGAGATCAGTTCAAGTCGGCTTCTACAGAGATCAGTTCAGGAGTGCCTCATTTAATATTTGTATTAATGATATTGTTAGTTGTTTTAAATGTTCGCACTTTTTAATATATGCTGACGACCTAAAAATATTGCATAGACTCACTAACTCATCCGATGTGTTGCTTACACAACATGACCTAAACAGTCTTTCTTCCTACTGTCAGCGAAATTTCCTATATCTCAATCTAAAAAAATGTCACATAATAACGTTCTCTAGAAACTTAAATAAAATACATTTTAATTATATAATTAATACCATACCACTAGCTAGGGTCTCTACTGTAAAAGATATAGGTATATGTTTTGATAGTAAATTGTTGTTTGATTATCACATTCAGCACATAGTCACAAAAGCAAAAAAATCTCTTGGTTTTTTTATTAGAACTTGTAAAAGTTTTAGACGGTTAGAATCTAAATAATAGTGTATTTTGTTTCGGATCGGTGATTTAGAATCCTCAGTACGATATATATATTAGCAAAACCGATCGCGTTCAGGAAAAATTTATAAAATATCTCAATAATAAATTCTACAACCTATACATATAATACAGCTATGATTAAACGAAACCTGAGTCTATTGTCACTCGAAGACAGAATACAAATGTATAACATAAAATTTATATATAAAATTCTAAATAATATTATTGATTCAGTGCCTTTAGTTAATTTATTACATATAAATATCCCATCACACAACACAAGAAATAATCATTTTTTCCGCATCCAACCAAGCAATAGTAATTATCACTTAAACTCACTTTTATACCGTTGCTGTAAATCTTATAATACACTTTTGAGCTTAGTTGATTTGGATATTTGTTCCTTTTCACTATCAATATTTAGCAATACATTAAAAAGATTTTATTGGTGTCATATTTCTTAATGCATTTAACTTTTTTTTATCATTCTGTAACGCTGTTCGTATGCTCATTATTTTTTTTAGATATGTATAGGTTACTGTTATATCATGTTTATAACTATAGTACTAGTGAATACTGTTTCTGGGTTCGTCCCGTTTTGTATTCCTTATCAATAAACAAATAAATAAATAACGTATTATTCATACCGGATGTTCATTTTTAGAAAACGTCAACTAAAATACTAGATTTTGAGGTTGCACATTTTGATGGTAACCCTGTATACATAAAATTTTATAACGGGATAGCAAAAGAGATACAATTTAGCAAATGGGGTTGTATGTCTATTACACACCTCAATGCTCTAGTTTGAACAGTAGTTATAAAACTCGCCGCCTTTATAGCCCTCATACCTTTTTTTTTTATTATTACAAAAAAACGGGTGAACAGATTTCAAATCAAAATATATGGGACCACCAGAAAAATGTCCTCTAAACATTGGTGTTTGACTCCTCAAAGTCTGCCAAGTCGTTTAGACAATATGCGCGAAGAAACGTAAAAAAATACATACAGGTCGAATTGAGAAACTCCTCCTTTTTTATAGTCGGTTAATAAGCTTAAAAACCAAACGTCAACAAGGGACTGCTTTTTTCCATTTTGGACATTTCTGTCGAACATCTTTTCTTCGAAAATACTACATGACAGCTAAAAGTTTTCAAGCAAATCACCACTACATTTCCAATATGACATAGTTTAGAGGCCGCAAGGATATAAAAAGATCGAGGACTCCGTATGTAAGCAAAGATTGTGGCTTTGTAAATATCTACGAAACATTTAAATCTAATTAGTTTAAAAGATACATTTTTCCAAACATGACTCAAATGCAGCGTTTCAGCTAATTTGGAATAAAACAAGTCTGGTATATAAGTGGTTCAATACTTGAGCAATTCTGAGTTAAAATGTACGATTTTTTGGCAAGGCGGCAACACTGCAATTACACTCTATGAGCGCTTCACGAATTGGTATTTTGGGTAGAAATTATTGCATTCGATTTAGAAATTAGTTTTTAAGCACATTTATATTCATGCAAGTGTTCTGTCATTTGGTAGTCTGCTGTTGGAAAATCTTTCTCGATACATTGTTGCAGCTAAATGTGTGTTCTAGATTTTCTGTCACACCTAGATAACATCAAGAAGAACTATATCACCAAACCTTCATGTCTAATATATATGTGATCAAAAATAGATACCGTTGGCTCCTTAATCTACTATCCCTCCAAAAATTAAAAGTATATACTGCAATTATGGCGTTTTTGTACAACAATAATTTAAAGATTTAATTGTAGATAAACATTTATAGATATATCAGGATAGGTTGTTTTTCTTTTGTTCTTTCCCTATATGTTTTCCTTTTTTTTTTGTCCTCCTCCTGTTTGTCTATGAATAAGTCACCATGATAGACCCCTTGGCGTGAAGCGTGTATCCCGTTGTATATATGTTTAGGGTTTAGGATAAATTTACATTTTTTCCTGTTATGTATTCATTCTTAAAAAAAAAAAAAAAAAAAAAAAAAAAAAATAGAGACTGGCTGCATGGCTGATCAGCTTAAAACCAAAAAAAAAAAAGATACCGTTGGGGTATAAACCAAATGGTATTTTGAATAGTGAGAAGTTATATCTGTTTATAGTATCAATTTAGCGACAAACAACTGGCACTGTTAGTTAGGCTACGTTCTACGTTGACCGACTGTGTGACCTGAATATGGATCATTTAACATTTTTTGTTAATTTTTCCGATATTTTAAACAAAACCCATAATATGAAAAAGTAAATTATTAAAGGATTTAGGAATTCGCTTATATTAGAACAAAATATGTTCAATATTTACCTTTTCTTTTTTTTTTCATAAATGGTTAAAATTAAACAGTAGGGGAGATATCGGTATTAGCCTCATTTAACTTATTGCCATGTAAATATTCGTTCAGTTTATAGAGAAAAATTGTTTTTCTATTTTAAAAAGAAATGCTATATAGAAAAAAATAAAGGTAAAATTTTGATGGTGAAAATTATAATTTTCTCCAGCAAAATTTTAAATTAATAATATTTCTAAAACTGTAAATATTTGCGATTTCCTTTTAGATTGAACGAACACTCTAGTCATGATTTTTTTAAAATATCCTCAAATATTTGTTATAATTAAATAAGTGTTATGTTGGTATATCCGCCAGTGTTCAAATGGCTATTTTGTTATTTACATTAACATGATTACTATATTGTTTAGTGTGTTGATTTCATGCTAACCAACAGGAATATCAAAAGTCTTAAATCGTATCCTAAAGAATCAAAAAATTCTAATAAAGTATAAAAATATGTCCCAATATAAATACCAATCGAAAAAAATCATTATTCTACTAAAAGACCCCCTTAGATCTTAGAAACCAATATAGCAAACAATTTGGTGCAAATAAAATAAGTTTAAGCAATAGACTTATATTTGAATTTTAAAGTACTAAAGTTTTTGCAAATGTTTTGTTCTATCTTGGCGTCGCGACACCTCTGTACTGAGGACAGTCTCAATTTTCTTTTAGCTACAAATATTTACATTTTACTCAATTAAATAAGCATTTTTACCAACTTTTGATATATTTTTTAACATCAGAGAAACCAGCGTTTGATGTTAAAGTGAAACATCCTGTAAATTATTGCAAGCAATAAAAATATCTCAGAAATTAGACGTATTTGTGGAATCCGAGCCTTTTAAAATTCTTGCAACTGTTTCGTTTTTTCTTGACGTTACCACAACATCGTTTTTTTTAGTCGTAAATATTCATATAATTCTTCATTCCAAGAAAACGGGGTTTGGAGTTTTTTAGTGAACCACCTTGTTTACACTTTTTAATTTCAACACCCTCTATCTTTGAATCCAAAGATTTCACGACTCCTGTTAATATAACTTTTTTTCGTTGTTTTACCTTATAAAACTCTGTTCTTGTTTTGGCTAATTACGAATATTCTAAATGTAGTTATTCTTAAAATGTTCTAAATACACAAACACGTTTTAGAAATTAGTAATTATATTGATATTAGTAATTATGTATTTATAACATGTTATGACCTATTTAGAAATTAATTTTTATACGACAGCGAACAGTAAAACAATCAATGCTTATTTGTAATATTTTAAAGTGCTCCAAAATTCCAAAACTGTCTCTTTGTTCCGCCACAACTCAGAAATGGTCCCAGTGACACAACATTTCTGGGAAAAAAAATTATTTCTATATCTATAATCTATGTCAATTATAAATTTGTTTGTTTGACCGAAACCGTTTGTAATTAGTGCCTCGCTTTTTATTTTATAAATTCCTAAATATATCTATAGTAATTGAACTAGAATCCGAAACTGAACTATGTAATACCTTGTCCTATTAGATAAATTGGAAACTATATAGAGGTTTAATGGTGTAATAAATTTGTATGTATTGGGATGCAACTGTAATATCCCTTTACCCAGAATAATATACGCGTTAACCGACGAGGTCTATCGAAACTATCCGTGATATACAGCAACAATCAAACATAATTCTGTCCTAATCAACCATAGATGCACCTCCATGCTATTTGTTATTATACTCCAATTAATTCAATACGACATATATCTACGTCGATCGGATTTCGAGCTTTTGATATGCAAATTATAGACAAATGACCACCCTGTCCTGATTGGCTCGCGGGTATAATTCAGGTTGACATGAGCGTCGATATGTGCAGGCCCGTATTTCATCGTTTGGCAAGGCATAAATGAGATAATGTAGACTCGTCATGATTGATAAGTGGTAATGTGTATATCAGGATATTTTGTGTTCAGCATCCCTTTGTCGATTAAGGGATGTGGTTAGTTAGGCAATGCCGCCTCCAAATTTAACAAACGAAGAGTGAGGCAAAAGTAAAAGCCAGAATAGCAAAATAGCGGTCCAATTTAAGAATGACACATTTTTAATTTGTTTATCTTTGAAAATATAAGTAAGTAGTTTTTTAGCTATATCGCGAACAGAAAAACTGACAGATATACCGACGGAATTGAGAAAATATGTTTTTCCGCATCTGCGGATCTTAAAACTAAATATCTGAAAAAATCTCGGAGAGTGATTTTTTTACTATTTCTATACTTCCCTTTTACGAGAGAAGACAAAATGTTTTTCAACTTTATCATGACGAATAGCAAATTAAGAAGCTCGCTAAGACGAGTTCTTGGACTCCTTTTTTTGATTTTTTAATAATTTGTTTAGAGAGAAAATTAAAATATTCATTTACATATAATTTTCTGAATAAAAAAAATGAGAGAATATTCGTAATTTTGTAAACTTGGGGGATTGACATTGAGCAAAAAGGTTTAAATTTAGACTAAGTCGCACTTGTCAGTTAAAGTTTAAGATAACATATGCAATGGAACAAATAATTGCTCTAAATGTCACAATAACCAAATGGCAGAGACATAAGTAAAACCTAACTGAAGTTAAAGTTTTAGTTGTCGTAGCAATTAGAGCTGGTCTGCAATTTAAGACCTTTTATGGAACTGGGGGTAAAAGCCCGAAAAATAAAAAGTACACTGTAGACCTCTTTTGTACCCCTTAAAACAAAAGCAGTATTTGTTTTTTCTTCTGGCAACGTGATTTTTAATTGTATTAAGTATTATATAAAAAATATAGAGAATTCATCGTGTAATCTAAAAAGGGCAGGATTATTTTAGATTACATATTTCTTTTCAATATCATAGCTGACCATAAAATGCATTTGTGCAAAAATAAACAAATACTCTCAGATATCTACATGTAATACTTAAGATGCAATAGGGTTACGTTTACCTTTGATACAGCTCTGTATACTAGACGTATTTCCAATAAGTTAACATACGACACCCCAGGCGCCTGCAAATTTGTTTCGATACAAATAAAGTTCCAGCCGTTGTTTTAATCATTGTTGCGCTTTTCTAGCATTTATGCCCCTTGATGGCCTTTTAAAAATCAAATTGTATATACATTTATTAAAATGAAGATGATATTAACATAGACATTAAGTAGGATTTTTCGATTCTGATTTTTCCCTTATTGGAAGAATATGTGTTAATATGCATTTTGAACTTTAATAAAGTACCAAGGATTACAAAATAAACTTAAATATTTTAGTTGGCAATAAAATACGAGAATAAATCTGATTTAATAAACAGATAATATTCTCTTTTAGTACAACGTTTTATAAGCCATAAAACTAGAATGAAATGTACTTAGAAATTAGATTTCGATTAATAAGTAAACTATTTTGCGGTTAGAACTATCTTTTAGCAAGTTTAGTAGTTTTTGTAGAAGATTTTATTAAAACTTCCATTGAAAAAAAAGTATTGGAATTAAAATCACTCTCCTAGATCTCAGTCAAAGAGAAGTTTATAAATTATGAAAAAGTGAATGTTTTGCCCTAACGGGTATTATAAGACATAAGAAGAACATACATTGCAACGAAAAATACAAGTAAATAATATATAACTGTGCGATAAATCAATACACATTTTATAAAGTAAGTAAGTAAACAAACATAATAAAACAAAGAAACAGTTAAGTGCGAAACAAGGCTACGCTTGAGCGACCAATCAGAAACTTCGATGTTAATTTATGTTTGAGAGGCGAAAGGTCAAAATGGACGAACTTGACTAACTCCCGTAAAGTACAATAAATGCTACATTAATAAAAAGAAGAAGAAGAATTATTTAGTAAAAATAAGGTTTTACAAAATAGGAATAATATGGTTCTTCTTTTGAAATATTGTTGAAAATTAATTGAGGCTCAAATTAAACATTTCTTTAGCTTTTGTTATTTACATCTTTTTGAATAGATCCGTTATCGCAATCGTTAATTATATTTACATTTTCAGATATGGGAAAACGATGTTTTGAGGACAACAAACGATTCGTAAAAGCTGATTTTGTATTAGAAATACCTGTATTTTGGTGTTTTGTAACCAAGCTGAGGTGCTCCTACATCCTACTCGAAATTTTCATATCTGTTTGTCCCACGTAAACAGCATGATATTCTTCACAATGAAGGGAATTAACTCTAGATTCCTCAAGACTATCCTTGATCTAACTATGTGTTAGATCAGAAATAGATAGAAAGGATTGTTTGTTTTTAATACTATGGAGATATTAAATGAATTAAAAAATTTTGCTAAATGTAGGGATATATTTCCAAAATATTTTAAAACTCTGAACTTGTTGGTATTAATAAGGTTGTTATGTATTAAATTATAAGAATTAAGTTATAAATTATAAAAAAAAATGTTCAAAGTTTTTATTGGGAAACCATGGTTTACAGCAATTTATTATATCTAATTCTTAGGTAAAAGCAGCTTGGGACAAAGGTATAAATATAAAGTATAAACTGAATGATGATATCAGTACAGGAGGGTTTTCTATATACCTCCAAACTACTTCTATTGTTTTTTCAAAATAATAGAAGGCCTAAGAAAGAAAGTTTACAAATCAGTTTCATTCTCTATACTAAAGGTTTTCTTTTCGTGTTAAGAATTAACAAATTCTAAAAATTTCAACAACAGGTGTTCACTACATTTAGCTTACCAGATGATCTGAAAACAAGCCATTTATTATTTTCTTATCTAAGTTGTTCATAAAAACTTAAATCAAATATGGTAAATGGCAATAATCCATTTTCAAGCTCGAACATTTTCGAAAATATCTACTATTAAATCTAAACATTTTGGTCTAGCAAAATTTTTGGCAATAGAATGAGGTCACATATTAAGACCGCCGGTAAGTTTTTGTTTCTTAATAGTTTCATTTAACTTAATACGTTTAAGTGAGGGAGTGCTAGGAAAAATGTTTTTAACATCTAAAAAGGCAAGTGTAGTATTGGGTGGAAAAGATATGTTTTTTAAGTAGATGGCAAACTATAGAATTTTTGGTAGAATATTTACTCTTAAACTCAGTGATCTTTCTTAGAACAGTATTTTGCCAAGAAGAAAAGTGTTTCACAATTCATTGGATACAGCTTTTCTTTTATTCTGTTGAAATATTCAACTATGACAAAAGTCTTTTCTATAACTTTTCATTCACATTAGTAAAAAAGGAATTAGTTGGATCCCTTGACGAAGATTGAAAATCGTCGGCATTTACGCATTCTAATACTTTTGCAATGTAATCAGCCCTAAGGTGCGACATGACATATTTGATAAGGAGAGATATAAACAAGAAGCTAACAGCATTCTCCAAAATGTGCCGCACAGCTATAATTTTGCAGGACCCTGACATTACTGATGCTGCTGTACGGCTATGAAAAATAATCAAAAGGAAGAATGTTTGAAATAGACGTAAAAAATATTTTTGAAAGCAAACTTTTATTTATAAACTATTGAACTGAAAAGTAAAAAATAATAAAACTTACATACATATAAAAATTTTCTAAAAAGACGCTTTATTTCAAGGGTGATGACGTCTCACGCCTCAATCTTTTAAGAAAATATTAAACATTTTAAAAGTTTTGTGTTTATATAAGTTTAATTATTTTTTACATTTTAGTTTAATCGTTTATTAATAAAAGCTTGATTTTATTACGATTTTGTACGTTTATTTTGTACTTTTTAGCATTTCTTTTTTCTCCCTCTGTATAAGATATTCAAGATTTTTTAATCTAAATTTTCTGCTTAAATCAGTAATAAAAAGTTCAAATTTTTACGCACCCCATATAATATATTCATAACCTTTACTCCGTGGTAATATATTTTTGCATTGTTACTAAAGTTACCAGTATGTGCTAAAGACATAAGAAGAAAGCAAGTTAAATGAAAGCATGATGGTGTAAGAATAAAACAAGGGCAATATGCATTTAAGGGTACCCTGGCCGATTTTTAGGATTTTTCATAAATTAGTTCGATTAGGGGCGTTAATCACGACTTTGAGGTCGGGTTTTCGATGACGTTTCGTCGCTGATATATGCATAATGAACCTTGTACTCATATTTTTTCAATTCATAAACAATCTAGCAAACTTTAACGACAAACTTAAAAACGAATTAAATAGTAGAAATGAAAATTTTAAGGTCTTAAAGGATGTACATAATCATCCAGTATAAACTGAACCCATTTCTTTTTTTAGCTAAACCAATCATTTTAAAATTCAAGATTGCCATTTGGTGTATTTTAAAACATCAATTTGACTTTTAATAACACCGCTGCAAATAAAAAGAGATTTTTTTTCCATTTTAATATATAGTTTTTACAAATATATGAAAACACAAATTTTGCTTTATTAACTGTCACTTATTTTATTTTCGCACTAAGCGTGACTGCAGTTTCTTACTACTAATACATTTTCAAATGCAATGAAGATATTTTCAATCAAGGTAGATATATACACAGACACATATTTTTAAAACTATAATTTGAGAAAACCAATTCTACATTTTTTATGGTCAAAAAGTTTTACTAGGGTGGTAACATCTGCTTGTAAATTTAAAAGGTTAACATTTCGATATTTATGGTGCTTATAAATTTCTATTGCTTTCAAAAAATCCAATGTGCGACTTTTTTAATATAACTTATTTATGTCAAGGATGTATATGGAGTTTCTAAGAAATGATTAGCGAACTGAAAGTTCTGGTTTTTTCATCTATATGAGGTTAAATCTAACAACGAAATTTCTCCCTGTTATATATATATATATATATATATATATATATATATATATATATATATATATATATAAAATTCATAAAAATATACCGAAAGGCGATCTGAACACAACTTGATATTATAAAGAAGACTGATATAAGAGAAGAACAAGACATTTTTGAAGTAAAAAATAAAATCAGCCAATACCGCAACAAATGGCATTCCCATGAACAGAGAATGGATGGATGTACAATTACCAAATTAATAATGAAATATAAATTAGAGGGTAGATACAGTGTACGACAATCGAGAAAAACAACCTACTGAACCAAAATAGGCCACAAGGTCTAATGTGGTAATTCTAAATTGATTTGTGACAATTTTGTAGTAGCCAGCCGCCAATATTCGAAAGATAATGTTATCCAAGTCAGTTTAAATTGTTTTCGAGTATAAGGAGAATACATAGAGGTGATATTTAGAAGCTACCCATTTTCAGCTTTATAAGCTTTTAACTACTCAGAAAAAAATTGAATTACCTATTTATTTAAAAATATAGAAGCACAAATTCATTAATTATTCATAAGCTATCGACTTCAATTAAAAGTTAAGTGATGCGATTGATAGTTCTTTATCAGGCATGACTAACGACCTCAAACCTGCACGTAAGCCCAGTAAAGTATTCCCCGTTTTACAAATCGTTAACGTTTACGGAATGTAAAATAATTTATCAGGAGTTCGATTAATTTATCCGTACATATTATGCAACAGACGTGGACTAATAGTCGTAACTTGCAAATGCGACAGATCACTTTAAAATCTATCGCGGAATCTATATCTTCTGGTAATGCTATGAAATATAGTTCTTGGAAGACGGTTATAAATTGAGCTGGAGCGAAATATCGACGGGTTTATAGATGGCAAAAACTGGAGACCGTCATGGACTTTCGCGAATAAAGGAGGTATTGGACGTAAAGTAAATTTCATTGGAATAAGTCAATTAATCAGCTCAAAATATGATTTGTAATAAAATATAAAACCATGAAAAATGATCGTCATTTACTGTGTGCAATGAAGTTATCAGAAAGGGATAGGGTTACGTGTCTATAGCCCCAAAAAAAAAATATTAGGATGCTCGTTAATTCCATTTATCTCGGCACAAAACCTTCAGCATAGACCATTGGCGAGCTAAATCTATTTGTATGTATTTTTTTATGTCTGGATGGAACTCGAACGTCTGAGGCCTACCAATCATATACCAAAACTTGCATTCGCACTTTTTGGTTCCTTTATAGAGTATAGGTACAACTACCGCCCATTGTTAGCAACCTGTCTAAGGACGATGCACAGTTTTTCCAGTAGAACTAGAATAGCGCGGCGATGCTTGATATTGATTATTGTCCGTAATTGGACCAACGCAAGTCACCGCCGAGCTGTATAATAGGTTGGAAGTTACTAGCCTGTGACCAGTTAGAGAATAATTATTCAGTTAGCCTCTGTTGAATTTGAGAAGTCCCTTAGTTTTTGCTAAAACAGCCCGACATAAAAACACTAGCCTGTCTTAGTCATGCCATTCTGCATGCAATTATTAAACAAATCTATGCCTACTCCTGAAATTGGCAGTTTCAATATCATATTCTGATATACTGCGCAAAACGTGCAAGAGCAAAACTAATTCTTATTTTATGTAGTTTGCCGTAGAGTCTCATCCCAGATCCATACTCCTTTAGAGAGATGCTTCAACATATCAAAAAGCGTCTACGATCTGAGAAAGGAGGAGGGATTATATAGTTGCTCTCTGGCAGAACCAATGATACCTACTCACTGAGGTTACTGAAACCAGAATAATAGCTTCTTGTAATAATAATAATAACACCTCAGGGGTATAAGAAATGCTTTTGTATCTCTCTATGCACGGGCACGCGCTCCCGAAGTACCCTAGCCAGCTATCCGCTGCCCTTTACCCTCTTATTTCCCCACCGTCCTCAAAAACCCATTTTCTTCCTTACCTCATATTTCCTAATACTGCCCGAGGAGCAAATCTCGTTCGCAGAGTATAAAAATCCCTGGCAGTAGGGAAACACTTTTACAAAATGTACAATTTACGCAGTAAACGTGTGAATCGACATTGTACCACCATAATCCCTCGTCGCGCTCAGGATTTAGGTAGAGGATCCTGTGTGTTAAGTCAGTTACAGTATCCCTCGACTAGCGACGGAAACACCATGATGTCGAGTTTGGTTACTGCAACAACTGCACCACTTGTGGCACCAACCACCGACGCCACACGCCTAGCTCTCGCTGTTTCTGAGGAGGCGCATGTCACCAATCCTCAGAATACGAAGGCTGGAAAGCCAAGGAATCGTAGGAAATGGACACCAGCAATGAATTGTTTCATAATGCGCTCCTATTATAAGGTTACCAGATCTGAGACAGACTTAACCACCTACCGGATCGGTCTTCATAGTTCTTCCTTCAGAAATACTTTGATCTTCAGAACATCACCGAGCAACCCATTGCTGACCAACGGCCAGTAATTGTCCGGAATAAACTTTTGGCTAAACCAATCCCGGAACAACTTAAAAGAGAGGTGGCAGATTAAACTTGAGTATGGACGCGTTAAGCCCATAGCTCCGCCTACAACAGAGGAGGAAGTACGAAATGAAGAAAACATAGGCGAAGACGAATCTACAAGACAAGACATCAGTGACAGAGCCAACAACACTCAGGACAACGGAAAAATATCATTATACAACGAACTCCAAAAAGCTATTGTTTAACGGCCTAGATTCAACAAAGACCTAAGCTCCCAAAACTTAGATCTAGTCAGGAGACCCACAGCATCCTCAAGATTTTCAATACCATACTAGCAGAGTTTAGTTTGGCGTATGACACCCTTGAGAAGTTCCACACACCCATCTACTGCTCTGCCGTTGCGGCTCTTAGATCCCATAAACAACAAGTGCATTTCTTGACTTGAGAAGGTAATTGACGATTTTAAACAGGAACTAGGAAGACTCAGAGAATTTCTTAAGAATGGACACCCTTCGAGCAGACTTAAGACGCGCATTAAAAAGATATTTAAAAAGATAGGTACAAAACCCACCGATCTTACCCATCAACAAAAACTAGATGAGTATCAAGATACAATAAAGCAAAAACTAGCAGCTAAAGCAAAACGTCTGCAGAGATACAACAAATGCTCAAAGAGGAAACGACAGAATTGGCTTTTCAACAACAATCAAAGACATTTCTACCGGATTATCAATAATACCAAAGATCAAACTAACACTGAGAAGATGCTGCCGAACAAAGAGCATTTGACTAAGTATTGGTCGAACATCTGGGAAAGAGCATAACCGAAATGCTAAATGGATACATTCTCAACGTGATCTGATTCAAACACACCGTATTCACAATTTGTGGTATAAGAAATTTGAGGTCCTCCATGAAGCTTTGGCCCGTCAGTTTACTAAAATAACGCATCATCCGGAGACAACCTCTGCATTTCTAATGCTAGGCACTACAACTATGCTACCCAAAAGCAATAGGATAGAAGACCCGTCCCAGTACAGACCTATCACCTGTTTTCCCACTATGTACAAGATCCTAACAGTATGCATTACAAATCGTATCTATTATCATATTGACAGTCATAATCTATTAGCCGAGGAACAGAAGGGATGCATTCGAGACCATCAAGGATGCAAAGAACAACTTATCATTGACTCTGTGGTACTTAAGCAGGCACAAAAAAAAACAACGCAACATACACACTGCTTTTATAGACTATAAAAAGGAGTTTGACAGTGCACCACATTCCTGGCTCATAGATGTATCAGGAATATACAAGATTCACGCTATGATCATCAATTTCCTGGCAACCATCAAGCACCAGTGAAGAACGAACTTGAGGATCTATAATGGCGATCAATCATCTCTTACCACCGATGAGATACATATCAATAGGGGAATTTACCAAAGAGACTCGTTAAGTCCACTTTAGTTCTGCTTAGCGATAAACCCCCTATCCACGTTGCTCAATAATACAGGACATGTCTTCAACATCAAAGCCGATAGAGACGATTCCCGGATCATTTCCTGCCTTATATATATGGATGACATTAAGCTATATGGTGGAAACCATAACCAACTAAAAAAGCTTATTGACGTGACATACACCTTCTCGAAAAACATACATATGGAATTTGGAATCGAAAAATTTAAAGCCTTAAACATCGAAAAAGACAAAGTCATTAATGGTGATGTAGCCCTACCCAATGGAGAAATAGTTCAGACGATGAACCAAGTAGAGACCTACAAATACCTAGGATTCTAACAAGCTAGACTGCTCCAGGATAGGCAAGGAAAGAACAAGATGAAAGATCAATACGTTCAAAGAGTGCGAGCTTTTCTGAAGACAGAATTGAACGCCGGAAATCTCATTAGAGCAATTAACACCTATGCTATGCCCGTGCTGACCTACAGTTTCGGAATCTTGAAATGGACTAACACGGAGCTAGAGGAACTACAGCGAACGGTCATAATGATGACCAAGTACAAGTCACATCACACAAGGTCATCAATTCTCCAAATGACCTTACCACGAAGAGAAGGTGGAAGATCTCTTGTTGATTTTACAGGACAACACAACTAATAGAAACCAGTTCACTCCTTTTGATGCATGCATCCGGGATGGGCTTGGAAACCAACAATTGTTGAGAAATTGATTGTCAATTTCGGTAATTTGAGAAAACGTCAAGATTAAGCTAAATATACCTACTGATAAAAGTGTATCGTCAAGAAAGTTATGGATACATGAAATTGTACCAGAAAAGAAAAATATACGAAAATTAACTATAATAGGTGCTCTCAAAAAGAAAAAAAACTAATTTAAGAGCTCTTAAACGGAATAAAAGTTACCCTCTACAAGATATTTTTTTAATTTGCCTCTAAAAGATCTGAGGTTATCAGCATTTTCAATATCATTACCCAATTTACTAAAAAATCTATATGCATTATACATTACGTTCTTTTGACAAAATGTGGATTTTTGTTTTTAGTATTGTATGAAGCGCGATTATCTTGAATTTTTTTATGACGTAAATTCCCACCAACATCAATATTTTGAATTGTTTGAAATAGTTTTTATTTGAAAATACAACAAAATTTGTTTTACTTTGATTTATCATCAAACAATTCTTTTTAGACCATAACATTATATCATTATAAATCAAATATGTTGTTCTTTTAGGTGTTTCTTCACTTTTTTCCAACACCACAATGTGTGTATCATCTGAATATTATAAGGCAGAAATACCGGTCGAAATATTTTTTAAGTAGGAAATGAGTGATTAGAATAAACAAAATATAGCAACGGCCCAAGAACTGAACCCTGCGGAACACCCCAATCTAATGTCAATGAGCCGTTCCTCATCCCATTTATCAAAACACACTGTTGTCGCCCACTCCAGTAAGACTCGATGAGCTTCCATGCCTGTCCTCTAATACCATATCGATGCAGCTTTATCAAAAGTAGATCCTGGTTGACCATATCGAATGTTCGAGAGAAATCCACAAACAAACCCAATACATGAAGTTGTTTATCAGTTACATCGACAAGTTTCATCTGAAATTCACAAAGAGCACCTTTAGTACTGCAGTATTCTGTAAACCCATGTTGAGAAACACTAATAATATTTAAATTCAATTAAATATATTTTTTAAATATTTGTTATCAATCTTATGCCTCTATAATTTGAAAAATCATTAGAATCTCCCTTTTTATACAGTGGCATCACAGCTGCCTATTTTAATTGCTCCGGGAATATCACATATTGATCGTTGATGTTAAAACCTCACACAAAGCAGTAGTCAGAGACGCAAGGATCTGAAAAGCTTAGGCCAGATTCGCGTACGTCCAATATTTCAAGTCATTATTTTTTCAGTCACAGGGTTGAAAAATCTTTGTGTTAGCTATACAAACACAACAGTTGTTAATAAGTAGCCAGAAGATCTCGCTAAAGCAACAAAGTTGGTTTCAATAAGGCTGGTAACAGTGAAATCTAGGTAACAAAATTTGCGACGCGCGACCTATCGGCGCTTTAAAGCCGAACATATTAGTTCCCTGCAACCTAAATGCGACTTATTACAAAACCCGCCTGTTACTAGCCTAAGGCTAAAAACAGACAGAGTGGTTTTTGTCGACTCGTCCGTTGAGCCAGTAGTTAATATGGTAACGTGACATCTGTTTAACAACTCTGTCGCTTACTGCACCTCCCCAGTGTCGCCGAAGCGGCGACACGTCGAATAAACTATGTTTTGTTATTTAGGCTTCTATAGAATGATATGTCTACTCGACAGCCGACTAGACGATGGAGTCGACCAAAGTCTTAGCGTTCTTCCTAAGACATCCGAGGCAACGATACGAAAAAAAATATGGCGTGTTCAAAAAATTGTACGAAGAGTGCGATTTATAAAAAGCTTGCCAAGGTTCAACGTTGATATAATTTTCTCAGCAAACAAAATAATTAAAATCATTAGAATTATGAAGTATATATGTATATAACATATAATATATTGCGATAAGTACTAAACGTTGAGGAATACATAGATATCAATTACAAGATTTCTAGCAGAGGCTTTGTGTCAAATTTACTTAGATATTTTTAGAATAAGTTTCCAAAGAAATGTATGTTAAAATTATATTTTATTTCGGTGGACTATTTGACATGATCGTGAAGACATGACAATAGAAATCCTTCCAGTAATTTATTGTTTCTGACGATATAATACATTTAGTTTTCTTCCTAGGTTTAAGTTAAAAAATAAAAAAGTTGGGTGGCAGCCCAAAACACCACTATAGTCAAAAGCAGTGTTATCGTGTGGGTCATACGATTTATCAACGACAAACTTTTTAAGTTTGTTTTTCTTTTATTACGTGTAATCATATAATCCGGAAGATGAATTAGATAGACCTATGATATTTTCATATGAAAAAAAAGGATAAACATACAAATACCAGCAGTTGCAAAAATTTTTGAGCGATGTCACTTCAAAGTCAGATTGACAAGTCGGTGACAAAATGAGTAATAGAAAACAATTTTCGGGGTTTTTGCATCCACAAGCGAAAAAATTGGTATTAAATCTAATAAAATATTACGAAAAAGCAAATTCACCGGCCAATATCCAAGAGACAGTAGCAAAAGCTCTGGGAATCGGTATAAAGATTGTGCAGAAAATTGTGCGTGAAAAGAAGCATAATTTACTACCGAAGAAGATTAAGAAATTTACACGAAAAAAGCTAAAGACAGAGGACTTAAGTGACAATGTAAAAATAGATGTTCGTAATGCAATTTACGATTTATACAAATCGAAAACTAATATAACCCTTCAAGTTTTAAAAGAAGCTTTAAAAAATCGAGGCATATTGGAAATTGGACTAAAATCGTTGTCAAAATTAATAGAAATGTTGGGTTTTCGATATAAAAAGGACTGTAATCGAAGATTTTTATGCGAGTTGCCACATATAGCAAGTCAGCGTATCCTTTTTTTAAAAAAGTATACGGAAAATGTTAATTCAAAATTTAGAAAAATGGTATTTTTAGACGAGACTTGGATATTTTCTAATGGAAGTGTTTCGAAATCTTGGCAGGACGAATCTGTAAAATGCGTCAAGAGAAAAAAGGAATGTGGGACGGGAAAACGGTTCATCATTTTGCATGCAGGTTCTTCAATAGGATTTCTCCCAGCTGCAGATTTACTGTTTTTTTAACATCCAAAGGTATGGAATGCCATGATAATATGAACTGTGAACTGTTTGAAAAGTGGTTAAAAGATTAACTGATTCCAAATTTAGATGCTCCATCTTTACTCATTTTGGACAATGCATCTTATCGTTCAAGAATCTTAAATAAAGAACCTACTTCATCCTGGAAGACAAGTGATATTTATGACTAGCTAATAAAACAAAAACAAAATCCTTTACCCAATATGTTGAAACTAGAACTTTTTTTAATGGCAAAATCTATTAAAAAACCAACAATATATGCCGTGGATGAAATATTACGGGAAATGGACATGAGGTTTTACGACTGTC
Organism: Kuschelorhynchus macadamiae; assembly: GCA_030620095.1. NCBI lineage: Eukaryota > Metazoa > Arthropoda > Insecta > Coleoptera > Curculionidae > Kuschelorhynchus > Kuschelorhynchus macadamiae. The sequence goes on from JAUTXW010000026.1 coordinate 1,482,498, forward strand.
GATATACCATTGCCAGTTCAACGCAATAAAATTAATATGGGCTGGGGCAAAATCATATTGAGAAAAACACGTGAACGATGGTCTTACATCAGATAAAGTGCAAATTGTTTGGCAAGATTCATTAAATTATATTACGATGGAGTACTGGAAGAAATCTGTGGAACATGCGGAGAAATTAATATGGGATTGGTGGAATCGAGAACGAGTTCTAGATGTCGAAATAGCACAAATGATCATTGCGCCATTTGAGAACGACTTAGAAGATGAGGACTTTTTAAGTGATGATGATATTTTTTAGTCTATAATGTTAAAAAGTTTCTGAAGGATTATATTAGTCTTTGAAGTGTATAAATCATAAATTATGAATTATCCATTTTTGCATTGTAACTTTTTTGCCTTTAGATTTTTTCGTGTACATTTCTTAATCTTCTTCAGAAGTAAATTATATTTTTTTTTTCATACATAAGTTTCTGTACATTCCTTTTCGCACGCAGGGCCCTTAATTTTAGATTGAAATCTTCTTCAGAAGTAAATTATATTTTTTTTTTCATACATAAGTTTCTGTACATTCCTTTTCGCACGCAGGGCCCTTAATTTTAGACTGAAATTTGAGGAAATCGGATAGGGATGAGGGAAGTAATAACTAATTACCTTGTGTTTTTAATAAAAGTGTATAATATTTTTGCAGAAAAAAATTTTTTTGTTATCACCATGTTATAAATGCGAAAGAAAACGAAGGTTCCAGGATTTTATAAACAAAAAAGTAAAGAATCTATTGAGATTTTTAAACATTCAAAAAACTTCAATAAAGATACGGGTTACGGTCTACTTTACACAATGATCTGAATGTCTCCGAGCTCATGTAGTATTCAGATCTCGTGGTGTAAAAATCTCTGAAGATGCCTCTAGCAATCGAAGGCGAAACATTGGATAGTTTGGATAGATTCTTATTTGACATGTTCTAATCCCAAAAACCATGATTTCTTAATTTACCAAAACTTTAAAAGCTTCCGTTCTATGTAAGCCAAATTATTACTGGTCGGCAATTCACTCTAATGTCAAGTGAAGATTATTTGAGCATAAAGTGGTTTCTCAGGAGGGATTAATTTTAATCATTTAACAAACTCTAGAATTAATATCTCTTCGTTAATATTTTCATATTATCTCCTATATTGTTATTAAAAAACAAAGAAAAATATCGAATTATGTTAGTTCAAATTTTTCCTCTCAGTTAGAAAAACGAACTATTTTCCTTTCCTACTAATGTGGAATGTAATACACAAACATCTCGAAATGACAAACAGTGACAAACATCTCCTTTGTTATTTCAATTTAAAGATTTACATGACATTTCTCCTTTACCCTCATTATAGGCAATGTTTTCCTTCTCTCCGATCAAATTATATTGGCGTAAATAAAATCGGCGACTCAGCATTATTACCTGCCAAACACATGTATTGATAAAAAAGCTTTAGAACAAAACAACCCAGGCGAGCGGCACAGGTTGGTGACAAATTGTAACGCTTTCGGGAATCTGCGGAACCGACTAATTTAGAAAAATTATTATGAAATAATGAAAGGGAGCGATGACCGTGAGAACGAATGTTAATCGTGATAAATAGGCCAGGAAATAGTACAAAAATTATTTATGACACCCTATAAGAAACATGATTTTTCTGTTGTTTGTTTTTTTTTGAGTTGTTTGTGAGTCTAATCAATGTTATGCTACAAAAACCCAAAAAAATAATTGGGGAAAATACATAAATAATTGTATAAGGTGCCGAAAATTGATTTTGTCTTCTATACTAAAAGTAGGTCCTATAAAAATTGTATTTTTAAACGTTGTAGATATATCAAAACTCTAATTTTTTATACGTTCCCGCGGAAAAGGGTTAATCAGTTTTAGAGAAACTGACGAAAAACCCTTAAAAATGAGCTTGTTTGCAAGTGAAAATATCTTATGCAATTTGCAACATATAGACTTATATAAAAATTTCCAACAATATAGGCTACGTGTTATTTAATGTGTGTGCACAATATAGACCCTGTGACTTCATTTGTTTATCCCGGGAGCCATTGTTTTAGCAACAATTTTGCTCCAAACGTCAGCAGATGCAGGGTTTATTTTTCTATCGTAATTCAAACTATAGTGTAGAGTTATTTTCAGTGTGGAAATTTGCGAAATAAAACGTCAAAAATGTCCTCAAAAATATATTAAACTGTATATGATTTCAACGGTTAATAACTTTATAACACAAAGATTTATAACGTTTCTATCTGGTATATGTTGAAAAATTACGAAATTAAAAACCACCGAGATGAACGATTTATAAGAAAATATGCATTAAGAAACAGGACTGTCACTATGCTAAGAAACGAACTCGAATTTGTTCGCAATCTCACAATTTCTCCCAAAACAAATAGACGACGGTTAATTGAAGCTAGATTTAAGAGTAGGGGACCACCTACTACTCTTTTGCTTACTAGAGAGAACAGAATTGATAGGTTACGTTTTGCTCGAAATCATCAAAATTGGTCTGTGGATGATTGGAAACAACTTTTCTTTATAAATAAAACTAGGGTTAGCCTACAACAACCAGATGGTCGTGATCGAGTATGGCAAAGACCAGAAGAATTGAATTCCTCAAGATTTTATTCAAAATTTAGTTAGAAGCAAGCCTAGACGCGCAAATGCTGTCATTTGAAGTAGAGGAGGTAACACATGCTCCTAATTTCCCAGTTACACCATTAATTTCGCTACTAGTGTCCCAGTTTATTTTTTACTTTTTCGCTACAATCTAAACGATTTTGTTATAAGGTCTTAAGAATCATTTTAACGCAAATTTTATAGAGTCATTTTGAAGCTAATTCACTTTTAAAGTATCCGAAATGTTTTTTCTTCTAGTGTAACCAATGTCCATAAAAAATTTTAAAATTAATTTCCTATAGAGATTTGTATTTTGTCCAGAAGGTTATAGAGAATAAAAGAAATATATAATATCTGATAATAACAAATAATAATAATAATAGTATTTTTACACGCGTTTATTATACCCATGAAATTGTAGCTTTAGAATTAGTATTTAGTTCACATTAAAAGACAATTGGACAGAGCTATCATGTGAAACGTTGGGAAAATAAAGAAATAAAGGCAATGTAACTCCACCCTTCAAGGGGGTGGCGTATTAGAACTGCTCTTCTCCAAGCTTTAAACCTTGAGGTATCATAAATCACCTGACATATACAACTTATGTGCAACATATAGTCATGTATATTCGAAAACCTAATGCTTGTGCGTGTTTCATAATAAGAAAAATAAGGATAATTTGTTTGTTTTCATTACATATCGCTTTCAGTGAAAACAAATCTTTACTCATCCACAGCTATTCATAAAGTCTGGTGAAATATTATCACAGAAAGCTCGGGAGGCTTTAATATTTTTACAAATGTCTTTCTCAATTTGATTTTATCTATTTTAGCTCCATTTCATTGATTTACGTTTTACGTTGATTAACACAAAAAATAATTTTCAGGAATATTTTACAAAATTACTAGTGGAGGTACTACTAGGTCAATTATGCAAAGTTAAAAAGACATGATGGCCTGCTTTGCATAATTCACTTATAATGTTAATGGCGTCGAAGCTACGTGTTCTTGATCATGTGATGTATTGTTTCTTAACTTTTCGCCGGACGCAATCGGAAAATCATGTGTTGAGGCGAAATTAATCTAATAGATTTATATAAATAGATACCAAAGTTTACAGAATTCAGTAAACTTTGAAGCAACAGAAATAAACAAGAATATGTAAAAAATGTAATATAAAAAAATTTCGGTTACTGTCGTTTTTTATTTTGTACTTTTTAGACGACGAAATTTCCTTCTATTTTTTCTAGTAACAATTAACATATCTGTTTCATATCGGTGGACCAGTTAAAAGCGGGTATGTTAAGGTTAATGCAATCAATAGGTTTTGCTAATCTCTTGACAACATCTGTAGTTTTAAAGTTTACCTCAAATGAACCCTCTGGCTGTCTTATATATTTACAAATTAAAGAAACACCAAACTCTTGTATCTATTAGTGTGAAATAAATTATGCCATACTTATAGCATCTCATCAGTAGTAAACTTTTTACCAGCAAAATATGTTATTAGACAGTTTACAACAAAACTCGTAAACACTTAACACCGTTTAAAATTCATGACTATGCGAAACATTTTCTCAGCCATCATGCCCTCATAACTCTTTTAGGCTTCTGTTGCTAAGCCTGCAGATGCAACAATTCTATAAATGCCTTTATTTCCACATAGTTTGTAAACTTGTCATCTCGTTTACGAGTGAGGTTGGTTTGAATTGTTGAAATATACTAATCTGTGTAACAAGTGATCTTTTTTAAAATTTCAGTAAAAGATTTGGCACTTTTTGTAGGTCCAATTTACACCAGGAAATTGCACGTTAATGTTTTGTGGTCTATTTTTCGGATTTTTTAGTTTCTTCCATGGCTTTTTAATTTTTGCTCTAAAATAATCCCTATATTCCTCACAATTGGAATCAGTTTCAGCACAGGAAGAAGTCCGATTAGTCTCCGAATTTGCGTCGCGGTCTTCAACTTGATCTTCACTATCAATGTCGCTTTCATACTTCAATTCATATTTACCCCTCATCATCATAATCCAAATAAGAAATCTGTCGTAATTTTTAGGTATCCTCTTGGTCTTATAGAGTATAAAACTGGGGCCGTCGTTCCATTGTTAGAAAAAAAAACTGCAAAATAAAAATCCCCGTTGTAACGAGAACTATATTTTTTATATGGCATTTACTGGCTCTTACTGGGTTGCAAAATATATTTTTATTTAGTCCAGAAGCTTACTCGTGACCCTATTTGGTATTACTTTATTCAAAAATACTGAAAATTTCCATTTACATGTGATATTATAATATAAAGCAATTAGTTCACAACACTGAATGGTATAAATACATAAAAATGAGCAATGAGTCTACTAGATTTAATATGGCGCTACTCAGTACATAAAAACGCAACTTCAACACAAAATAACTGTCAATACCTAACGGCAGAAGAGGAAGAGTGACAAACGCGGGGTTGCCGATCGATTCGGAATCCAAAATTATTCTCAAATTTACTTGCCTCGAATCTCTTAGATCAGTTGCGTCCGTCGAAGGGTTAAAATATCTAACGCGTTGGATATTTTAGTTTGTAAATACCCCGAACCAAAACTATAATACTTACAGGAATTCTCAGAACAAAGCAAAACTATTTAACATGTTTGGCAAGTACTCTTAAAACCTCAACGTCTCAATAAGATTCTATTCAATTTAATGTATCCCGAACTTTACTGTGGTTTGTTGGTCCGTTGACTACCCGTCACCGGTCGAGAGCTATTTCAAAGTTCTGTCGGTTGTAGTCTATATTTAAATGACCAATGATCATTTTAGGTTTACCTTGCATCTAATTTTAATTAGTGTTTATGAAGATAAGCAATCTGCCCTCAAATGGGACTCAAGGTTATAAAAGTATTATTAACGTTAAATAAACTAATAAAACTAAGAACACCGGTGTTTTTTTTATATCGTGCAATTATATTTAACCTGATAAACGAGACAATCAGAAAACAAAGCAGCACAATAATATATAATTCACCTAAAAAAATCCTATCTTCGAAGTATTCGAAGTAAACAAGTCCTTTAAAACAACGATATTTATTTTTTGATATGTTATTTCCACGTCCGATTTATTCTCAGAAGACTCCAAGTTGGCGTTTAGAAAATTAATTGGATAGTTTTTGTTTATTTGGTTCATTTTATTTTACAGACAAAAATACACAACGGTGATTATGAACGTTGTTAAAAACTTATGGCTTGGCGATATAGATTTTCCGGGTCTACATATCTTTTTTTATATGTACCGAATCCGTTAGAGTCAAATTTGCTTCGATTTTAATAAGGCTTTTATAATACGCTCACTATTCAAACAGTATCATCTATAAGTAGGCCGAGATATCTTATTTTTGAAAGATTTTCTGTAGTTTGATTCTTATGTGTATTTTTGGTTGTCTGAATATCTTATTTTTTTGTGTTTTAATAAAGCCTTCACGCTTAAGATTATCAAACCTAAGCTCATAAACCGTGGACCACGTACGGACTATGCATTTCTGCTAAAAATATGCGTTCTCTCTTATATATAAAAAAATCACCGACTCCATTCTTATTCTCGACTATATCTCTAATTATAGGAGGATCTATATTAAACTAATCAAGTCAGGAAATAAAATATTTTATCAAAAACGTCTAACAAAGTCTAAACATGTTTCAAAGGAAACTTGGTCTATTATCAATGACCTCAGGAACAAATCAAACCCTTTGATTCATATCTTTCCAAGGCCAAATAATATAAGCAAAAATGTTACCTCTGCCATGGTATCTCGCTGATAGCCTTTTCTTAAGCCCTGTTAGCAGCATGAAACTATTGAGAGAAATGAATAACATCACAAGCAAATCTTGTAGTAGCACTGATGGCCTATCAATTAAAATATTCCTGTACCTGCCGCTCCCAGTTATAGAGGCTCTTAGAACACTAATAAATGAATCCCTTATAAAAGGTATATTCCCTGAATGCCTTAAAACAGCTATAATTATTTATTTTCATAATGGGGAGGAAAAAAACTGACTCTTGCAATTATCGCCCAATTGCTCTACCACCAGTGCCATCAAAAATCATTGAAAGGTTACTAAACAATCGTCTTATGCCATTTCTCCTTAAATAGCAGATAATATCGCCGGATCAGTTCGGATTTTTACCCAATAAGTGTACCAGTACGCCATGTTCTCGTTGCTTAGCGAAGTCTACTTATCCCTTAATAACAACCACCCCAACGCCTCAGTTTTTTGTGAATATGCAAAAGCCTTTGACTGCCTTATTCATGAATTTTATGGAACCCTTGTATTGCTTTAAATTGATTTAAATGTTATATCGGGAATAGGCAACAACTTAAGGACAAATGGTTCTGATTCCGATTTTAAATTGATTACAAGTGAAGTCCCTCAAGGTTGGGTCTTCGGACCTATTCGTTGTTTGTTATATATATATATATATATTACCAACCAAAAAATTAATGGAAAAATCTCTCTCTTTGTTGACGGCACAAGCGTAATATGGAGTGATTTTGATACGTCTTTACATTCTGATATTTCCAACGACCTTGTTATGATTAAAGCTTGGTCCGATTCCAATCTGCTTTACTTCAATGTGGATAAAACGGGGGCCTTATCTTATAAGGGGACTTTACAACCACTTCAGCTACTTAATAGCAATGTTAAATATGTTGAGTTGTTTAAATTCATGGGTTTGGATATAAAGAAATGAATGCCTTGCCATTCGATCAGTTTCAAAAGAACTGGGCGAGTCTTCTGCGAGACTTATTTCTCTCTATTCGAATCACATCTCGGCTATGGCCTTCCCTTTTGGGGCTGCTGTCCCACTGAGCAATTTCTTAGTATTTTTAGGATTCGAAAAAAAGCAATTCGCTATTTGTTTGATCTAAATAATGAAGCGCACTGCCAATGCTATTTCAAAAAACATGAAATATTAACACTTTCTGCATTATTTATTTTAGAAACCGTCTGTATGATGAGAAAACATATACACATTCCTGGAAAGGCCACAACACGTATATCTTACCAGAAACTCTAGGCACGACATATACCTTCCCCTTCCTTCCACAGAGTTAATAAAAAAATTAATTATTTACAACGCCATAAAACTTTACAATCAACTTCCAGAATATTTAAAAATAATCCCTATATTTACACTTTTTTGAAAAGAACCAAGGAGTTTGAAAAGTTTTGAAATACCTTTTTACTGCGTTAATGATTTTTATAATGAATAAGACTCATTAAAATTTTGCTTGTTTACTTAAATCTTTTTGGGTCGCATGTTTGAGCTGCTAGCATAGCATTTGAAAATATGAAAAAACTGTCTGTTATTAATTATTTTTGTTACATATTAGATTAAAGTTATACATTTTCTTTTTTTTTCTAATACACTTTAATTACTATATTAGTTCAGTACAGTTTTTGTTTAACTTCACTTATTTTGCTTGTATAACGATAACAAAATAAGGTTTAAGGTCGAGTAATTTTAATCTCAATGTCATAGAAATTATTCACCATGCATATGTATTGTATATTTCCTTTTGTTAAGGTCACCTGGATTCATTAACCGCTTTACGGCAGTGTTAGGAATGTTATATTTAGATTTTATGGATTTGCATTAAATTATCGAAAAATATGATTTTTTTCGATTATTATTTCATTTTTTCATTGTTTTGTTTTTTTGTTTTAAGGTAAATTTTGCTTTGTCCATAAAATTTTAACAATTTTCCTGCGACAATAAAGCATACTTTTGTTTGTTTGTTTTTTTGTATCTTGTTTTGTATGCTTAAATCAGTAGTTTAACAACAATCGGCCAATTTTATGTGTTTTCAAATTTATAGGTAATAAAAAAATCAACGGTCAATTTTCATTTTGAGTCAACCAAAAAAATAAACATCAATTTCCGCCCACTTATGTATTAGATTAGCTATTAGAAAATCATAGTCGAACATATCGAATGGACGAATATAGAACGACACGTGGAAGAATATGAGATGTCATAAATAGAACGGAAACACGTCATTGACACTACACTAGATCATCTATGTTTTGCCGTTTATACCGTGGTCATCTGAAGGAAGCTGGTCAGATCTAGACAGCGTCAGTGGCTTAGATATACAGCCTTTTGAATCATCCAGCTAAGATTAATTTTCTGGTACCTTAAAATATATTTTTTAATAAGTTTAGGTTAGATTTGTAATATTTAAGTTAATTTTTTGAATCTGACTTATTTCAAGTTTAAGTTATCTGGGATATTTCTCTACCTTACTTGTTTTAATAATAATGAATAAATCATTTATCAATTTTCTATCCATAGTGTTGGGACTAAATTACAATTAATTTATTTAAATCCGTCACCGATTTACGACAAAAAACTCATTCAGGTGGGAATAATAAAATTATCACTTGAAACTGCCGTGGGCAGTTTATTGCAATCATAAACGATATATTTTAAGATCTAGTATACAAAACCTTGTAAATAAAATATGTTTAATAAAATATTTGGTATTGCATTTTTATAATATTTAATTTAGTACTGACCGTTACGTCACACCCGTTTGTATACCCGGGTACGTAACTGTATCATTCTTAAGTTTGTATTACTATCATTTCAGAAGGTGGCAGTCCGCGGCGTCCTAAACAACTTTATTTATCTCTATAATTTTTTTTCGAGTTTTAATTTTCAGTAGAATAAAATACGCCATCAAAATATTTTAAAGCAAGTAGATATATATTGCATTACTGAAAAGAACGCGTTAATGTAAGCTGCATGTGGGCTAATATAAATATAATTTATAAACACATAAACGAAAAAACTTTAAAATGGGCAACCCTTTTTCTCATCTAATTTCAAAACTCGATTAACAAAAAAGTTTGATTTTTGAATTTTTATTTATTTGACAGATTTTTGTTTCCTTCTCTTAAATTTTGCGACATATAAAGGTGGGACACAATTTAACTACAGGATAAATTGCAAGGGATTGTTTTTACTTCCCTCCTAAAGGGAAATATTGTAATCTTGAAAAAATCACCTTCCCAGATTTTTTAAGATCTTTATATTTCAGGGTCCCTACATGCCGAAAAACATATTATCTCAATTCCGTCGGCCTGTCTGTCCGTGTGTTGATTCGCGGCATAGCTAAGAACTACTAATCCGATTGAGTTCAAATTTTGGTCAAAAATTAAAAATCATGTGGGGATGACCTGGTAATTTCTTGGTAAAAATCCAGTATGGCGAAATTTAATGGCGGCCTAGTGAAGTGTTAAAAAAATTATTACTAAAAGACTAACCTCATTTATGGGATTCATACTACTCATCCAAGATGGCGAAACAAAATGACGAGTTAACAAATTATTTAAACATTCAACCTGAAAAAAATACTTAATGGATTCAAATTGACTTCTAATTTTGGTCAAAGATTAAGGGTCCTATGGGGATGACGCGGTAATGTAGGAACAAGCTGCCAGTCTAGTGAAATCTTAAAAAAATATTAGGTACTAAAAAATTAATTATCTAATTTACATTAAATTTTGTACAAACAGCGGAAAAGAACCAAAAGTTAAGTAGATCGTCGCGAGCGAACACTCGCTCCAATAAAACCAAATAAAAAACTTAGTAGAAGAAATACATGGTATTCAAGTTTCATCGCAGACTATGAGGATCCAGGTGCATGAAAGTATCTTCGATCACGAAGACCACAAAGTATATGGCTCTAACAGAACACAAAAGGGACAGGTTAAAATTTGCCAGAAACCATGTAAACTGGAATCCACAGGAAGGGTCTCGATGTTTGTTTTCTCAGTCGCGATTTTGTCTGCATAGGAACGATGGTCGAAGACGTGTTCGGAAAAAAAACTGGACAGAATTGATAATTTTAGATGAAACAGTGACGAGTGAAAACTACCTGAAAGAAGTTTCTCCCGGTTGCTGCGAATTTTGAAAACCAATTCGTTTATATTGATGACAATGTCAGATCAATAATTTTTTGCACCAAACAATGCAAAACAGAATATTTTGGCATGCGCTTTCACCCGATTGTATTCCCATCCCACCGCCTTCAGCTCCACAGAATCTGGGAGAGCTAAGAGAAATTCCAGCTTAGGAGTGGAATGCTATTTCTCAAGACTTTATCCACATAGACATAGACAGTATTCTCAAAAGATTCGAAGGAGTTATTCGCCCTAGTGGAGGGCCTACTAAATACCAGACAGATGAATATTGTAATTTTTGTACCGTTTTGTTATTATTTTTTTAGAACAGTATTTTAATAGTTGTCGTTCTGATTCTTGTTGATTTAGTTATTGTAATTCTAATTAATCTTAATCTTATGTTAATATACCATATCTTGTTCATTGCAAACAAATATTTTGAATTTTGAAAAATGTAGAAGTAAAATTAAATGATTATTAATTCTTTGCCATATGAGATATTAACAATTTTCAAAAATATAGAGCTATGAAATAAAAAAATAATTTAATCGAACATCGATAAATGACTCGGGCTGCCTGTAACTAATAGTTGTATATACTTGATTATGTTAACTAGTATAGTTCATTAAATCCGAATACAGCCAAAATATCGTACTATGATGAAAACGACGGACCAAGATTTTCGTTTCACCAAACCTTTCGCATTGATTTATTTATTGGAAAGTATGCCCAATAAACCCAAATTCCTATCCCTTTTCACTCAATTGGTTTTACATTTATAGGATAGGGTCCATGCGGGCCGGATTCCGACATATTTTTCTTTGCTATTAAATCAGGCAGAAAACCATATTTTCTGTGTTTCTTTAGGAGTCGTTTTGGTCTAGAACTACAGTTTTTGGGGCACTTCTAGTTTTACATAGGCCATCTGTAATAACTTCTTAAAATACAGAGCAGGTTGGGATAAATTGTATCTTATTTAATTTCTCAAAAAAAAAACAAATCTGTATTCATTTTCAGAGAAACCTTTATTTGTTTTTAACAATATTTTTCAATATCGTAATGTGTTAATATACAACTTTTTTCGTCACCTTTTCGGGGATTGGACAACTAAATTTACCTCACTCTTTTAGTAAGTTTAAGTTGGCCTAACTGAATTCTGACGAAGGATCCCAAAAATGTGACAATATCTAGACATTATTAGAAATTAACGAATACGCTGCTGAACTACTGAATATATAGACTTTACAGTAACGTACTTTTTTGACTTAAACGAAGAGTTTATATTATTTATTTGATGCTTATAATCTGATCAATATAAACGTCAGAGTTAATAAAAGTATTTTCTTATTCGGGGGTTAGAAGAAGGCTGAAAAAGACACACTGATTAATTCCTGTGCGACGTTCCGTATCTTTATTGATAATTGTTCAAGCACTGGAGACAGAAGATAGTGTAAAAATTGAAAAATAATAAATTAACATTAAAAATATACCTGAATTGTTAGTGTCGTTGTGTCCGCACTTTGCCCATAATTCCTAAATGTGACGTGAAGAAAAACATTTTACAACAAAAACACACGCACACACACATACACGAGAAACAGTCCTCTAATCAAAACGTAACCAGGCTACGTGTGGTCAATAAAGTACTGATTTGTACGTGTTCCGTTGGAACAGAGACAGCTGAGTTAATTTTTTTGATTTTTTTCTTTCCAATTGGTTTTACGGTGATATTAAGACTTTCAACTAGATGTTATTATGCTAGACTATTCTAAATTTTAGCGAGCAAAGTTCAGGCACAATAACACCTTAATTTGTATAGTACAAAGGAAAACATTAAAACTAAAAGTAAATTGTTATATACTTATTAAATATTTACAAATGTAGTTGAAATAGTTCAAACAGGACAAAAACAAACAAGAGTTGTAGTTTTAGTTATTTCAATATGAAATTTTTAAAACGAATGACAGAAAAAATACGAACATAGAAAAAAAACAACTAATATTATCTGATGTTTTGTTACTATATATTCATTTTTTATAGGATTATAGATATATGCCATTATTGCTTTATTACCTAACTTTTTTGTTTTTAAGCCCTTGTGAATCAGTACTGAGGTTTATGGTGTCTGATAAATTAATGTGGATCATTTCACTGATGTTTCGGTTGTACCAGTTGGTCTCTCTATACATAATTTTTACACAATTAAGTAAGAAGCAGTGGCCTGTCTCAAAATGATGAGTTGACAAAGCAGTTTTGTCCTTCTTGATGTAGTTATAATTGCGATAATCGTACTGATGTTGATATATTCTATAGCTCAAATATTGTTTTGTTTGGCCGACATAAAATTTGCCACAAGAACACGGAATACTGTAAATAAGATTTGATTGCTTTTCTATGGGTGTTGTGTCTTTTATTTTCGAAAATAAGGAAGTAGTTGATTTTATATTATAAAAGGCTAATTTAAAAATTTCTTGATCAAAACATTCATTAATTTTTTGTGATAAGCCACTGATGAAAGGAAATTTATAATATTTAATATCTTATTTTTTTGTTATTTCGTGTTATTATAACTGTTTTCATTTTATTTTCGAATAGATTAATACACCGGTTTATAAACCCGATCAGACAGTTAATCTCTCTAAATGTTCGTAGTCTTTTTAATATTTGTGCCATAAAAATTAGGGTGACTGAGATTTTTTATGGGAATAAAAGTTGAGTACTCTTCCTAAACTTGTTGGCTTGACATACCAGTTGGTCATTACCTTACCTCTATCACTTCTTATCACTTCAGTGTGAAGAAATGATAGTCTTCCTTCTCAATTGCAAATTGTATTTTTTGGTGATAACTATTAAAACAATGAAGAATGGTATCATGTTGTTTTATTGGTATAGCTTTTATGTAATCATTAACGTACAGATAAAAAATGGCAGCTTTTCTAAAAGGGTTGCCACCGAATAGTTCATTAAAATATTAGCCAACGTAGGACTCAAAGGATTGCCATGTCACTACCATCAAGTTGGATGGAAAAAATGTATTTAAAAGTAAAATAACTGGATTAAAAACAATATTCTATCATAATTATAAAAAGGTTTTTAGGAATGTCAGTGTATGCTGAGATAAAGTAACAATTATTTATAATAATATTAATGATTAATTGTTTAAGAATGTTCGTGAACAAAGAAACCACCCAGTGATACTAACTGGTAGTCCGAGGGTATTATTATGTGTTTTGTATACTCAACAAAATTAAACAAAAAAGAATTTTTTACAATAAAATAATACGTAGATGTTATTAGACTAAGAACAGAATGTAGGAAGATGGCGAGATTATAGCAAATTGTATTGATGCAACTCACGATGGTTCTTAGCCTAAAGTATTGCTTATGTGTCTTTCTTAAACCATATATTCTCGGTGGAGTGGAGTTGTGTGTCTTCATATTTCTTTCTTGGATTTCTGTTAGACAATGGTTTTTTCTTAAAATGTTCCATAACAGCTATACCAATAAAACATCATAGTACCATTCTTCATCAATTTACAATTGAGAAGGAAGTTGTTATTATCATTTCTTGACACTGAAGTGATAAGAAGTGATAGAGATGAGATAATGACCAACTGTTATGTCAAGCCAACAAGTTCAAGAAGAATACTCAACATTTATTTCAATAACCCAATCTCTCTCAATTGGGACTATCAGTGGATTGCTCTATAGAACAAAAATCTCAGTCACCCTAGTTTTTTTGGCACAAATATTAAAAAGTTTAAGAACGTTTTGAGAGAGAATAACTATTCGACCGGGTTTATAAACCAGTATATTAATCGCTTCGAAAGTAAAATGAAGACAGTTGTAACTACACAAAATAACAAATAAGATATTAAATATTACAAATTTCCACTCATCAGTGGCTTGGCACAAAAAATGAATGTTTTGATCAAGGAATTTCTAAATTAGTCTTTTATAATATAAAATCCTCTACTACCTTCTTTCCTAAAATTAAAGACACAACACCCATAGAAAAACAATCAAATCTTATTTACAGTATTCCGTGTTCTTGTAGCAAATTTTATGTCGGCCAAACAAAACAATATTTGAGCAATAGAATATATCAACATCAGTACGTTTGTTGCAATCATAACTACATCAAGAAGGATAAAACTGCTTATTTTGAGACAGACCACTGCTTCTTATTTAATCATGTTAAAATTGCTCTATAGAGAGACCAACCGATTTTTTCTCGTAACAGAGAAATGATTGAAATCCTAAATAATAGCTCTACGAGGTTTTTAAAGGTGTTTGCGTTTTAGGGTCTCTACGTATCAAAAAAACATACCTCCTTGTTGCCCTTGATATGTCAGTTCGCGGTATAACTCGAAATCTACATACAAAGGCTTCATATGTTGATCGCGGCTTAATTTTAGTTTAGTTTTGTTGGACTCGTGAGAAAATAAGCGACTAGGAAACAATGAAAAAGTTCCCATAGTTATAAGCCCATCCAATTTATTTGAACTATCAATAAATTTTAAAAAATATCACATAAATATTTCTTTTTAATTTAGTATCCAAATAATACAAATATATTTATATTTTCTACTCAAAATTAAAATATTTAAAACAAATCTATTCTGCTCACCATCAAGATATATTTTAACCGGACAAAACAAAATATAATTTCTGTTTAATTGCAAACTGCAACCTGCCGAATTATTCTATTTGAGAGATCTAAGCGCTTTTGTGCGATATAAATTGATTTACACCCAGCTTTAATTTAGTCCAAACAAATATATGTATTGCCTGTATTCTGCGTTTTAATACAATTCGTTTTGAAAACCTATAGCTTGATTTTGACTATCAATTAATATTGCCGAAAAATTATTCAATTAAAGGGATTATGTAAAAGTTAGTAATTAAAAAACCCAATAAATTATTAGAAACTGAAACGCTCCCAAATATTTAGAGAATTTTCGCCAATATAAATAGATAGGTCTTAAATGTTCTATAATAATAATTTCTAATGTTCAGCTGTTAAATGTTTTGAGTTAATGAAGATAAATATTTAAGATTGGAGACTTTAGCAGCAGCATTAAATAGAGAAGGATTATGTGATACATCATTTAAAAAACCTTAGAAAGTAGTATAATTTACTGAGGTTTCACAAACATTATACTCATGTGCACATTTTTGACGGTAAGTTAGATTTTAAAAGTTTGTATATATTTTTAGAAGTTACAATATGAGGCAACACTGTATATGTTAAATATGATTCTAACACATCAGAAAACTGTATTTTTAGTCGATTTTTAAAAGCTTTTTCTTTGACTAAAGCTTGACTCCCCTGGCTTTATTTTTTTACTAATAAGGTGTACAGAGTGCACTACTTTATTTGGAAAACTATAGATGTTAGGGAAAAATGCTAAACATAAAAGTTTATTGCTGTAAACCGAAATTTTGTTTTATAATATTTTTGTGTACAGGGTGGGACGTTTTCCTTAGATCGCTATCAACTTAAGTTATGTTATTTTAAACAGGACATCCTTTATATTTTTACATTTCTGAAAATCTATATTGAATTCTATTTACTATTCATTTAGCACGTCCAATACCCAAATTCATTTGTTTTCGTGAATGATGACATTCGAAATTTGGCATGCTTTGCAATTTAACCAACTATAAAACATAAACGGTTTGATTTATAAGAAAACGGTCTACACTTTCCTGTCTTAGTTTTTAAATCTAGACAAAAAACGTCAAAAATTCAGAATTCCGACCTAAAGAAAATAAAAAGATGATTGAAAAAAGATTAATTTTAAGTAAATCAGGATCGAGAGTAAATATATAAGACCAGCGTCCGTTTGTTAATAGCCGACAAGGTTATGTTAATAGTAAAATAGAGTCGGAACTGGATGTATCGAACCAGCAAAGTTTATTAATCAAAATATAGCCGTCGAAAGTAAGTGTGTTGGACTGGACACCTAGGGTCACGTACACGAATAATGCACGCACCCGGAGTCTACATGCACACAAGTAATTAGTGCACCTAGAATCCGTACTTATACTTACTACTTATACATGTTATAAATCAAACCGGTTAGATTTCATAACTGGTTAAAATTCCTAAAATGTCAAATTTCAAAATTACGAAATCAAAATGAATTTGGTTATAGGACGTGTTACAGAATTTGTTGTAGAATTTGAGAGAGAGAGAGAGAGAGAGAGAGAGAGAATTTTAGGTTGACACGGGCGCATCAGCATCTACGGCCATTTAGCGCCCAGTCTATAGCGTAGTTTCTATCTATATGATTATTATATTTTATCGATTATTCTAATTTCTTGTATAAAATTAATTACGGATTCCTTGTTATTTTCAGAAAAAATTTCTCTCATATTTCCTAGATCTATGTTATGTTTTTTCCTAGTAGGTCGAAGGTGGTTGCATTCAAGAAATATATGTTTAATGCTTATAGGGATATTGCAAGAAAAGCATGTATTTATGTCTCCATTATTCAATAAGAATTCATGAGTTAGTTTGCTGTGTCCAATCATTAGTCTGTTAAATAAGCATTGTTCTCTTCTATTAGAGAAATTAAAGGGGATACTTTGATAAAATACTGATTTAATTTCGTGGAGTTTATTTTGACCTTCATACAGGTCCCAGTCAAGCTGCACCAAGTCTCGCATAATTTTTTTAATATGGGGGGTTATATCATTAGGATTGAAGATATGAGGGCATGTATGTCCTAACTGAGCCTCTTTGGCAAGGGAATCAGCTACTTCATTGCCATGGATACCGATATGACTAGGGATCCAAAGAAAGGTTATATTTTTATCTTCTCTCTCAAGATCAACTATTAGGTCTTTGATTCTTTGAATCAATTAATGATTGTTATGAAAGCGATTTATGGCTCGAAGAGAATTCAAGGAGTCTGAGGCGATTATCCAGTGTTTGTGTTGGGTTGACCGTATGTATATTAGAGATTGGAAGATTGCGTATAGTTCGGCTGTAAAGACACTGTTGAGTTTGTTCATTAAAAATTGACTCTGTTTAGAGGAGCTGTGGAAGGCAGAGCCGACTTGATTGGGAAGCTTGGAGCCGTCAGTAAAGATTAGGTTGTGATACAGGCAGGTTATTGATAATTTGGTTAAATTCTGAGATTATTAGTTGCGGGTTTGTGTTATATTTGTCGAATCTGCAAAGGGAGTAGTTAAATTTTATAGTAGGGAAAATCCAGGGGGGGGGGAATTTATGAGTGGAAGGATCAGGAAAAGAAGGGAGTAAGTTCATTGGCAAAAATGTGATAACGTACGTTTGAGCTTAAAGTGTGTTTGGTGTTTAAATAGTAGGTTTGAGGAGGAAGATTATGGAAGAAGTTTAGGTGATCGGGAAGAAAAGTTTTAAACCAGGAGGTGGTAGCGAATTTTAAAAGTAAGTACAATCTTCTGTAAGGGAGAGACATGGTTTCTGTAATACTTTGTAGGCTTATTACTGGACTAGTACGGAATGCTCCGGTGGCGAGACGGAGGCAGTAAGATTGTAAAGGTTCAAAGCGATCAATGGATGAAGTCCTGGCTGAGGAGTAAACAATACAGCCGTAATCTAGTTTTGATCTTATTAGGGACTTGTAGAGTTTAATGATTGTGAGACCGTCCGATCCCCAATGAGAATGAGATAGCATTTTGAGTATTTTGATGTCAGCCGTACATTTGGAACGTAAATAATTAATATGGGTTTTCCAGTTCAATTTGTTATCAAAATACAGACCAAGAAATTTAGAGTTTTCTTGAAGGGGAATGGGAGTGCCTTTAAAGGTAAGAACATCCATTTTTGAACAGGATCTTATGTTGCAGAAGTGTAAAACTGAGGATTTTGATGGGGAGAAACGGAAACCGAAGTTTTCAGAGTAATCTGTGAGGGAGTTAAGGCATATTTGGAGTTGGCGATCGCATGTACGAGGGCTGTGAGAAGAGTAGTAAATAACTAGGTCATCTGCATAAAGCCTATAAGAAATTTGAGAAGGAATATATTTGTAGATATTGTGAAGGGCAATTAAGAATAATGTAGGACTAAAAACAGAACCCTGAGGGATGCCGTTTTCGAGAGGAAATATATCAGAAAAATAGTTCCCTACTTTAACTTTGAAAGATCGATTGAGGAGGAATTGACTGATAAATTTTGGAAGAGAACCTCTGAGACCCCAATTGTGCAGTGTGCTTAAAATGTTATAACTCCAGGCCACGTCGAAGGCGTTGGAAAGATCTAGGAAAATCGCAACTAGGTGGTGTCTTCTGTAGAAGGAGTTGTGGATGTCAATGTCCAGGCCAACTAGATGATCGAGTGTTGATCTGTGTTTTCGAAAACCATACTGATGTTTATCCAAAAGGGAGTGTTTCTCTAGGTACCAAATGAGTCTGAAGTTTATCATACGTTCTAATATTTTGCCAAGGTGGCTTGTAAGGGAGATGGGGCGGTATCCCTCTGCAGAATTTCTGGGTTTGTTAGGTTTATGAACGGGTATCAAGATAGATGACCTCCAGGATTAGGGGTAAATATTATTTAGCCAAATGTGATTGTGATTTTTAATAAAAAATTTAGAGCTCTATTTGAAAGATTAGTAATCATTGGGATAAGAACATTGTCTGGGCCAGGGGCAGTGTTTCTGCTTTTGGATAATGCAAAGCTAAGTTCTTCAAGAGTAAATGGGACATTGTATGAAAATTCTGTGGAACTGCTAAAGTCGATTGGCTTAGATTCTTTGAGAGTTTTGTATGATTAAAAGGTATTACTGTAGGATGAGTTACTGGAGATTTTGCTGTAGTGGGAAGCAAAACAATTAGAAATTTCTAATTTATCTGTGATCCAGGAGTTTTGGACCATTAAGCCAGGGATCATTCTAGTAGGTTGTCCTTTCAGACGTCGTATTTTGTTCCATAGTTAGGCACTCGAGGTTTGAGAACAGATACTGCCTACATAGTTTTTCCAAGATTTGATTTTTGATTCTTTATTGATTCGCTTCGCCTTGGCCCGTTTTCGTTTAAAGTCGATCAAATGAACTGTGGAAGAAAAATGTTTGAATCGATTTAAGGACGTTTTTCTTTCCTTGATGGCTGTCTTGCATTCATCATTCCACCAAGGGACAGGAGGTTTATTTGGATTAATATGTGAAGTGGGAATGGATAGTTTGGCTGATTCATGTATGGCTAATACGAAATTGGTCAGGGTAGTGTTAAGATCAGATTGATCGAAAGAGAAAAGATATTTAGCCCAGTTTGCCCTTTTAATGTTTAAAATGGATTTGTTCGTATGGGGGTTGGCGTTATCCCGCCAAGATAGGAATCTGATTAGGATGGGGAAATGATCGCTTCTATAAGTGTCGTCGAAAACTTCCCATTGTAGATCTGGAGTAAGTTCGGAGTTGCACAAAGTAAGATCTAGTGATGAAAGTTTGCCTGTGGACGAGCTAATAAAAGTTGGAGTTCCAGTATTAATTATAGATATATTATGGCATGACAGGAAATCCTCCAGAATTGAACCTCTGGGGTTTAGGTCTAGAGAACCCCAGATAGGGTTGTGACCGTTGAAATCTCCAGCAAGAATGAAAGGCGTTGGAAGTTGGGGTATAATGAGATTAAGGTCGTTAATTGAGAGATTATATGATGGGGAAATATATATGTTGCATATGGTTAAGTCACAATGGAGAGAAGTGCGTATGGCGCACACTTCTAAGTCAGATATGATGTTAAGGGTATAATATGTAAAGGATTTGTGTATTAGGATGGCTACACCACCAGACGGTCTCTCAGCATCGCATCTGTCTTTTCTAATGAAGTTATGACTTTTGAAATTAGAAGTTTTTTGAGGATTTAAGTTAGTTTCTTGGAGAAGGATTACTGATGGATTGTGTATAGTTGTGAGAAGTGATAAATCCTCGATATTGTTATAAAATCCATTAATATTCCATTGAAGTATGGACATTTCATTTGTTTTTGGATTTAGAGGATTTGTATTTCTGGGAGCTATCATGTTTATCAGTTTTATCATTTTTTGAGGATTTTGTGCTGTGTATAGAGGACAGAGAGGAGGAAGAAGCGTGTTTACTCAAGGAGGATTTGACTGATGTGGATTTCGAAGTGATAGCTTTATAGTAGGAGGTGAAATGGTAAGTGAAGGTTTTGAGGAAGAATAGGATAGGGGGGAGGGGTCAATAGTGGATTTTTGGGAAGAGGGAGTGGTGGAGGTAGGAGGAGGTTGGGTGGAAGGAGATGATGAGATATTGGTGAGGGGAACATCGTTTTGATGGTGATTAATGACGGAGTTTTCAGGGTTGCCATTTTTAAGAACTGTAGAGTAGGAGTTTGTATAGGAGGGATAGAGAGCTTTATATATTTTCTTAGCGTCTGTATATGAAGTTTTTTCGGTAACTCTAATTTTCTGAATTTCGTATTCCGTCTTGAATATAGGGCAACCTTTATACCTAGGGGAGTGGTCCCCGTTACAATTTACACATAAGGGGGGAGGAAGGCAAGGGCTATTGGGTTCATGTTCTTTACCACATGAAGGGCAAGAGGCATTGTTTTTGCAATTATTAGATAAATGGCCAAAACGTTGACACTTGAAACATCTTAGAGGATTTGAGATAAATGGTCTTACTTTGAGATTATACCAGTCGGCATAGACTCTGCCAGGGAGTTCATGAGTATTAAATGTTAAAATTATACTGCTTGTTGGAGTTAACACTGAACCTTTCCGGGAATTGATTCTTTTTTACTTGAATGACCCCCTGAGATGAGAGATTCGTTAAAATTTCCTCTTCGTCACAATTGAGTAAATCAGGGAATGACACCCTTAACGAAGTTGAGTGTCTTATGGGCCTCGACAGATATGTCGTAGCCACACAGCCTATTAATTTTAGTGATCTTATCAGATTGTTCTATTGAGTCTACCTCTACAAGTAAAGAACCGTCTCTAATCTTTTTAATGGATTTTATATTACCTATATCTGTGACAATACCTCTATGTATTAAAAAGGGGGATACGTTTGAAAATGAACCTTCAATTATCTTTATAACAAAAAACTTAGTATAACTTTTATATTCAGGTACTAATTCTATAAGGGAGGATACTCTAGGTCTCTTTTGCCTTTGAAGAGTAGGGAACTCTTCACCTTGATTTAATTTGAATCTGCTTGCTTTGTTCCCAGTAGCTATCTGCGATCCAGCCTGGTGAACCACTGGAGACGCTGTGCAGTCGCTGGCTGACGGTCGGGAGGGGCCCACACGACTACCCTCTACACCGACCGGTACTGGGGATCCGACCCCCTGCACCGTAAGTTTAACATCATTAAAGAACCTATCCATAGTCTTTAAAGATTTTACATAGAAGGACATAACAAGACAACACAACATGACTGGTGCCCCGGGGATGTCACACCCGTACTATGAGGATGATAGTTGCTATCACACTAATAGCCCCCTGGGGGGTGTAGAATTTGAGAATGTAACAGTATATAGGAACGAAGTTGTTAGTGACCCTAGGAAAACAACTCACCCCGTATATACAAAAATATTATAAAATAGAACTTTTATACATTTAAATTTAACTTTTTTTCGTAACTTCTACGGTTTTGAGAGCACACGAAAAACATATCAAAAATTCTACCTTCACGATTAACCCGCAACTTTCTAAATCTTCAAATTAGGTAGAAGTTGGTTTTGTGTAATAGCTCGATTTGTCTTTGTCTTACGATAAATATAAATTAAAAACTTATAAAGCCCTCTAAGAAAGGTTCTAAGATATGTTTATCAGCAAATATCAAATCCACTTAGTTATCTCATAAATGAATGTTCCACAAGTGGCAAATTTCGTGAACATCCTTAATTCTCGAAATGTATACCAATATTTAAAAATAAGGGATCTGAGCTAGACATATCAAGTTATAGGCCAATCTGCGTCCAGAGTCAAATCGGGAAGGTGTTTGAGGCGGCTTACACCGTGAGATTGGCAAGGAATTTAATTTATTAAATGATTTTCAAAATGGTTTTAGTCAACGAAAATCGACAATCACAGCTATTGATGACTAGTTGAATTTTATTTATGACTCGCTGAATACCAGGAATAAAATATTGGGAATGTTTTATGACCTAAGTAGTGCATTTGACACTATTGATCATGACCTGGTTCGAAAATTATATGCTATTGGTGTTCGTGGGAATGCTCATGATTGGGTGAGATCATACCTGGAAGATCATTACCAGGTGGTTGTGGTCAACGGTGTTAAATCAAAGAAAATAATGAATAGGGTTGGGGTACCCTTGAACCATTGATGTTCATAATCTTCATCAATAATATACATAAAAATTGCTCCACAGCAGATCTTACGGTGTTATATGCTAATGATTCCAATATGCTAAACAGACAACAAGACATTGAATTCATCAAAGGAACTTGATTTTGTGTAATAGCTCGATTTATCTTTGTCTTACGATAAGTATAAATTAAAAGCTTATAAAGCCCTCTAAGAAAGGTTCTAAGATATGTTTATCAGCTAATATCAAATCCACTTAGATATCTCATAAATGAATCTTCCACAAGTGGCAAATTTCCTGAACATCTTAAAATCACGAAATGTATCCCAATATTTAAAAATAAGGGATCTGAGCTAGACATATCAAGTTGTAGGCCAATCTGCGTCCAGAGTCAAATCGGGAAGGTGTTTGAGGCGGCTTACACCGTGAGATTGGCAAGGACTTTAATTTATAAATGATTTTCAAAATGGTTTTAGGCAACGGAAAAGGACAATCACAGCTATTGTTGACTAGTTGAATTCTATTTATGACTCGCTGAAAACCAGGAATAAAATATTAATAATGTTTTATGACCTAAGTAGCGCATTTGACACTATTGATTATGACCTCCTGGTTCGAAAATTATATGCTATTGGTGTTCGTGGGAATGCTCATGACTCGGTGAGATCATACCTGGAAGATCATTACGGTGTTAAATCAAAGAAAATAATGAATAGGGTCGGGGTACCCTTGAACCATGGATGTTCATGATCATCAATATTATACGTAAAAATTGCCCCACACCAGATCTTACGGTGTTATATGCTAATGATACGAATATGCTAGTCAGACAATAAGACATTGGACTCATCAAGCATAATAGCTCGATTTATCTTTGTTTTACGATAAATATAAATTAAAAGCGTATAAAATCTTCTAAGAAAGGTTTTAAGATATGCTTATCAGCAAATATAAAATCCACTTAGTTATCTCATAAGAGAATATTTCACAAGGGGAAAATTTCCTGAACATCTTAAAATCTCGAAATCTATCCCAAAATTTGAAGATAAGGGATCTGAGCTAGACATATTATCTAGTTATAGGTCAATCTGCGTCTAGAGTCAGACAGGGAAGGTGTTTAACGCGGCTTACACCATGAGATTGGCAAGGTTTTTGGAAAATAATGAATAGGATCGGGGTGCTCTTGAACCATTGATGTTCATAATCTTCATCAGTGATTTACGTAAATGTTGCCCCATAGCAGATCTTACGGTGTTATGCTGATGATACGAACATGCCAGCCAGACAATGAGACATTGAATCAATTATTCATCAAAACAACTTGGTTTCAATAGAATTTCAAACATGTTGCCAATTAAATGGACTTAATATAAATACAGGTAAAACATTATACATGCAGAAATCAAACCTCAAAAAACGTGGTTAACAACAAATCAAAATATGTTTCTTGTAAAAATACTGGAAGTTATTCAGGGGCTGAAGAAAAAAGAATGTTTTTATTTAAAAGCCGACAAAGGAAATAAGGTTGTTATTTATACTAGACAAAACAGATTATTTTGAAAGAGTAGACAATTTGATTCAAACTGGTCCTTACGATTTAATTAAGAAAAACCCGTTATCAAAAATGATAACGGAAGTAAAAAGTACCTTAAAACAGTGTAAAAACCCTGTGTCGGATAAATTAAAATCCAAACTAACACATAGTAACCCACAGTTATCTAAACTGTATTGCCTTCCCAAAATCCATAAACCTGGGAAGTCCATAAGACCTATTGTTTCAGCTGTTGGATCACCAACGTACAATATTTCAAAATGGTTAGTAGAAGCAAATTAACTATCTCATACGATAACTCTGAGTTTACTAACTCGTTAGAATTCTTAGATAAAATTAAGAATGTTCACTTAAAAGAAGGTGAAATTTTAATATCTTTTGATGTAAGCTCATTGTTTCCTAGTGTACCCATACCACTAGCTTTATAGTACTTAAAGGAACTACTTGAAATCAATAATTTGAGAAATTATTGATTAATATTTGCTTCTCACAAAATTATGTATGAATCAAAATTTTTTTCAGTTCAACAATAAATATTATAAACAACTTGAGGGAACTGCGATGGGCAATTACTTATCTCCGTTCCTTGCAAATTTGTTTATGGGTAGATTAGAAACCCAAATTAAAAGAGAACTCAAGTATTTTCCAAGGGTGTGGTATAGAAACGTAGACGATATATCTGCTATTTTTGATACTAAAACAGAAAATTTGGACACTTTCTTAGAAACATTAAACAATAAATACTCTTCCATTAATTTTACGTACGAAAAGGAGAACAATGGGCAATTACCTTTTCGCAACACGTTAGTTATTATATATAACGATAAATTAGAACTTGATGTTTATAGGAAATTTACTAACACTGATAGGTAAATAACATCCGACTCCTTTCATTGCCGTC
The DNA here is from genome assembly GCA_030620095.1 of Kuschelorhynchus macadamiae. Lineage (NCBI taxonomy): Eukaryota > Metazoa > Arthropoda > Insecta > Coleoptera > Curculionidae > Kuschelorhynchus > Kuschelorhynchus macadamiae. The sequence continues at coordinate 1,507,849 of JAUTXW010000026.1, forward strand.
AACACAAAACGGCAGCATTTCATTTCTTAACTCACAGGTTAGTCAATTTTCCATTAAGTAAAGAACGTTTTAACAATGAAATGAATCGGATTAAAAATATAGCTAAAAGTAATATATATAATGATAATTTTGTACATAAATTAGTAAATAGACATAAGCATAAGAAAATATTAAAAGATGCCACTACTCTTCAAGCACCACATAAGTTCATAGTAATCCCATATAATCCCAGATATATCAGAGGTCTAGAAAAAGTATTTAAAAACGTAAGTTTTAGAGTAGCCTACAAAATAGAGAACAGTTTGAAAAATCTCCTTGGAAATACTAAAGACAAAGTCGACTTGAAGGAGAGGAGTGGCATCTATGAAATTAGCTATAATGACTGCGATCTAAAATATGTTGGGCAAACTAAACGCTCCATAAACATTCGGTTTAAAGAACACATGGCACATTTAAGATACGGAAGAACAGAAAAGTCAAGCGTTGCCCAACATGCTTTGCAAAACAATCACCAAATAGGATTAAATAATCCTAAGTTGATTAAAAATGTATCTAATAATAGATTATTGGATGCATTTGAGAGTATAGAAATAGTTAAATGTGGTAAGAAAGCACTAAATAAAGACAGAGAGCCCATTTCCTATAGTCCCCTCTATTGTTTACTTGTGTGTTTTTATACCTATAAATATTCTCGGTTAGGATAAGTTTCTTCAGTTTATATCATCTGCTGATAATGCTAACTTGGTTAGCGAAACGCGCGTTCAGAACGTAACAAGTTGTGGTGTAGTGTGGTTAGAACTCTTGTTTTTTGATCTATCTTCCACCACAAATTCCAGTGTTAGGACTTATATATGCGGTTCTGCCCCAAAAATGTCACTCATAGTACTAGTCCATTAATCACAATCAACGGAAAATCAATCAAAAGATCTGATGCTTTTAAGTTTTTAGGATTATATATCGATCCCAAATTAAAATTTGAATCTCACATTAACGTTCTATGCAAGAAATTAAGTACAGCATGCTATATACTAAGAAATATTAAAGGTACTGTTTCTAACGAAATACTGAGAATGTTGTATTTTGGTGCCGTACAGTCATAATCGCAGTATGGTCTGCTATTATGGGGTTCCTCAACCCAGTTTTGTAAAGTCTTTGTCTATCAGAAGAATACTGAGGTCAAGAGAGGGTGTTGGGTCAAGGCACTCACGCAGGAAGTTATTTTTGAAATATCAAATATTAATTTTACCTTTTTTATTAATAACCTATATTAAGGCTAATTACGTCCCTTTTATAAAAATCGGTGAAGTGCACTCATACAAAACACGCTCAAGTCAACCCTATTTTAGACTAACTGTGTCTCATAACTCACCAACTTACCTCGATATAAAATGTTTTCATAAAACAGCATCGGTAGGTAAGGAATCAAAATTTTTTAAAACAGAATGCCAAACTATATTTACATATTTTAAATTAGAACCTTAGATTGTACCAATTGTCTGTTATCTGCCGTTTTTTAGCCGAAAATACTGTTTTTATAGATATTTTTAATGTTCTTTTGTTTGTTATGTTTATTTATCTGCCGTTTTTTTTGTCGAAAATACACTCTTGTAGATAATGGGGATATTTTAAATGTTAGCAAATATTTGACTAGCCTTATAATTTGTGCATTTTGTATTAAATTTAAGGGTGAATAAAAGTATTTTGTATTTGTATTTGTATTTGTATAAACTTTTTTGTAACACTAACAATTAATCCATGCATTTAAGTCTACTATGGACACACTTGGTAATATGCGAGTTGGCGCGCGATCTCCTACGCAGTCACTGAATTTATAAATATATGTTTTGTATTCTTCGAACATCAACAGTTTAAAAAAAAAGCAATTTTAAATTAAATTTTGATGTAGATATTTTGAGTTCAAACGGCGATCAAAAGCTAGCTGGCCATGCCAATTTTTTTTAAAATACAAAAAATGTTTCAAATAAAAAAACTTTATTTTATCGCATTATTTAACTTAGTGATTACAAAATGTTTATACGACGAACGGTTTTTGGAAAAAACGATACTAAAGACTTTGGTGAAGTCGCGTTGGTTAACGGGTAAAATTACGATTTTAATTTTTTGGGAAACTTCACAACATCCGGACGCAGACGAAAAATAGAAATAATGGACTAAATTAAAAAAATATTTCTTAAAAAATGGTTTAAGATCAAATTTTTAGGATAAAATGTTTTGCTTGTTTTTTCTTTAGCCGCATCAAAAAAATACATCCGACATTTTCTTTTTTTGTAAATAAAAAAATATACTTCACTGGTTTCGTTTATGGAGCTAAATCAGTAATATTGCATGTCAAAAAATAAAATACGATCTGGGAGTACTGGCGACTTCGAATCCGCATTTCGTTTTTTCCTGTCAAAGTCCTTTCTGTCTGCTGTCAAATTCTGACAGAAAAAAAATGTCATTTTCATTTATTGATGATCCTAAAATTTAACGTTTCGCTTGCTGGAGTCGTTTAAGACAGCACACTTATATGCATAGGTAGACTGGGCTTGTCGGGCATCATTCAGCTTGATGTGGCTGCCACGGCAATAATGCTGGTGTCACGTAAAAATTATATAGAACTTTTCTGTTGGGAAGTTTTTTTATATACCATTTTATTTATCATATGACAAAGAGGTACCGATTTATTGCACAAAAACCAACTTCTACTTAATTAACAGATTTAGAGGATTGAGAGTTTGTCGTAGGTGGTAGAATTTTTAATATGTTTATCGTGACTTCCAAATATAAACATTTATTTTGAAAAATATATACTGTTTAATTTTTACTATTTTCTACATGAATTCTTAACTGACCGCCTAAACTATTGGTAACATTTTAAAAAAACTATGGTGCTTCAAACTTTGGCTATCAATTATCTTTTGAGATTTGTCAATATTTTTATTTATCTGGAAATTTAATATTTTTATCTGTAATATGAGATGCCGATATCTTGATATTACCAATCACGAAATATTTTCCCAAATGTAGTGTTTAGCATTAATATAAATTGTTTATATTTTATCAAAAGAAATACAATTAAAACGGAAATTGTATATAAAGTATATATGATATTCGTCCGAATATAGAGCTTTCTTCCGTTGTAAACATTTTAGTGAAAAAAATCAGGTTGCGAACATTGTCCACAGTCATTGTATTAAATTCTATAGTTGCCTTTTTGTAACCCTTTACTGTCGGATCTAAAACAGTTTAAGAACACGAAGCGAAACTATCGGATCGTAACCGTATTCACAACACGCCAGTCTACGATACACAAGTTGTCATAAAACCGAAAATCCCTGCACTAAGACACGGGATAACCACGAAAGCTCAAGACATAAAAATAAAGCATTACTTTTTATGTGTTCTGGGAGTCAGAGATAAGGTACTACAACGCTTGTTCTAGGATTTACCGCTAGACGAGCGCCGATATTTGAAGTGTAAGATACTAGAGAGCTTATCAGAATGTTAGCTAATACAAAGTTCAGTATAATAAAAAAAACTAAAAAGTAAGGAGGATCTCGGCTTAATTTTTGGAATCTCTTTAAGTTCAAATGCTTGTTTCTAAAATTTATATATATAAATTAATAAGGTTATATATATATATATATATATATATATATATATATATATATATATATATATATATATAAATATATAATACAAGCAATATTTTTGTCTTGTATCTGGTTCTTTTAACTTATTTAGGTCTAATGTATTGTTCTGGTTTTATAACTTTATTTAGTTTGAGTGAACTATTGGGAGTAGGAATTTATGATCCAGAAAAAACAGAAGATTTTACGACACTTCAATATATTTGATTAGTTATTTATTTAATTTCGCATTAATCTCTGTGATGTATCATTAGGGTATTTTCACTATACAGGCGCTTTTTAAGTAGTTAAAAAACATTTTTAACATTGTAAAATTATTTTCTATGTAATGCATAGTCGGCAATCACACATTTTCCCGATGTGGCCATCGCATTTCACTTATGCCAAGGATGGAAATTTTCAGGCTTTTCATCTCTTCAATGGTATTGGTTATATTTCCAGCTACATATGCTTCTACAATTCCTTGTAGCAATTGCCAAATTGTCGAGTGTGTATTTTTAAAAGTTCAAATTATTTTATTTTAATGAACACAAATTAATATAACCACAGCTTCGGCTAAAACGCGGCATTCTTTAGGGCTTCAAATATATTCGTTGCGGTATTTACACTTTCTAAACTATGGATAAATTCCTTGAATTACACAAGCCCTTCTCTCTCTACATTGTTCAATGATGCGGCCGCAAAAAATGACGTGATGCGGGTTTTGAGCCGTCAATTAGGCCATTTTCGAGGTGATTGATTGCCCAGATTAGCCTCCACAAGTGATTATCCTGTGGGATAAATTTATCGTAAAAAATTACGATTGATGGCACGTTTTGGGGGTAAATCCTGGCAGGGTGAATGGGGTTTCAATTTTAAAACTGGAGTGAGGTTCGGAAGTGTAACACTCTTATACATAATTTGATAATTTAGAACGGACATGTTTCAATTTTGTCTTGTTTGTTTTAATTAAATATTAACTTTTGCAATCATTTTAGATCATCATTAGTATTAGCTACTTTAATTTAGCTCAGAGATGGGCAGTAATGCATTACTTTTAACGATCTTATTAACTTTTTACTTTATTCGTAAGAGGGTCAAAACTTAAGGTTGGAATGGAACCGTAAATTTTTGGAAAAAATCAAATAAGGCGGAACAAAATAGCGGTCTAATATATTTGTTTTAAAAATCAAATTGAAAACTATTTACTTAATGACAAATTTTGCAGAAAATTTAAGTGTGATAAAAGGATAAACAGGTAAAAGTTTGATACGAATCTAAGACCGCCGAAAGAAATAGAGGTCTAATAAAATGTAAAAAAAACAGTCTTTAAAACTACTAATTTGATTGTTTTCAAGTTTTGAATAAAAACTTAATCTATTATAAGGATAAACAGATAAATTTTTCGTACAAATAGACAAAATGGCAACATTTTTAGACATCTACTGGGTATATCAAAAATCTAAAAAATAGTAACATTTAAACACCCTTTATCTCAAGAACAGAGCATTTTCAGAGCACTGTTTATAGAGACTCTTTCTTAGTTTGTGGGATATATTATCTCCCAGAGTTTTAAACGTAAATTAAGAGTTGCGCTTATGAACAAAAGTGTTAATTAGTCGCATTTTTTAATAAAATCAGAAGAAGAGCTGCGAATCTCAAGAAGTTAGAAAACGACGAACACAGGTGTATTTTGGCGATTAAGCTGGCCAAAACTATATGTGTAGAAAATATCACATTATTTCAATAAATCGTTAAATGTAAAATCCATTTTTATGCAAAGTGTAAAATAAAATCAAAATCGCTAAATAATAAATTTAACGATTTTGCGCTGTCGAAAGAGTGGCTATGAATTCGCTTGTTATCTACGTCCACCTTATTACAGAAAAGCGGTCGTAGAAAAAATATTGTATGTAACTTATGTATAAACTTTTTTCTTCTCCGAAAATCGTTCAGAAATGTGTTGATAACATTTTAAAGAAATAATTTTTCCTTGCAACTAGTCATCGCCAGGTAACGGAAAATATGTGTTAGGAAATATTTAGTTATCTACGATCATGAGATAAGAAGCCTTTAGAGCACTGATTTTTTAAAACAGAATTAAAAATGATACGTTTATATTCATTTAAGGTACAATATTACAAACTATTTATTGTAAATAGTAATCACAAAACTATTGCAGTTATTTAAATTAATACCAGATGTACTTGATGAACTTGACTTAACTCGAGATGAACTTGCATTAAACATGTTCAGTTTTTGGATGCTAGTTGCTTCATTTTTCTTATTTCCGATCTCCGAGATTAAAGCAATCTTCTTTTTGTTTTCTTCCAAAGCCTCAATGTAGCCTTCTGCAACTGTATTTGACTGCCATCTCCCGTGCCTCTTTACGGTCAAAATATCCACTTCCGTGTTGGCTAATAGTGTAGAAGACTAGTGGCAATGGCCGGTATACTTTTCTGAATTGGATAATTTTAATAGCAAAGCAACATTTCCCAAGAGTAAGTTTGTCAGCTCTTCTCTTCTACATGCTCCTGCTAGTCGCACAATAAGTACTACTTCCGCCATAAAAAACTGGTTATTATCAGCTAACATAGAACAGCTTCCTGCAGAAAAACACCAATATCGCTTTTCCCTAATATCTTCGATTTTGTGTGTCTATATTGTTCCGACTTTTTTTTAAACGCAATTAAATGCGAGTATTTATTAATATCCACATTTTTTTTAGTTTAGTAAGTACAGATAACAGAGGTAAATTGTTTTTAAACATTTGATAGGTAAATATTTATAAACAAATTTTGTACTTATAATGAACGTGACCAAACGCAAAAGGTAATATTTACTATTATTTTTATTGCACATGGAAGCCTTCAAAAAAACATTTTATTTAATGTAAATGGACTAAATACTCAAACTTTGACATACTTTTACAGTAGTTATAAAATAAATTATAAAAATTAAAAATAACTTATTTTAAAGCGTCCTATAATATGACTTAAGTCCCAACTTTGACTTTTGCGCAGTCTCGGTTTTTTAAAATTTACGTATGATAATATCCTTAATTTCTATTTATTTCCTAACTACTTTTATTTTGTTAGTGTTATTTCATATAAGGGTATTTATATAAAATGTTGGGACTTTATATATTATATATCAAATATTTTAATTAAACAGAGCCAATATACTAACGTTGCAATGATTTGATGCCAATAAATGTTACCGACTGTACAGAATCAGATTATTTATCAATATCTCATATAATGAACTAAGGAACTTGTTTTAAAATTTGTCTGTGTCTGTTTTTAGCTTTCTATCAATATCTTTTCAATTCTATATTTAAATAATAAATTTACTTTCATTAAAAACTGTATAGTATAATCTTTTACAATCTAGCTCCTCAAAATTAATTGCTTGGATTAGTCTGTAATAATTATATAAAGAAATCATTGTATAATAACTTTACAAAGTATTATACCCAATAAATTTGTAATATTTTAATATTTGAATATTAATCTTAAGTAAACTTTTTTGCGAATGTCAATAATCTATACAATATGGTAGCCTACGTGGTGCGAGATTTCTACCCTGTGACATAGTTAACCAGTTATAATTATTTGTTTATCCCGGAAAGCATTGTTTAAACAATAATTATGCTGCAAATCAGAGTAGATAAAGAGCTGTAGGAGAGTTCAATTTGTTCACTGTGACTAATACCAGAATTTGCAATTGTTAGCAGTTTAGAAATTCGCAAAATAAAACATCCAAAATAGCGTCTAAAGGTATATTAATTTTTTTTTATTTGAACGCTTAGTAACTTCCAAATACAAACAACTATTACGTTTTTACGTATCCAGTGTAATGTTAAAAGTATTGTACTTTTTGATATATATTAATTTTTACTGCCCCTCGAAAAATTCGAGAAGATATTTGAAACTTGCTGGATCCTTCTCGGGTTAAAAAGTCTGTCGTAGAAAAGTGCTTATCCTGAAGTTAGCCAAAGCTTTATCTGACAGCACCCACCTCGAATAATTGACAGTTATTGAACCCCGGACAAAAAATGTCAATCTATATCTAGTAACAAAGAAATAACTTTTTATTTGCCCTATCGGCAATGTGGGGTAAAACATTTAGCTCTTTTTTAAAGATATTTCAAAATCAGCCTTAATACAAATCAGGATGAATTTTATAACCGATCTCTAGAGGAAAAATGGGCGTTTGAGGACAAGTTCATCTTTGCTCGATGAAAATGCCCAGAATTAAATTCTCGGCTGCGCGAGTCAAACCATCTTCTAATTCTAGAACCTCGCGCTCGCAGATATACCTCTTTAACAGTTGTTATTAACTTTATTACACGACCTGTAAATTAAGAAATTTTTGTACATAAAATATAACTATTTACCAGAATATTTGCTCAGTTTTACCTTTCAATATTGATAATCAAAGCGACATTGATGAAACTACAAAAAGCTCTATCTCAGTCTCCAATGCATGTATTGCAATAGATTTTTTAAATATGCGAAAACATACCAATAGCTCGAATCTCAAGTCCGAAACATTAAATATATATTTATTTGAAAGTTATTAACCTATAAAACTAATAACAAATTTGTATGTTTTTTTGACGTCATTTTTGGCCAGGCATGTATATATATATACATACATATATATATATATATATATATATATATATATATATATATATATATATATATATATATATATATATATATATATATATATATATATATATATATATATATATTATATATATATATATATATATATATATATATGTATATATATGTGTTGATTCCTAGTCCTAGAGACTCTATTCGGACGCGAGAAAGAAAGTTTCGAAAATGCCAAATATGATTTTATCGAAACGTCAGCAAAACTGTTCTTTTCAGAACGACAGTAGTGAACGGATGTACACCCGAAATGAAACACATACACTTCATCAGAGTATCTAGAACAATCATTTTTATTTTATAAAGGACCTAAAGATTTTTTAAAAAATATATAATAAATATGATTCAAAGAGAATTACAAATTTAATTTAGTTTTTAACTCACTTAAGAAAGTATCTCCGGCGTCATAATAAAATATTAACAAACAAAACATTCATAAACAAACTTTCTGGCACAGTATACGACATTTAGTTTTGAAACATCACATACATTAACACATTTGATAAAAAACCTAAAACTTTATTGTTTTGCATTTTTGGTATTTTATGGTTTTTCAATTTAGCGCATTAATATAAGTTTATTTATTCCTGGAACAGACAATATTATGGAAAATTAAAATTAAAGGTTTTACCGATTTTATTTTGAAAGAGTGATCATTGAAAATCAAGTAAGGCCGGATTACATAGTTATTTTAGGATTTTAATTTCAGTTTTGTCGTTTATTAAATTTTCTTCTTTTTTATATATAACATCTCTAAGAACTCCCTCTATTTTTGATTAGTTTCTGTTCAAAATTTTTGTCTCATGAAAATTAAAAGTATGGGAAGTTTCGTTTATATGTTTTGTGAGGGCTATTTTATTTTTTATCGTATTTATGTCCATTGATCCGGTTTTTGAGATATTGTGAGGTTTGCCCTATGTATACAGCGGGACAGTCGTATTTTGTAAATTAAATGTGTTTCTTTACTTATAGGGGTTTTAGTTTTAAGTGGGCTAAAATAGTTTTTTTGGAAGGTGTTGTGGCTTTTGTGGCAGAGGTAGATGTTGTGTTTTTTTAAGGTGGATTGAATATTTTCTGTTAACCCTTGTATGTATAGAATAGATGCATACTTCTTTTTAGTTTTTGTTTCTGTGAGACTGTTATTATTAGGTTTATTTAAATTTTCTAGGCGGATTTAAAAATTGAGTGTATTAAGTTTTTTGGATACCTATTTTTGACTAATTTGTATACATCCATTGTTTTTTGAATTGCTATCGTTTGGTATGTAGTGCTACTTACTTTCATTGCCCTATCAGCTAGGCCAATTGTTACTGTTTTTTTTTGGCACATGGTGTGTTGTGAATGGTAATTAATGTAGCTGCCTGACCATGTTTTTTTGTGTACCATTCAGCTTCAATTTTATTATTTGTGTTGTGCAACGTCATGTCTAAAAAATTTATTTTACAATAATTTGTATGTAGCATTTTATTTATTTTCACAACGTCCCATGTGCCAAAAAAATCAGTAATAATTGGTCAACGGATGTACACAAATTAGTCAAAAATAGCTATCCAAAAAACTTAATAAATTCCATTTTTAAATCCCGCCTAGAAAATTTAAATAAACCCAATAATAACAATTTCGCAGAAACAAAAACTAAAAAGAAGTATGCATCTATTCCATACATACAAAGCTTATCCGAAAATATTCAATCCACGTTAAAAAAACACAACATCTACTTCTGCCACAAAAGCCATAAAATACGGTGCAACGACTGTCCCGCTGTATATATAGGGCAAACCTCACAATATCTCTTAAACCGGAACAATGGACATAAATACGATAAAAAAAAAATAAAACTGCCTTCACAAAACATATAAACGAAACTTCCCACACTTTTAATTTTCATGAGACAAAAATTTTGAAAACAGAAACTAATTAAAAATAGAGGGAGTTCTCAGAGATGTTATATATAAAAAAAAGAAATTTAATTAACGACAAAACTGAAATTAAAAGTTTAAGCCAAATTTCCTACAACATCCTAAAATAACTATATAATCCAACCTTCCTTGACTTTATGTGATCACTCTTTCACAATAAAATCGATAAACCTTTAAATTTAATTTTCCATAATCTTGTCTCTATCAGGAATAAATAAAGTTATATTAACTGCGCTAAATTAACAAACCATAAAATACCAAAAATGCAAAACAATAAAGTTTTAGGTTTTTTTATCAAATCGAAAAAAGAAACAACAGAACATCTACTGATAATATTACAGATCTGATATAAATATCTAATCCAAGTCAGTTGAGTTTTTAACTTTTGCATGTATTAATGTATGTGATGTTTCAAAACTAAAATGTCGTATACTGTGCCAGAAAGTTTATTTATGAATGTTTTGTTTGTTGATATTTTATTATGATGCCGGAGATTACCTTCTTAGTTGAGTTAAAAACTAAATTAGATTTGTAATTCTCTTTGAATCATATGTATTATATATTTTTTATTATATATATATATACATATATAAATATAAATATATATATATATTTATATATATGCCAAATGCAATTTTGGCGAAATGTCAGCAAAATTGTTCTTTTCAGAACGAGAGTGATGAACGGATGTACACCCGAAATGAAAACACATCATATTTTTCCATCCGTGCAGGACTACGAATTAACATAATTGCCAATTATAGTATCGGCCACATCGAACAAAATGAACTCTCGTAGAGCTCTCTAACCACTCCCGTTTCCGTCAGGATTATTGTTCAAACAATACTTTTTTTTAAATTTTCTTACCTTTACCTTTCTAATTAAGCTAACTATTTATTAATTATGCTGGGATGTTAGCATAACTTAAAGTTTAATATTGTACACATTTGCTAAATCAGCAGCAAAAGTCTATAAGTTCCATTTTTCTTTGAATTTCAGATTGTCTATTGAATTTAATACGCGCGTGAGTTATATGTAGATATCGAATAAATCATAAATTTTAATATAATCGTGCATTTCTAATTTCTTCCCCATGAGTACAAATTAATCCAATATATCGCTCATATGAAGAGAAATCGTAAAGAAGATATATGGATGATATCCAGATTTATTTCCATGTAGCGTTGCTATCGGATTTTTCTCGCTCGGCTCTCAGCGCGACGTAACAATATGTTTTCAATTCATGTAGCTTCCATATGATATTATTCGGCCATATTTTTACACAATAACAAATTGTAGCCACAGTGGTGACTGTACTTCTCCAAACCGCATATTTAATCTTTGAATGCGAATAAAAATTGCCGTGTGTAAGTTTGCCTTTTATTTAATATATTCATACAGTACAATGTTTCCGCGTCTATGAAAGAAGACGGGAGTAAGTTTAGTTTTTAAATTGATTTATGATTGATAATGATTCTTAAATTCTGCAAATAAACTGCAGGACACATAAAGTGCAACAACGAAATTTTTGGTTCAACTTTAACGTGACATATCGCAGAAACTAAAGAAGATATCGCGATACGCTTTTCAAACATAGAACTTTTAAAATTTTAATATTTTCTTAAAAGCTTTTGATGCTTTATTTCAAGTGTGATGACATCTCATACCTCAAGATTTTAAGCAAATATTCAAAAATCGTTTTGTGTTTATGTATTTAACTTCATGCACTGTGATTTTTTAAATTTTAAGTTCCATAAATCATACATAAAAGCTCTTGTTTGTTTGATCGATTTTAATAAATATTGGTACAGCATTTCGTCGGTAATAAATTATAAGTAAATTATTGTTCCGGTTGTTATTACGCAATAATTATTCTGTGTTTTATGCCGTTTTAAACAAAGTGTTTAAAAAGATAAACTGCCAAAACTGAAATATAACTGGAAAATAATAAAAAAAGTATGATACGTCACTATGAATTTTTATCGATAATTAATTTATGATCATTAGAATAATTTTTATATTTCCTGGTATAATGTGAGTTAATGCGAATAGATATGATCGCGAAAAATTCAGATGGGAAGTGCAAACCGTATTGTAATAAACTAAGCCGCCTAGCATTTACAGCTTTATAAAATGTTAAATATGTCAATTTACAGACGCCATTCCGTAAAAACCTGTTGAATTTAGAGATAGGAAATGTAGTATAAACTGTGTCTAGAATGTGAAGTACAATTCAAGTTGAAATATACAGAAAGTTCCACAAAAAATAAAGTTGATGTTTGTTTCCACGGAAAACGGTATTATTGTGTTTTATTTTAGCATATTATCCAAAAATATGAAACCCTAAATTTTCGAAATAATTATCAATAGTGTTTTTCTTTCCAATGACTTCTTATGGAAGCTATTCTTTCCTTACGTAGTGAATTTTCCGACTCACCCTGTAGAGTGACTAGATTGGGCTTTCGATAATAAATACTTTTCTGCTTATAAAACAATTCCAAATCCTTAAAAGTGCGCTATGCCTTATGGTATTTGTTATGCGTCAGGATACAAGTCACGCCTATTATTAGTGTAATTCCCTTGTTTGTCAAGTTTCTAAGAAAATGCCCAAGCCGTCCTGAGACCCAAGCCGTCCTAAGACCTTGACCCGCAGAGACATAAGTTACTAAGTTACTAACTACTAATAAAAAAAAGGTTTGTTTTTTGCGTATGCACGTTCAAATTCGTTTTTTCTTAAATTAAAATATATAAACTTTTATATTTGAATGTCGTAAAAGCATTCGTCCTATAAAATCACCAAGACAATGTCAGTAAAATAATGTAACATTAAAAAGTTACACGGCAAAACGTAAAATAAGTGACTCTTCTCAATAAAAAAATCATATTTCTAAAAATAGAGGGGATATCGAAAAACCCATTAAATTGTTTTTTTTTAAGTACCCTCCCAAATTATCCTAAGATATAAAAAAAGTTTTATACACTTTTTCCAAGATCGTCTCTTAGATAAAATTCTGCAAAAATTTCATCGTTTTTTAAAACCACCCTGTACAATAAAATGTACGGTTCGCGAAAACCGCAGCTCATTGGGTCGATTCTACCAGAAATTGCTCAAAATAAGCTGAAAGGACATCGCGATATCTTTTTTAGTTTCGGAGATGTGTCACTTCAAAATTGAACCAAAAATTTCATTTGTGTACTTAATGTTTCCAGCACTGTATATCGACTTTAAATATGTTGATTAAAATGCAAAGTCTCAGTTTCAGTTATAAACTATGTTCACCTGATTACATGTTTCACTCTTTTGCTCGTCATCAGACACTCAAACAATTGCAGAAAACACAAACAGATTACTAAAAAGCTTTACTTCATTTAGCAAGATAAGGTGAACAAGACAGTTATTTAAAATTGCAGCAACAATAAAAAAGAAAAAAAAGTGGTTGAGTTCATGTCCAACTACGACATAGTTTAAGTGTTCTAAAACTTGAAGTATAAAATAATTTATTTAGCAGAGGATTTTTATGTTTTGGATAACTTACATTTCATAACAGGACCTAACTCCTTGCTCATCTTATTCTTGTCACATCTGTATTTTTGCATATGTCTTAAGACCGAAACACGTAAACATGTAAATAGCTTTTTATAACTAAAATTAGGAGTTTATATTTTATTCAGCTTAGCTATTTTAATAAGCATTTTAGTGCCAATGGACAAATTCTTTGAAATTGACTTAAGGCATTTATTCCAAAATTTTGAAATTTATTAAAACATCATGCAATAAATATTTAAAAAATAAATTGGTAACTAGTATACTCTATTTTATAGAGTATATATATCCTCTGGCTCTCTTACAAGCTTCTACACTTCTATTATTATCATCATTATTTAGATTGTCGATAACGCCCTGTGGAATGTATTCCCATTGTTCTAGAATACAATTTCTAGGCTGTTCTAAAGCTTCTGGTGGATTATCTCCATGACTTAACCTTCTAGAAAGTAGATTAAACAACACAATATTAGAGACATATTTGGTAAGTGAGATGGCAAATTAATCGTGGTAATTCCGTGCTTTATTCTAAGGTATCTCTGACAGACATTGCGTAGTGGTAAATTGCTGTTCATGAGCACAAAACTGTTGCCTATACTATATACATCTATTTACTCATTTATTGTCTCTGTTAAAATAATACTATCCCAAAATATAATGCTTTGATGTTGATTGAGGTTGATATTAGGCGCTCAATTTATTCTTTGCTAACACCCTTGGCCCTCCAAATACGAGTTCAAGAGTTGTCATTCATAATGGCAAAATACCTCTCGTCTTAAAATATGCCGTCATCCCACTGATCTCGAATTTCATTGCAGACTTCTGCAAGCCAGTTCATGCGCTTACTTCTGTTTTCTCGAAAAAAAGGTCATTAGTATTACTCGGGGGCCGTCACAGCCTGTGGACTCAAAGGGCAATTGCTCTTTTGGGTCTATGGTAACTTCGGCCCTAGACTGTAAATATCACACTTTGACTAAACCTAGCTGTCTCACGATATGACTCCAACCCCGTACATGTAAGATCACTTACCTTATACAGTCTTTCTGTAATGTTTAATTTAAAATACCTCAAAAATTAAGTTTATAAGTTAAGTTTTTACGTTACCATGTAGTGTGCAAGTTTTGTAGGACATATAAATACTACACTATAAGAATATCTAAGTGAGAAGAACGTATAGTTTACTTCATATATTGCAAAATACACCTATTAAACAGAACGTTCGCTCAATATGCCGCTATTCTGCATATTTAGAGACCAGCAAATTTTCCGAGGCGGTAACCTCTTACACCAATTTAATATTCCTAGGGATAATCCAATCGAAACGTCAGCCAACGTCGATAACCTCTATTTAATTTCTAAATATAGAAACGGTCAGGGCAAGTTTGCTTTATTATAAGTTTAAGATTCGTTAAAATAATTTAGGATCGGGAATAGTATCGAAAAAAAAAAGGGATCCAATAGAGAAATAGACCTTGGTTAAAACAACTTACAAATTAGTATGGTATATTGCTTATCATTGGTATTTTTAGATGTCGTTTTCTTTTTAAATGCCGGCGGTATCAAGAACTATCTATTAAGTATTAAGGAAGATAAACATAAACAAAAAATAGGTAAATTCTTTACCCTGAACTTCTCTCGTTAAGAATCTTTCCTTTAATTAGGAATAGGGAAGCATGACTCTATTTAGTTTAGCATATAGTCATTTTGTAATACATATAAATTGTGTTTTTTTTTTTACTTTTGCGGACAAGAGATGGGATTCAGGAGGGAAGTTCCTTTACAGATTGGTTTTACCCCAGTACTCTAAAATTTATTCATAAGGAATCCTTTCTTTTGTGTAGAAAAGTGAAGAAAGATACTACATTTATATATGTAACTACTAAATCACTATATGCAGAACTACATATAATCATACTTTCCTATTGTTTTTCCTAAACAGTTTTTACCAGTATATACTCATGTCAAACTTAATTTTTGGTTAAAAATCCAATATGGTACAACCAAATGGAACCTTAATATTAGGTTTTAAAAATACGTAATTCTCTCCGGTTATTATCCTGGATACAATAGTCTATTGGGTTCGAATGCCCTAAATAATACAACCCCAAACCATAATACTTTAACGTTGATTGAGGTTGATATTGCGTCCGGTTCACGCAGTGACGTCATTGCGTGCGTAGGTTTTTAAATTGCTTATGGAGATGCATGAAGTTTCTAGCGTTTAGACTTTATAGTACATTTTTTTGAATTAAAAATGTTTTTTTAATGAAACATTGACATATAACTCACTAAAATAAAAAAACTTATGACATGGTAGTTATATATTTAATTAATAAAAATACAAAAAAACCGCTAAAAATAGAGTTAAGGTTGTATAAAAACCGACAGTTTTTAATTGTATACTGTTATTTTGCTATACGTGTTTATATTTAGTTCAATTTAAAACTAAAAAATGTTATATCTGTGTTTCTTGATAACTACAGGGACATAACTAAGTCCCAAGAGGGGAGGAGGTCTAATTAAAAAAAATGCACGTATGAGAGCGAATAAAACAACACAAACTAACAAGTTTGACCTTTATGTGCACAAGCTGCCGTTTGTTCCTATATTATATATAATTATTTATATAAACACGTAAAATTTAAATAAAATATAGCCTTATTCTAGTTGAAAAACTCGTTTTTCATTAAAAATGTCGATATATAGTCATCTTTAACAAAATGTATTGAGCATATCTGCGCCAAATTTGTATTAAATTTAGTTTTGCGTTTACACAAGCGTTTCCATTCACGTAAACATTTTTTATCTTTAGGGAAAGTAAAAAACCCTATATTCCTATCAACATTATTTTTCTGATTCTCCCCGTCACATCCGAACACAGCACACCTCATATTTATTGTTGTTTAATTAACCAAATACAAAAATGCCGGCGTTTATCACGCGATGACGTAGCAGAGCCAGGCGGCAATGCGCGATATCATACCTTAGGTTTATTATATCATAGCGTCTAAAAAATGTGCGAAAGGTTAAAGCCGCACATAAACAATTTGAAAAGTTATTAACGATTTAAGATTTAAAAAAGGAGTTTAATTTTTTGCAAATAATTCGGAAATTATTAACATTGAAGAACTAAAAAAATGAGTAAAGATTAAGAAATTTTCAATAGGAAAGACCCGAATCCCAGAACTTCTACCTTTAATATTAATACTGTTAATTTAATGTTGAAAATAGAGCTCCACGCGGCTTGCGATGCCCCAAAACTGATCGCAACAAATTAAAAAAAAAATGTTTATACTATTAAATATCAATTTAAAAATTTTAAAAAATTATCTAGGCACTTGAAGGAAAAGCTGAAAAATAATATTTTCACTGACTTTTTATTAAAAGAGCCTATTGTTACCTAATATTTTTTTTGAGTTTTCGTTCATATTTTTAGTCGGATAATTGTTAAACAAGCTAAAAAAACTAAAAAATTAAGGTTTTTTGTTAGCTTCAGTTAATAATAACTGATAGATTATATCAATTACAAACATTGCAATGTCATAATCTTATATAATATAGTTGTGATAGAGTATTTACGAAGTAAATTGATTTAAGTTGCTTTTGTTTAACAATTTCCCGACTCTCTCTGTAATATCTCTTATTTAATCTTAATTTGTTACTAATTTTTGAAATTTTGATGAGCGGCTTTGAAATGTTTGCACATTTTTCTATACGTCATTCTAAATCCAATCTTATTCATATTTTACTAGCAGTAGCAAAAATTAACACCATTTTGAGTTTGTCAACTAGGTTAGACGCCCTGTAGGGCTCGAAACTGTAATTCGAGAGTAATCGTTAATGATGCCAAAACCATTCTTATCTGAAAATATGGCTACCACTACAAAGTCGGCGGCAAATGATATCACAATTTGACAGATTGATCCTGTGTGTACTTCGTGGGTACCTTCCATAGGTTTTCGTATTTTGAAAGTAGTCTCTACGTGTGTCTGGCGGCAAGTGTTGTTCTTAAGCAGCAGTTGTTCATCGATCATTTCTTTGCATTTCACGAACATGGCTCCGCGATGTGACCTTTGAAATGTCTGTAGATACTGTACTGTGAATAAACCCTAGCTCTCTGGAGATCCGGCACTAACTCGAAACCTGTACATGCAGGGTGACAATTCTTATAGGGTCTCTTCGAAAAGACGTACATGCACCCGATATATTTAGAAAAAATAAAATTAGTATTAACAGGTTGTTACTTTCAATTCGTAGTCGTCTTAACATATTTTAGTAATACGTGTCTAAAAAATAAAAGAACATTAAAATATAAATAATAATATTTTATTTCGTCTTGGAAATTTGACTTTATAAAATTGACGTCAAAGTAAGATCTGACTGAGTTGATTATTTTCAAACAAGCACGCTGTCCATAGGATATACCCATTGGTGGCCATTTATTCCATATTCTTAAATGTATGTAAGTTTTTCATCATATTTAAATTTTAAGGCTCACCTCTAAGACCATTATAACGAAATTGACGTTAAAAATCATGCTTTTGTGGCAGTGAATCAGTTAAGAAACAAGGTAGGTTTATTTAGTGCATTATTATTCTGAGTTAATAAAAAGTATTTATATGCAGTTCCGTAAAACACAAAGGAGGCCAGGCTAATGTTTTTTTGTCAATATATGAATGATTTAGAGACAATTTTATTTCATTTATTGGGTGGCCAAATTTGGAGCATGACATAAAATTCCAATTTTTGGGCATGCATCTAGTGATAAATGGATCGTATTTTTCCATTTATGGTCACTAATAGGTAGCAGCATAGTAGGTGAATAGGTATTTAAATAAATTTTTAGCACGTTGTCTCATTTTTTAGATAATGCACCAAAAAAAAAGAGGCAGAGCAAAGTGAAATATTAAGACTACTCCTAAAATCACCGAAACAAAAATATGGCAATTGAGGCATTAAATAAATAAACAATGGTGGCGATCTCACATACTAAAATTATTTCCGAAACCGAAATCCAAGAGGAAAAAGGACTAAAGATCCAGAAGGTCAATATGTAATAGTTAAATATGACGACAATTATATCCAGGAAGAATTACAAAGAATAAATAGAACTTAATATTAATTAGGGCTATGACAAGTAGTTGACATTTATATTGTAAGTAGTCCAGCCTAAAAGATAAGCTACGAAGTAATTAAACTAGAAAACAATGTTTAATTGGGTATTAAGAAAACTATGTTTATAATATAGTTCCATATTTTTTCTTATTTTAAAAATAAATAGGTACTAATGAAATTTAAATCTAAGCAGCATTTAAGTAGTCAGTCAGGAATGCCTTATACTGACTGTCTACAAAAAAGCAGTTAGGAGTAAAGTGGCCCCTAATGGTGAAAACTGATGTGGATTATTTTTTATTTTGTTAAAGTTTTTTTCAAGAAATTTCTTGGGTTTAATTTACTTATTTTTTTATATTGTCGCCAATAATAGAAGTAATATATAAAGTTACGGTGCGATAAATTATTTTAAATGTTTCAATTGAATCAAAATTATGTTGTAAAAGTGATCGCAAAAGTAAATAGAGTCGAATTGATAACCTATTCCTGTAAAAACACCAGAAAATTAATTTCTTAAAAATTGTCTTGATAGATTGTTTAGGTAATTTTATTAACTAATTATGCTGCTTCTATATTAGATTTCTAGGAGTAGCCGAATATGGTTTACAGACTGACGTGCTGTTAGGTATTTCTTATGATCTGAAAAACGTTCATTACATTAATTGATTATCGTGTTATGTATACTCATCTAAAAAACCTTGAAATAATACAAAAACGAATCATTAAAATTATGCTAGCCATCAGCCCTTCTTCTCAAAGAATCATCAGAGCTCTTTGACATTAGACAACTTTATTTTTATATTCTGATTGTTTACTTTTAAATAAAAATACGATGATAACCGATACAGCTCACCATTATGCAACTAGATAAAAGGACTATTTTAAAGCTCAAACACAATAAGTAAAGAAAATCATTGGCCAAACAAGTATATATATATATATATATATATATATATATATATATATATATCTTGTATCAAGAGCCCGTAATTTTTTGCCAGGCGAATTAAAAATCCTCATAAAAACTTGTAACCCTAAAGCATTGTTAAAAAATTACGACACTTTATTTTAGTTGAACTGAGATCTACAATAAGTAAGGTTGTAAATATTAAAAATTAATGAATCTATATTTACAGAAATGCAAAAATAAGTAAAACAGGAGCACGACTTTTTGGATTAAGTTCAATGCTTTGCATTTTGATTTTATTTTTTTTTGTTTTTGGTAATATATTCAATTTTATTTGTATATATGTTAAACTGTCTGGGTATGTTTATATTTGCCAATAACGGATACAGCCGCAACAGGCAAGTGTTATTTATTTAGACCTGCTCACAACTAAGAGTTCCTGCAGGATTTCGATGTTTTTCATAAATAAACGTTTTATTATTATTATTATTACATATTATTATTATTAATATCTAATTTTTACGTTACGGCGTAAAGTATAAATTACCTAAGATATACAGAAACTACGCTATAAAAATATCTATGTAATAGTTTACCTCATATGTTGAGTCTATAAAAGGCAATTTTCGCTCAATATGCCGCTGTTCTGTATATTTAGAGACCAGCAAATTTCCCGAAGCAGTAATCGCTTTAACATCAATTTAGTATTTCTAGGGATAATCCAATCGTCAGCCAACGTGGGTAACCTCTATTTATTTTCTAAATATAGAAAAGACCAGGGCTACTTTGTTTGATTTAAGTTTAAGTTTCATTAAAACAATTTAGGATCGGGAATAGTATCATAAAAAATTTCAAATACATAAATTTCACGTTGTTTAAAACAAGTAACAAATCAGTATCGCATGTTGTTTGTCGTTGTTGTTTTTACAATGCAGCTTATTGAGCAGAAGATGAGGAAGAAACTACGATAAGAATAAAATTAATAAATATTTTACAAAAATCCTTTTAAACTTTGAGTTGGTAATATTGATTTTGCCTACGGCTTTTCAAATATTTTTTTTAAATATGTTTTAAAGTGGGACAGAAAGAGTTGGTGTTCTTCATAAAATAAATTGCATATGCTATTTTAGAGATGTTGTTTATACAAGACTTTTGAAGTTATTTATACAAATATATATATATATATATATATATATATATATATATATATATATATATATATATATATATATATATACAGGGTGTCCGAGAAAATGTGGGAGATCTCTCGGACTCAGATAGAACATTAAAAAATAAGATGACAAGTTCCCATAAATTTTTTTCCTAGCGGCCCTCCCTACGGAGATACGGCCCCCTAAAGGACCCCACTGGAAATCGGTTTTTCTAGAATAACTTTTAAACGACTCAATATAATTTAACGAAAATTTAATATTATAAACAGTAGTAAGGACCTCTCAAAATGCTTCCCTTAAAACATAATTAGCTTGTTTAGTTTACCAGGGACGGACTAGATTGTACATTTTAACGCTCAAATTTTTAACACCCTGTATGATAAGGAGTTAAAAATAATAAATTTGGATACCTTGAACATTAAGCTAAAGAAAAGGTGCTCTTGTTCATTGTCGATAAAATGAACCGTTTTCGAGAAAAAAAAATAATAAAAGAATACAACTTTGGGAGTATTAAATATGTTTTGATCCTGAACAACCTAATACGCTAAATAGAAAAAAGTCAATTAAAAACTTCATAAGTGGGTTTAACATGTGCTCCGTGATTTGTGATGCACTCGCGGGCACGACGAATAGAGGACTGCTGTACTCGCCACAACAACCCAGCATTGTTCCTTATCATATCGCAATGAAACGTGATTCTCTGTAAAAGTTCCTCCCTAGTAGCAACCGGAGAGGAATACACCAAGGTTTTGAGATGACCCCACAGGTAGAAATCCATTGGCGTTAGGTCGGGAGACCGTGGAGGCCAGGCAATGGGACCTCCTCTGCCTATCCAACGGTTTCCATAGACGTTATTTAGGTGGTCCCGTACAGCAACGCTAAAATGGGGTGGGGCTCCATCATGCATAAAATGCATCCTTTGGCGGGTTTCAAGTGGCAAATGCTCTATTGAATCTAGAAAAGCGTTCTGAAGGAACTCTAAATAAAGTTCACCATTCAATCGTGCCGGTAATACGCATGGTCCAATGAAAAAATTGCCGATTATTCCTGCCCAAACATTAATGGATTGAAACTGATGTTGATGATGATGAACGACAGTGGCATGAGGGTTTTCATCAGCCCATACATGCGAGTTATGTAAATTTACAATACCATCTTTGGTAAATCCTGCTTCATCGGTAAAAAGAAT
The DNA here is from genome assembly GCA_030620095.1 of Kuschelorhynchus macadamiae. Lineage (NCBI taxonomy): Eukaryota > Metazoa > Arthropoda > Insecta > Coleoptera > Curculionidae > Kuschelorhynchus > Kuschelorhynchus macadamiae. Next base: position 1,530,012 of record JAUTXW010000026.1, read on the forward strand.
AATGCTAATGAAGTTTGGGTTTGTTCGTTGTTGATCTAACAACCAGTTTGCGAACTGGATTCTTCGAGGAAAATCTTCAGGAAGTAGTTGATGCACTTTTTGCAGATGATAAGGGTATAACAACTGTTCTTTAAGTACTTCAGCAACTGTACTTTTTGACACATGAAGCTGCGCGGCTAATATTCGAGTGCTTATTGAGGGAGTATCAGCTACAGTATCCAAAATATCTTCCTCCAATTGCACCGTACGTACTGTTCTCCTCACACCAGCACTCCTTTTCCCAAAACTTCCTAAAAATAATTAATGAACGTCAATAATGTTACCTTATTAATTGAGAATTGCCCACCAGTTTCTCTTAGACGTTGGTCAATTCGCTGAAATGTTTTCTCATTTGGAATATTGCGATTAGGATATCTTTCTCCATACAACCTTCTTGCTTCATAAGCATTGCAAGATGCAAGTCCGTACATAAGATGCATATCTGCATACTCACTAAATGTGTATCCCATTATCGAATTAAATTTACCAAGGTATTCAAAATGTATTAAATTAATATCGAAGTAGGTACAAAAAGATCAACGTGTCAAGAAGATTTTAAATGCACACGTCAATGCGAGATTATTTATTTCGTACCATAGTAACGTTTGTAAAAAAGTGCATTCTTTAATACTGATAAATAAACAATAATAAAACATTAATACATTTATTATTTTTTTTCTCGAAAACGGTTCATTTTATCGACAATGAACAAGAGTACCTTTTCTTTAGCTTAATGTTCAAGGTATCCAAATTTATTTTTTTTAACTCCTTATCATACAGGGTGTTAAAAATTTGAGCGTTAAAATGTACAATCTAGTCCGTCCCTGGTAAACTAAACAAGCTAATTATGTTTTAAGGGAGTATTTTAAGAGGTCCTTACTACTGTCTATCATATTAAATTTTCGTTAAATTATATTGAGTCGTTTAAAAGTTATTCTAGAAAAACCGATTTCCAGTGGGGTTCTTTAGGGGGCCGTATCTCCCTAGGGAGGGCCGCTAGGAAAAAAATTTATGGGAACTTGTCATCTTATTTTTTAATGTTCTATCTGAGTCCGAGAGATCTCCCACATTTTCCCGGACACCCGGTATATATATATATATATATATATATATATATATATATATATATATATATATATATATATATATATATATATATATATATATATATATATATATATATATATATATATATATATATATATATATATATATATATATATATATATATATATATATATATATATATATATATATATATATATATATATATATATATATATATATATATATATATATATATATATATATATATATATATATATATATATATATATATATATATATATATATATATATATATATATATATATATATATATATATATATATATATATATATATATATATATATATATATATATATATATATATATATATATATATATATATATATATATATATATATATATATATATATATATATATATATATATATATATATATATATATATATATATATATATATATATATATATATATATATATATATATATATATATATATATATATATATATATATATATATATATATATATATATATATATATATATATATATATATATATATATATATATATATATCGGTTTTGTAAATTTTAAAAAACAATATTGTCTTGTGTAAAATGTATCTGTTATGCGTACTCAGTCACCCAGCATGTTTAAATGTATATGATTTATGGCTTATTCTAAAGATTCCTTAAATTAGGTGTAAAACCCATTTTGAATTTTCTGTATGATCCAGATAGGTCGGCGTCGGCACCAACCAAGCAAGGTTCATAGACGCTATTGTAGTGGTTGAAGTGAGATAAAATAAGTGCAATCACACAAAAGCCTTTTTTTATCCTGCGAAAGATAATGCCGATGCGACCAACGTTTCAAAATTGAGTTGGCTAGTTTCAACTTATTAGTTACGTGTAGCTTAACTTAAAACGTAAATTAGATTATAAATTCTTAATATATTTCATTATTGAAATCGATATGTTGTTTATTTCATTATTTGGTGCATTTATAGCAACGTTGTGACCTGAACCGGATATTATACGAGATGACTTTTTTGTGTTAATTTGAAGCATGTGACTAGATACATACAAAAATTATCAAATTAAAATTGTTATCGATCAGCTGGCTTGCTGTATTATATAAAGAGGGCCTCAATGGGTAGTATATTTGAGTGTCGTTCGGGCGTAAATAATATATGCAATATTTTAGTTGTTTTTAAAAATAACGGCCTAATAGTTTTTTTTAAATCAGTGTAAAAAACTACTCATTTATTTGTATTTTAATTTTTACCAAAAGTCAAGTATGCTCTAAACTGATATTAAAAAAATATTAGTAAGACTACAGTATGGTGGAAAAAAAATATATATATAGATATATACATATATATGTATATAAGTTGTTATTTTAAGATAATATGTTTTATTTATTAAAATGTTTATTCGCTTCAAATGACCCAAGATTTTTTAAAGAAGGGAAAAACAAGGTTAATTTGAGCATACGTAGTTCTTTTTTTGTTCGAAAAAAAAATCTGTTAAAGCATCTATTCTAAATGATGCAGAACGAAGCATTCATAATTTGGCTTTCATATTAAGTTCACCCTTTTTTATACTTTAAAAAAACTGCAACATGTCTATATATTTAAAACACTAAGCCAGGTTTTTTAGCAAGTTCATGAGAGAGTTGTACTGTACCAATTTACATTACATTGTTTTTTAAATGATCGTTTGGCTACCGAGACCAACCAACAGTATTTTTTGTATTGTTTTATTACGTATTTTTTCTATAAAACCAATATGTTTTTTTTTAATAACAATTCTGGACAATGCGGTGAATGTGCTTCATATTCTTATAATTCCACTGAAAACGTATCGCGCCATCTAACGGAAAAGGCAGAACAAAATCTGCCGGGCCAGCTAGTAAAGATTGAATATATCGATTTATCAACTACTTGCAATATTTATAGTTCCAATTAATATTGCAAACAAACAGTTTACCGCAATTTAAAAACATTGTTTTAGATAAATGTTCTATGTTGTACATCTTTAATGAAACCTAAAAAATTGTCAACAATCCTGCTTTACGAATCACCGTATTACTTCTCATCTGATGACAGAAAGTTCTCTATCTATATCATATGCCTTTTACTGCAAGTTTTGGTCAAATTTCATTATGTTCTTCAGATACAAAAACGTTAAACCTGAAATATTTCTGATAATATAAAAGCGCAACAAACAGGGAGTTAAAACAAAACATGCAATATTTGAGTCCTGTTAAACCAGTAAATATAGGAGAGTTTTTTAATTTTATGATTTTTTTTTGTATTTGAAAAAAGAAGCTACTAAAGGTTGAAATTATTCGCAATCTCCCTGTGTATTAACCTAATTCTTTGTCTTGAAATTTATAAACCTATAATATAAAAATCTAAAATTTTATGTATTTTGAAACATATGCTAACATCGGCTAAAATTATATGTGATCAACGTAATTCCTTTGCCTTCAATTTTTCATGTAAATAGTCCTGAGGTGGCTCCACCCTCCGATGCTGCAAAATTTGGAAATAACTGCTTTTTTTTAATAATAAGGACGTAGCCGATGCGAGCATCGGACAAGTGCTATTTATGAAACATGCAAAGAACGTAATCGATTTCAAATGTAACGATTTCGAAAAAAAGATAATAATATGAGTAAAATAAAACTAAGAAAGAAATAAAAAAGAAACAATGACGTAACGATATATTATGCAATAACACAATTATATGAGAGAAACAAATAACAGACAAAACGTATACAAACAAATAATAATCAACTAACCAATCCGTTTAACTGCAAAATTCTTAATCTAAAAATGTCGTATTCCGGAAATTGCCGATTGTAATTATTGTAGTTGCTGTTGTCTTGTTTTCTTAACAAGAACTAAATCCAGACTGACTGCAGCAGTATTTCATAGTCAATCTTACTATTTATTAATTTATGCGAGAAAACCAAGGGCTTGCAGCCAGCAAATAAGAACTCTTGTATTATAAGACATAAATTTAAATAAAAGATAATTTCCAAATCTATTTTGAACTTTTTCGATTCCGTCGATACGACATTGATATGAAGGACTCCATATAGTAGGGCAGTACTCTAAAACACTCCAACCTAAGAATTATATATATACAGCTGATCCGTTCGATGTTTACCCATGCGTCATATCCATGTTCATACGAATAAAATCACAATTTTATTTCATTTTTACATTCAATATGGGCGTAGATATAAATATAAATAACAATTACAAATTAAATTACTATTAACTAATAACAGCACTAACCATCAACAAAAAATACAACAAAATTATCATTCTAAAAGGACAGATTTGAAGATTAAACGGTACAAGATTTTATAAAGACATAAATACTAACAATATGAAATGCCAATAGTAACCTCCCAACAAATCCCTGGCATTTGACTTTTTGACGTGAAAAGCCTGCCTTTCTTGAATATATTTATATTTGGAAGACAATATTTCATGTTTCATTCTTTCCTTTTATTATTGATTTTTGAAATGCCAACCGATATGAGAAGCAGGATGTTTAAAATGCACGTCCTTAATATTTTCGTCGATTGATGACACATGGGTAAAAATCCAGCGATCCAACTATACAAGTAATTGCTTTAGTATCGGTGTCGTTTGATAATGCATAGCAATCTAAAACCCTTAAGTACTATGTTATCAATGTGTAAATTTAAATGTCAGGTTTTCATGGAAAATAACGCCCAAATCGTTGAAAATAGTAACAACTTTGAGACTTACATTGTTTATAAAGTACCTGGAATCTATGGGATATTATCAAAATGTTTATTATTGTTTATAATAGCAGACGCGGGTTCCATTTGGGGCTTTTCGTGGTATCAATACAGTTGTAAATCTTAGAATAACATCTTTTATTACTTATGTTACCTAATTTACTGATTAATAATCATATTCAGCTAAAGAGCATATTGGATAATGTTGTTTTAACATAGCTGATGAAGTTTGAAATATTAAGTTCAAATTCACAGTGTGTGACATCAAAGACCGTAATTATTATGCGTCTTTTTGTCATTTTCATATTACTTAGTTTCAAACATAATCAGTTTTATGGCAAAAATAACTGCTGGATAAAAGATGGAGTTACACCAAACGTTTTCTTCAAACATTACTTTTCATTCATTATCTTTCTGCGTTTTATTAAACAATTTGTAGAAAAGTAGGTATTTATTCAAAGGCCAAAGTTATCATGTGGGTGACAATGTGTACCTCATTTTTAAAGTTTCGTTTTTGTTGTTTGGTTTTCACGTTAAAAGTTCATGAAACATTTAGAGGTTAATGTTTTCAAAATAATTTCCAGTATTGCCGAAGCTTACAGTTTCTGACATCACGCACGCTATGCTGCCAGATTTTCGTGGCGCGTAGATGTTTGGGCATGATAAAAAAATAGTTTTTTTTGTTTCTGCGCTTTTATAGGTCATAGACTTTTTACAACATAAACAAATTGGTATTTATTTATATTCGTGATTTTTTGTGTCTCAAATACTGTGCGAAGTAGTAGTAACCTTTTTGTCGATCAGAATTGAATTAGAGCCTAAATCGTGTAATTGTAATGCGAAAAATTGAGCTTTTTACATAATTTTCAATTATTTGGCGGGATCAAAAAGACTTCATTTTTGTACTGGGTGACAACGTTTGCCTTTATGAAATTAAATGGAGCTTTTATATTTATAATTTCTGACGCTTGATTATTTTTATAATTTGACTTGCCCTTCTTCCTACATGTTTTGTACTAAGAAAAGCCTTTTTGCAACTTTTCACTGTATGTTAATAAAATAACTGGATCAACATCTTGATATGCGCTGACTATTTGCTTGTAGAAAAAGTATTGTTCTAATTAATTATCTGTAACTGTCAACCAATCTCTTTTTGAATTATTTTAATCATGTAATCTCTTCAATACATAAGATATTCTCAAAAAATTGACGATCTGATCAGCGGTGTCGAAAAGTGTGATCTGGATACATTTTAGATACTTCGAAAAACCAAATAATGTTTTAAAATGATTTTTAAAATATTTTTTTTTATTATAGAAACCTGTTGCTTTACAAATTAGATAAATAATACCACTATAGCTTTAATTTTTTTTTAATCAAATAAATTAAAAATAATTTATTGTCAGTCAGGGCAAAAATTCTGACTACGGCCCTGTTGTTGGACATATTTCCCGAAACCAGCAGTAAAATTGAATTCCCATTTAAAGCCATATCAGCTATTACTGAAAAAGTTCTTGTATATAAATAGGTTTTTCAGTACTTGACATGAATGATTTTACTTTTGTAGATTTCAATCTTTTGAAAAAACGTTTTTTCTTTCGAGATCAATGAGCCGTAAAAAACAAATTTTCTGGCTTCATCGGTAATAGGTTTTCCACGCTCTTTGATGTTAAAAATGTTAAATTCAATATATAAATGTATGTATATAAAAATCGGACATTTTTTCTTTTTTTTTTGGTTTACTTGGATTTTATTATTCGTATACAACCCAAGCCAATACATAACATTAACAAAAAAAAGTAAAGCGAAAAAATGTCTCGTTTTTATACAATACTATGTATAACAATTGCAGAATTTCAAAGCTACAGAATCGTTGTTATCTCAACACATTCTTAAGATCGACATGTTTCAAAGAAGCGTACTGTGTATAATATTATTTTGTATTTTTCTTTTTACGGTCGTTGTTTCTATGTTATGTAATGTTTTTTAAGTATTGTTTTTTTAGGCTTTTTAAACTTTATACTATTGACTATATATGTTTTTATTTTAGAAAATTAAGTTCTTCTTGAGTTATAATGAGCGGAACGACCATATAAATTATAGTTTAGTTTTTTGATGTGTATAAACTATACCCAAAAAATATTTCACATAAATAAAAGAACTCTATATATATATATATATATATATATATATATATATATATATATATATATATTCCTTTTATTTATTAAGTATAGTGGAGCCTATTTAGATTATACTACCTAGTCATTTAGTAACAAGATTTAGGATTTGCGATTATGATCCTTTACAGATTGGTTTTATTCAATTATCTTGAAGTTTCCCCAAAAAGAAACTCTCTTTTTGTCTAGAGAGGCGAATTTATATATTATACTATTTCTAATAAAAGTAAATATAAATAACCAGGGAAGTTCCGGGTAAAGGAAAAGCACAAATTTTTTATTCTAGTATAGTTCGCAAAGTCATACATAAGGAATTTTCCCATTCTATTAGTTATCAAAATCCTTCAGTTAAACTGACACAGATATATTACAACATATCTTTATACATATTTATATTGTGACTTTAAAATTGCAAAACCCCTCTGCAGTAAATATGTTTATAAAACTTTCGATACTGATGTACAGAAGTATTGAATTTAACATTTTTAACATCAAAGAGCGTGGAAAACCTATTACCGATGAAGCCAGAAAATATGTTTTTTACGGCTCATTGATCTCGAAATAAAAAACGTTTTTTCAAAAGATTGAAATCTACAAAAGTGAAATCATTCATGTCAAGTACTGAAAAACCTATTTATATACAAGAACTTTTTCAGTAATAGCTGATATGGCTTTAAATGGCAATTCAATTTTACTGCTGGTTTCGGGAAATATGTCCAACAACAGGGCCGTAGTCAGAATTTTTGCCCTGACTGACAATAAATTATTTTTAATTTATTTGATTAAAAAAAAAATTAAAGCTATAGTGATATTATTTATCTAATTTGTAAGGCAACAGGTTTCTATAATAAAAAAAAATATTTTAAAAATCATTTTAAAACATTATTTGGTTTTTCGAAGTATCTAAAATGTATCCAGATCACACTTTTCGACACCGTTTATACCCTTGATCAGATCGTCAATTTTTTGAGAATATCTTATGTAGTGAAGAGATTACATGATAAAATAATTCAAAAAGAGATTGGTTGACAGTTACAGATAATTAATTAGAACAATACTTTTTCTACAAGCAAATAGTCAGCGCATATCAAGATGTTGATCCAGTTATTTTATTAACATACAGTGAAAAGTTGCAAAAAGGCTTTTCTTAGTACAAAACATGTAGGAAGAAGGGCAAGTCAAATTATAAAAATAATCAAGCGTCAGAAATAATAAATATAAAAGCTCCATTTAATTTCATAAAGGCAAACGTTGTCACCCAGTACAAAAATGAAGTCTTTTTGATCCCGCCAAATAATTGAAAATTATGTAAAAAGCTCAATTTTTCGCATTACAATTACACGATTTAAGCTCTAATTTAATTCTGATCGACAAAAAGGTTACTACTACTTCGCACAGTATTTGAGACACAAAAAATCACGAATATAAATAAATATCAATTTGTTTATGTTGTAAAAAGTCTATGACCTATAAAAGCGCAGAAACAAAAAAAACTATTTTTTTCTCAAGCCGAAACATCTACGAGCCACGAAAATCTGGCAGCATAGCGTGCGTGATGTCAGAAACTGTAAGCTTCGGCATTACTAGAAATTATTTTGAAAACATTAACCTCTAAATGTTTCATGAACTTTTAACGTGGAAACCAAACAACAAAAACGAAACTTTAAAAATGAGGTACACATTGTCACCCACATGATAACTTTGGCCTTTGAATAAATACCTACTTTTCTACAAATTGTTTAATAAAACGCAGAAAGATAATGAATGAAAAGTAATGTTTGAAGTAAACGTTTGGTGTAACTCCATCTTTTATCCAGCAGTTATTTTTGCCATAAAACTGATTATGTTTGAAACTAAGTAATATGAAAATGACAAAAAGACGCATAATAATTACGGTCTTTGACGTCACACACTGTGAATTTGAACTTAATATTTCAAACTTCATCAGCTATGTTAAAACAACATTATCCAATATGCTCTTTAGCTGAATATGATTATTAATCAGTAAATTAAGCAACATAAGTAATAAAAGATGTTATTCTAAGATTTACAACTGTATTTATACCACGAAAAGCCCCAAATGGAACCCGCGTCTGCTATTATAAACAATAATAAACATTTTGATAATATCCCAAAGATATAAGGTACTTTATAAACAATGTAAGTCTCAAAGTTGTTACTACTTTCAACGATTTGGGCGTTATTTTCAATGAAAACCTGACATTTAAATTTACACATTGATAACATAGTACTTAAGGGTTTTAGATTGCTATGCATTATCAAACGACACCGATACTAAAGCAATTACTTGTATAGTTGGATCGCTGGATTTTTACCCATGTGTCATCAATCGACGAAAATATTAAAGACGTGCATTTTAAACATCCTGCTTCTCATATCGGTTGGCATTTCAAAAATCAATAATAAAAGGAAAGAATGAAACATGAAATATTGTCTTCCAAATATAAATATATTCAAGAAAGGCAGGCTTTTCACGTCAAAAAGTCAAAGCCCAGGGATTTGTTTGGAGGTTACTATTGGCATTTCATATTGTTAGTATTTATGTCTTTATAAAGTCTTGTACCGTTTAATCTTCAAATCTGTCCTTTTAGAATGATAATTTTGTTGTATTTTTTGTTGATGGTTAGTGCTGTTATTAGTTAATAGTAATTTAATTTGTAATTGTTATTTATATTTATATCTACGCCCATATTGAATGTAAAAATGAAATAAAATTGTGATTTTATTCGTATGAACATGGATATGACGGTAAACATCGAACGGATCAGCTATATATATATAATTCTTAGGTTGGAGTGTTTTAGAGTACTGCCCTACTATATGGAGTCCTTCATATCAATGTCGTATCGACGGAATCGAAAAAGTTCAAAATAAATTTGGAAATTATCTTTTATTTAAATTTATTATATAATTTAATAATTTATAATACAAAAGTTCTTATTTGCTGGCTGCAAGCCCTTGGTTTTCTCGCATAAATTAATAAAAAGAAAGATTGACTATGAAATACTGCTGCAATCAGTCTGGATTTAGTTCTTGTTAAGAAAACAAGACAACAGCAACTACAATAATTACAATCGTCAATTTCCGGAATACGACATTTTTAGATTAAGAATTTTGCAGTTAAACGGATTGGTTAGTTGATTATTATTTGTTTGTATACGTTTTGTCTGTTATTTGTTTTTCTCTCATGTAATTGTGTTATTGCATAATATATCGTTACGTCATTGTTTCTTTTTTATTTCTTTCTTAGTTTTATTTTACTCATACTATTATCTTTTTTTCGAAATCGTTACATTTGAAATCGATTACGTTCTTTGCATGTTTCATAAATAGCACTTGTCCGATGCTCGCATCGGCTATGTCCTTATTATTAAAAAAAAAGCAGTTATTTCCAAATTTTGCAGCATCGGAGTGTGGAGCCACCTCTGGACTATTTAGATGAAAAATTGAAGGCAAAGGAATTACGTTGATCACATATAATTTTAGCCGATGTTAGCATATGTTTCAAAATACATAAAATTTTAGATTTTTATATTATAGGTTTATAAATTTCAAGACAAAGAATTAGGTTAATACACAGGGAGATTGCGAATAATTTCAACCTTTAGTAGCTTCTTTTTTCAAATACAAAAAAATCATAAAATTGAAAAACTCTCCTATATGTACTGGTTTAACAGGACTCAAATATTGCATGTTTTGTTTTAACTCCCTGTTTGTTGCGCTTTTGTATTATCAGAAATATTTCAGGTTTAACGTTTTTGTATCTAAAGAACATAATGAAATTTGACCAAAACTTGCAGTAAAAGGCATATGATATAGATAGAGAACTTTCTGTCATCAGATGAGAAGTAATACGGTGATTCGTAAAGTAGGATTGTTGACAATTTTTTAGGTTTCATTAAAGACGTACAACATAGAACATTTATCTAAAACAAATAATGTTTTTAAATTGCGGTAAACTGTTTGTTTGCAATATTAAATTGGAACTATAAATATTGCAAGTAAATTAAGTTAGTCGGATTTTTAACGTTTATCTGATGTTTACAAAGAGCTTGGTTTCTTTGATAAATCGATATATTCAATCTTTACTAGCTGGCCCGGCAGATTTTGTTCTGCCTTTTCCGTTAGATGGCGCGATACGTTTTCAGTGGAATTATAAGAATATGGAGCACATTCACCGCATTGTCCAGAATTGTTATTGAAAAAAAAACATATTGGTTTTATAGAAAAAAATACGTAATAAAACAATACAAAAAATACTGTTGGTTGGTCTCGGTAGCCAAACGATCATTTAAAAAACAATGTAATGTAAATTGGTACAGTACAACTCTCTCATGAACTTGCTAAAAAACGTGGCTTAGTGTTTTAAATATATAGACATGTTGCAGTTTTTTAAAGTATAAAAAAAGGGTGAACTTAATATGAAAGCCAAATTATGAATGCTTCGTTCTGCATCATTTAAAATAGATACTTTAACAGATTTTTTTTTCGAACAATAAAAGAACTACGTATGCTCAAATTAACCTTGTTTTTCCCTTCTTTAAAAAATCTTGGGTTATTTGAAGCGAATAAACATTTTAATAAATAAAACATATTATCTTAAAATAACAACTTATTTTCAAAAATCGTACACTTGCATGAGAATCATGGGGCACTTAAAGAGGTGCTTGTATTTTCAATGCACGTTTTCCCGCAGTCACTTTAAGGTCGCTCAGACTTAATGGATATAAAACAGTCAACGACACGTCTCATCCGCTGGAAACCCACTCACAATTTGACTTAATCTCTTTTCGAATTAGTACACCGTACCAATTCTATTTAAGGTAGTAAAATTCTACTAATTACTGTTTAAATTACTCTTAATCCCGCTAAAAGGTTTGAAGCGATAAAACTTAATTCGGCTATAAAGTTTATTATGTCGTTGCCTTATATTTCCGTTCATATACGGCGCAACCGTAGGTTCGTATATGTCTCTATATTTAAAATTGGTTAAAATTTTTGATCTAGATACAGCAATAACATTCGTATTTTCGTAAGCTAAGTACAAAATTTCCTTTAAAATCTGAGAATTTTCCTCAGTGTACTTTGTAGATATACAGGGTGTTTAGTTTTTCTGGAATTAACATCAACGATGGTTTCTTAAATGTAACGCACTGCCTTTAAAACTTTGTCTTGCTATAACAGTCAATGTGTGAGAGAGAGAAAAGAACCCTTTTCTATACGATGTGTCCGAAATTCGTTATGACAGTATTGGGATATCGGAAACCGGAAGAGATACAAAAAAGTTGACATAGGGAATATTTTAGTCAATTCTGTTTGTAAAGGAATGCCGTTTTGTTCACGATTCTATCTTCTTTTGGTTTTTTTATTTTGAAAAAACCAAAAAACTGCATTTTTGAAAACTCCTCATAATTTCTTTATTTTTCAAAATATTTCTAATCCGTTAAAACATTATTAAGGCAGCTTTTTACTGTTTCTAAGTGTTTTTTTAGCTTTTCAGCGATCTTTTTTTTAAGTAACTTATTATTAAGATGTAAAAAGTGCGCATTGAAAATTATTAATATTTTTTTTTAATTATCGAAATAAGAAACTAAAAACTAATAGAGTTAAATAGCAATATTTTTTTAATCAACGTTAAAGGGTATTTGTTAGCTTTTCAGCAATCACAATTGACAATTAAATTATTTTTAAAGTGGAAAAAATGCGTAATCAATAATTAATACGTTTTTTTTAATTATCCAAATATAAAATATAAAATTAATTGTATTAAATAGCAAATTCAAGAATATTTCAACCAAAACTGGATTTCATCTACAAGAAGAAGCGAAACGGAATTTCAGATCTGAAGTCAACCGTCTATGATGTCTTAAAAGTAGCTAAATACAAACTCTACAAGAAAAGCTACCTACCTACTCAATGACATTAATTACATTATATCTATTATGATTAAAAATGTTGACCATTTTGTTCAATGGACTGGATGCATTTCTTCTCAATTGATTGGATTACCCGCTGGAAACAATTCTAGTTCGCTGCTCAAGAATTTTCAGGAGGGTCAAATTCATATATCTTATTTTTCCCATATCCCTTTAAGTAAGTATCTAATAGCGTGATATCCGGGATCTAGCAGGCCAGCATACAAGACAACCATTGAATATTACGTTTTCACCAAATGTTTCTGTTAATTTGGTTTGTACATTCCTGATGTCATGTGCGGGGCAACTGTCTTGTTAAAACCGTAAGTTGTTAAACTGATCATTTAGGAAAACTTCTCGAATGGTACGAACTATTTGGTTCTGCAACACGGCAAGGTATCTTGGACCTGTCAGTGTCTGATAATAAATAAAAGGCCCAATGGGACGATTTGCTAAAAAGTAATCAAAAATACTGAATTATTATAAACAATTTAATTGGGTTAATACCAATGTCATTTATTAAAATTATTTCGGGTAGAGTTTCTAGATTAAACTTACCAATTAACCCGCACATTACATTAAAACAAAATCGAACTTGCAGTCTGCGTGGCTCGCGTAGTTCTAGATGTTGTGTCAATGGGTCAATAATGGTGATTCTTTTTATTAAAAACTCCATAGTGGGTAAAATGAGTCTCATCTGACCAAAGCACTTTATTAAGAAAAGCGGGATCATCTCGTCATCTATCGATATACCAATTGCAAAAAACAATTTTTCTTTCGAAATCACCTGCTTGAAGTTCTTGTACAATTGTTGGCTTGTCAGGATGGTATTTCGCTACTTTTAAGACATCATGAATGATTGAACTCGGAATGTGAAATTTCGTTTCGCTTCTTCTTGTAGATGAAGTCGTATTTTCATTAAAATATACTCGGATTTGCTTATTGCGTTCCTCCTTGTGTTTTTCATACTTCTTCGTGAGGGTCTTATTAAAGCTGCCAAACTTAAGCAAGTTTCGAACCAGCGTTTGAAAATAAGTTCTGCCTGGCTGTCGTCTTTTGGGGTACATGTCAAAATATACATCCATAGTTCTTAGCATTTCTTTCGTTTTTAATATAACACACTAACATATCGAACATTTCTTCATTAGAAATGTTTAACGCCGTTGTAAAGCTTATTCAAATATTGACGGAAGCTGAATAAAACTTCAACGTCGGATGACATTATAAAAATTCAATTTATTGCAAACGCAAGGCCTACTTGACCCAATGTGTTAAATTAGTGTTATTTAGGGATGGTAATTTGAACACTGAACATGTTGAATGCTATGGAGTAATTCTTACTGATTTTCTATAAAATGTAATGTTGAATTAAAAAATATTAGTTTTTAATTTCTTATTTGGATAATTAAGAAAAATTAATTTAATTTTCAATGCGCACTTTTTACATCTTAATAATAACTTAGTTATAAAGTGTTATACATCGCTGAAAAGCTAAAAAAATACTTTTTTAGAAACTGTTAAAATCGAATATACTGGTCATAAAAAATACGAAGTTGATGATGGTTAAAAAAAAACCGAAACGTTACACATAAAATCTCACTAAAAAGGCGTGTTCTACGTAAATAGCTGCCTCAATAATGTTTTTACGGATTAAAAATATTTAGAAAAATAAAGAAATTATGAGAGGTTTTCGAAAATGCAGTTTTATAGTTTTTCAAATTATCTCAAAAATCAACAAACATAGAATTATGAGTAATGTGGCATTCATTCACAAATTTAATTGTCTAAAACACTCCTCATTTTTTCCTTGTATCTCTTACGGTTTTCGATATCCCAATATTGTCATAACGAATTTCGGATACATTGTGTATTGTGAAGTCAGTGAGAATACATTGCTTCTTATGATTGGTTTTTTTAAGATAAAGGTATTAAATCTTATATATTTATAAATAAAATGAAAACGTTTTATTAGTACCATAGTAAAAAAAAGATGGATTAATCCTGAAAACAGGCCAGAAAATAAAAAATAAATTTTGGCTATTAAAAAGCCTAATGATATTTTTATGAAGAACTATAATGAACAAAAAACTGTTGTATTGTAAATAAAATGCTAGGAAGGATAAAACCTAATAATAGAATTGTAATTAATTCTATCGCGAACATAATTTAAACTGCTGAAAAACTAGCTGTTTGCTTTGTTAATCACTTTTCTACTTTAATAATTACTTTTCTACCATTACATATAAACGGCTTAATGACGCCTCTGGCAAGAACCTGTCCACCAAGTATTCGTTCGGATCGTAAATCAGTAACACATTTGTATTTCTTCCTGTTGAAATAGCTGACATAAAAAGTGCTATAAGTGGTTTATAAAACGTTAAATCAAATGAATGTGATAGCACAGGTATAGTAATTTCAGAATATAAAAAAGACAATCCCACCAACATCCAAAATTACACTGCAAAATGTTTTTTCCAAGTTAGTCGAAAGAGTTATGTATAGTGGAATTATAAAATTCTTGGACAAATATTCACTGCTAACTTAAAACCACTTGGGATTTATAGTTAAAAGATCGACAAAAACAGGCGTAAATTCCTTTGTTGAATATACATATAAAAACACAGGATTTGAAAGTGCGGGGTTCTTTTTCGACCTTTCGGCTGCTTTTGACACCCTTAATATAAGATTGTGTCAACTTGGGATTTATAGGCAGCATATTAAACTAGTTACACTCATATTTAGTTAAAAGAGTGATATGTGTTAGGGCAAGTGGTGCAAAATCAAAGAAATGTAAACTAAACTTAGGAGTGCCCCAGGGGATTTGTGCCTGGACCGCTGCTTTTCCTTATATATGTTCGTGACATATCTAACCTGGAAGTGGTTAAAAGTTGATAATATTTGCTAATGAAATGTCATTTGTGGTCTCAGCATGGGCCTCTGATGAACTCTAAACAAATATAAGCTATCTCGTTTTATTATTCCAAAAGTGGTGTAGATCAAATTCTTTAATTATAAACTTAAATAAGACCGTTCTTCTAAAATTTACTTTAAGAAATATTATTCAGCCTTAGTAATAATCAATTGAATTAGAACTTATGCCTAATAAATTCAGAACAGTTGTTTAAAAACCTCTTAGCTTTTCAAATTTTTCAATTTTAAAGTTATTCTTTTTAACATGAAATATGATCTCACCATCTAGAAACAGAAGACGTGACCTTTTTGTAAACTCCAGATTGCCACAGTAACCACAAGCAATCTTGGTGAGAAATGTGAAAATAATGTTTATAATTTTTACTGTTTGAATATATGTTATCAAAATTTTACATTTGGAACTGCTTATAATCACAAATTTTATTTCATTTTCATATCGTCTGCGTAAACTAAGAATATGTTAAATGTAATTTATCTAATACATTTTTCTAATTCTTTTAAATAAAAAGGTATTTGCTTTTTAAAATTTGTGTTTCCTTTTTGGGTTTATTTCAGCATTTTTATTTACACAAGGGTACAAGGTATAAGATGGAGGAAAGATATATTTTATTTTAAAGCACATGGGCTTTCATTTTATTATCCATTGAATTTTTTCTTCCCCCTTCTTACTTTTTTGAAAGGGACTTCATATAAGCTAACCAAGGGGTTCTTATTTCATTTTCATATCGTCTGCGTAAACTAAGAATATGTTAAATGTAATTTATCTAATACATTTTTCTAATTCTTTTAAATAAAAAGGTATTTGCTTTTTAAAATTTGTGTTTCCTTTTTGGGTTTATTTCAGCATTTTTATTTACACAAGGGTACAAGGTATAAGATGGAGGAAAGATATATTTTATTTTAAAGCACATGGGCTTTCATTTTATTATCCATTGAATTTTTTCTTCCCCCTTCTTACTTTTTTGAAAGGGACTTCATATAAGCTAACCAAGGGGTTCTAAGTACTCCTACAATATTTTACAATATTATAGTCATATTTCTGCAGTAAACCTGTATAACTTTGCTCAATACGTTTTTATAGTTATAATTTTAAAACGTGAAACTTTGAATAGAATCGTTTTCGTAAATGTTCAAGATGAATTTAAATTTACTCTACCTGAAACAAACAATTTGTTTAATTAGCATTTGTGGATTCAGGTTAGCAACGCTACTGTCGAAGGGGCTGTTATATTTAACCCGATTTAAATTCAGCCTTTTTGAAGTGCTCACTCCGAAATGCTAGTTACAACAATATTTATTTTAGAACAGTTGTTATCTTACGGCGATTGTGAACATTTTCTTTAATTATCATTTAAAAAATACGCTTAAAAAAACTCTCGTTGTTAGGATTGTAAAATATCATAAAAACTCACAAAGAGCTCTCCTTAAGATCGGGTACTGCAGAACATACTTGGTCTAAGCTCCGTGGAATACAGTTGTGCATTAGCGTTTTAATAGGGTTCTACTTAAAGGTCTCACCTAGTACTGCCTAAAAAAAATTGACTGTCAAGTCTTCGTGGGGCAGAAAGCTTGTCCGCCTGATTCAAAGTTGATTAATTTTTTGGGTACCACCTATGAAGAATGCATTAGCGTTTTAGGAGGAAATAAATAAAAGCTGCCATCGAGTTTTGCAAAAATAGAATTAACTGCTATTTCTACGTGGAAAGTTGATAGGCCGCAAAATTAAACATTTTTAGTATCTTGTGAAATGTTCTGATAAAACTCAAATGAGTGCTGTTTGAGGGGTAATCGAAATGCAACAGTCCCTATGTGAGTAACCTAAAATAAAACATATTTAACACAATTTCAGATACACGTAGGGTTGACAGGCAATTTTGTTCGTGTATTAATCTTCAAAGGCCTTTGGTGAGATTCTGTTAAAACGCTACTACACATCTGAATGAAGAAAATTATTGAAATTTAAATGAGGCAGACAGGCATGAGAGAGCATTTTTAACTTAACTTAAACCCAAAATGAAACGTATTGAACACAATAAGGTAACTTTCTGCCACACGTATAGTTTGAAATCAATTTTATTCATGTATTGATCTTTAAGAGTGTCTAATTAAATTCTATCAGAACGCTGACGCACTACACATAGACAGTACCTGAAAATTATTAAATTTTAAATAAGGCAGTCTAGTATTCTGCTAGAGGTAGAGTTTAGCCATAATATGACATTAATTACAGGAAATTTCCCTCCCAGGCCGAAAGTTGGTAAGCAATTCTGTTTATGTAGTACTTGCAAAGAATTTTATTTTAGTGATATTAGAATGCTAACGCGTCCCACATAGGTACTACTTTCAATTAAGTAACCAAAATCACCGTTATTGGGACAAATTTTATTTTTAAGAAAAAAAGCTAATTCGTTCAGAAAGTCAACGAAAAAATTGATAAATTGCGTTAACTCGGAACTTCCTTTGGTATGAATTTTTCCTTTTATTAGAAATAGTCAAGTGTGACCCATTTTAATTCAGTACATAGTAACACATATAAATACACTAATTTCAAACAATTTTATTAGGCGCCATTTTGTCCCATCGTATTGGATTCTTACCAATATTTTACCAGCTTCTACCTATGCTACACTTGATTTTTGAGCAATCATTTAGAATCAATTAGTAAGTAGTTTTTACATTGACACACACTGCCATTTTGTTACGTCGTGTTCAATTCGTACCGCTTTCTCTCTATATCACATTTAATTTTTCTGCAAAAGTTAATTGAATACAATTTTATTACTTTAATTTTTTAAATAATTTATTTGGCTGCCATTTTGTTTGGCCAACTTGAGTTCGTACCACAACTTTAACAAAATTTTAAATTAATTTAATAAACAATTTTTTCAGGCTGATTTTTAAACATTTTATTAGGCCGTCATTTTGTTCTGCTATCTTTTCACAAGGCCGCCATCTTATTCCGGCATATTGGATTTTTACTAAAATATTTCCATTTCATCCCCAAATAATCTATAATTTTTGCCTAAAATTTAGAGATAAGTCTGGTAAGTAGTTTACAAGCTATGTCGTGAACTGACAAACAGACCGACGGACGGAATTAACAAAACATGTTTTTTGGCGTCTAGGGCCGCTAAAACGTGAAGACTGGGTGATTTTTTCATGATTGAAATCATTTTATTAGGCCTCCACGTTATTCTGATATCTTGAATTCGTACCACAATTTTACAGTTTATCTCTATACTACAGTTAGTGACGGCACACAATTTGAAATCAATCCGTTAAGTAGTTTTTTTCGGTGTGAATTTTTAAATAATTTATTAGGCCGTAATTCTGTTCCGCCATCTTGGATTCGTACCAAAATTTTACCACTTGATTTCTTCATAATACTTTATTTTTGTGCAAAATTTGAGATAAATTGAATAAGTAGTTTTTTAGTAATAACTTTTTTCATATTTCACTAGACCGCCATTTTCTTTCCACATACTGGATTTTTACCAGAATATTACTAGATCATCCTCACACGTCACTTAATTTTTGACAAAAATTTGAAGTCAATCGGGTATTTAGGGACCCTGAAATGTAAAGATCGGAAAAAATCTCGGCGGGTGATTTTTACACGATTACAATACTTCCGTCTTACGAGGGATATAAAAATATTGACACAAATAAGTATGGAAAGAACTGTTCATTACTTTAATTATTTTTTCAATCTTCGGTTAAGGGTATCTAAAACAATATAAATGATGTGCCGAATCTGAGCTCTTACTGAAAATGGATTGGAGTAAGACAAAATTCATTAATAATGGGTTTATTAATCTTCTAAATTCATCAAAATGACACTTTCTTAATCTCACTGAAGATAGTCCAGCCGCCTTTCCTAATTGAATAATTGAACTCTCCATGCTGGAGTAATGACCATTATTATAGCTGCGGTGGGCAGTGCCATTGAAACCGCTGCTTTGTAAAGATAATTAAGCAAATCTAGTCATTAATATGATGATTATCAATTTCCATAATCGAAGCAATGTCCAAGGCTTTAAATAAAACATCGCTCAAGTTTAATTAATGTCCCATCAGTTCGAAATTAATTTGAGGATTGGGTACAGTAGAAAAAAAATATCCAAAAAGATAAACTCAATAAAGTCTGTCAACTCGTCCAAAAAAGGGTCCACCAAACCTCCTGGGGCTTGGTTAATAATTTTATGGGTTGATAGTAGGGCACTAGGATATCTGATCGGAAACTGGAAAACTTTCGCTTTGATATAGATGAATAAAAACTTTAGAGTGACATTCCAACAAAAAAAAAACACTATAAATGTTATGTGGATAGTGAGTGTGCAAAAAATCAGCTTAAATAAGTCGTCAGAGTGGCATGTAATAACATAAAAACAACGCAAACGCCACTATTTATTAATTGTAGTAGACTGAATTACTTACTTGAAATTATAAAAATAATTATTTCCTTACCTTTACAGGAGAGTGCTCAAATTAATGATAAAAGCTTTAAAATAAAGACGTTTAAAGTCAAGCCTTCTTGAAAATTTATGGGGGCAGAGGAGAGTCTTCTTAAATTATTTATTCTGTACACTGAATGAACTTACACTCAAAGAGAAAGGTATTGAAGTGATTTATAAAAATTTGCGAAGAACGCTTCTGGAGGATGAATCGAAATTAACAAAATCTATACGCCCTGGAGTACTTGTCGTTACGTATTTTCCATACTTAATGCGCTAAGGGACCACGCACGAATGTCACGGAAAAGCAGCTTTAGCCAACTTCCTAAAAAATGTAGTATGTTGTAGCTTGCAAGCGTCTGAGCAAAAGTGGCCAGTGTTGCGAAAAAATCGTTCGAGCGGTTTTCGAGATACGGGGTGTTGAACTTTGCTCAAAGCCTATAAAACTACACAGAGAAAATATGCTGATTCAAAATAAACTTTTGTAAAACATATTAACCGTTTAGTAATTCCCAAAATAAGAAAAACGTTTTATATGAACACAAATCAAGGGTTCCAAAATATGGGGCAAATAAGCCCGTATTTTGGAAACGCACTTGTGTAGAACGGAAATATAAAAAAGTCATGGTCCTTGAGATTAAACCGTGTCAAACTGTCTGACGTTTAGCCTTTGATTGCACGGAACATCTTCAGGAATCTTTATGAATTTTTCGTTCATAAAATCTCAGAATCGAGTCTAGAACATTGATTTATTTACATTTATAATATGGTCAGTGGTATGTTGGTATTCAGCTACAGCTAACTGAACAATCTGTTTATTTTTAATACTTCGTTCATGTACCTTAAGTCTAGTGAACATCGAGCATCCTGTTTGTGTTATACACACTTCTCCACAGGTGCAAGGAATTTTATTTACTCCTTCTGTTTAAAAATGTTTTTGATTAAGGTGGTCCAAAAATATGAGAATATTTTCTTGTGCATGAAGCCCAACAACAAAAGGAGCATCTACATATCCAAACCAGAGTTTTGGTTTAAGTTAAAGGGACGTTAAAGCAATCAAAGACCTCCATAAAGATATTCGCTATTACAGGTGATAGAGGAGATCTCATAGCTCCCCCTGAGGTTTGTTCGTGAAAAGTTTCTTGAAAATTGAAATAAGTAGATGTAAGACAAGCTTCCACTATGTATTTTAAATTAGTATCAAGATTAGTATGTTCCAATATATCTGATGTAATAGAAATTGAGTCGTTAACAGGAACACATATGTATAGTGATGCTACATCGAAACTTTCCAACCAAAATTTCGGGGTCCAACTGGATTATCTAAAGTTTTTCCACGAAATGTGCAGAGTTTTTGATAAAAGAAACCAGTAAATGGATTAAGAAAATTTGAAATATTTTCAGATAGTTCAACTTCACGAAAGAAGAATGATAAGGAGTCACCAATAGGTAATGTTGTTCTTCCATATATACGTGACACTACAGACAATCTTCAATACACATAAGAAAATTCGATAATGCTTGCGATTTCAAAATATGTTACAACTTTTCAAGCAGAAAGAGTATATAAAGCTTTTTGCTGCTGTTTGTTGAGAAGCGTATCTCGGAGGAATTGGATGCTTAATATACACTAAAATTAAGGGACATGAACTGGTCCATTTTTATTAATGTAAAAGAAACCAACGTTCTAGCGACGGTTCCATGATGTTTTAAACGAAAAATTAAAGAATGTATTAAAATTTTTAAAGAAAAGAGATATGGGTTACGGTCCACATCACACGTGGAAACCGATCTGAACACAGGGTCACGGTTCGGCGGGCACAAATCGGGTATAAAAGCCCGCATGAATCTCTCCTAGCTCATTCAGTGTTCAGATCTCGTAAAGTAAATATCCCTGAAGATACCCCGTGCAATCGAAGCTGAAACGTCAGATCGTAATTCTAATTTGACACTTCTCTCAACAAACAAAATTCTTTAAGGGGCGAATAATGTATGCTTTATTACACTTTGCACATCTGGAATAAGGCATTTACGTACTTTTGTTCATATACAAATTTTTATTATTTTGAAAAGTGCTATACGTTAAATATGTCAAAAACCATTGTGCTATCTTGCTTTCCCAATTTATTTTATAAGGGCTTTGAGCATGTATCTCGAAAACCTTGACAATGGTAACTTTTGCGATGATTGCGAAGTATAACAAACAAATTTTTTAAGGGATTTGACTGAGAACACTTTACTTTCCTTAATATTTTGATGATATTAGATTGGAAGCGAACATAAAAATAATATGCATCGTTATATCAAAAGCTCGCCCCAATATATTTCCATTACCGAGTTCTAGCGCTTATTAAATGATTAAGGATTTTAGGTAAGACCATTTTAATGTACAAAATTAATTAAAAACGGTAATTATAACATTGAATTAATCTCGATTAAGAAGACATTCTCTTAATCTTGGTAATGATGGCCAACTGACAGAACATCTGAACTCTCTGTCAGTTAGCCACAATATTGTTGAAGATATGTCTCAGGTTTTAATGGACACAAAACCCATTTATGAGCAATTAGGTGGGATTCTATATATAAATAATATACTTTGATAAGTCAATATAATCATGGATGAATTTAAGAGATGAAATTTAATATGAAGATATTCTAAGGTTTAGGCAAATATGAAGATTTAATAATATTAATTACACAATTTCAAGGTATAAAAAGTTTGGAAGCATCAATACTGAATAAAAAATATATATTTTTAACAATTTAATGCGAGAGCATTCACGAGTGGGATTAATTATGAAATCATGGTTCTTGGATTAAGACCATGTCAAATTGGAGTTGCTTTCTGACGTTTCGGTTGAGATTTCGGTGATCTTCACTGTTCAGGATCAAAATATTAAATGAATGAGCTCCGATTAGCAGAGAAGATTTATACCCTACCTGTGACCACCCAAGCGTGACTCATAGTAACGATTGTTGCTACTCAGAATGTAGCAGATAGCCCGTGTCTCTATTCGAAATTTCAACATAATAAAGTTATAACTTTAGTATGTTCTCTCATCATTCTTTTATAATATCTTGTGGCTGATGCAAAAACCTTGGCATCTTTTACATTAGCCATTAAACTGACTTTCAAATATACATAAAGTAAATGTTTTTACCCCCAAACATCTAGTTAGTTTTGGTTAGTTTCGCCGTGTAGGTAAAACAGAACTTGCATTTTACGCAAGAATCTGATACACTGGCTTTTATTTATCTTACTGTTTTCTGTGCCTGCATCTTACACATATTGTACAATGTATTTTCTTTGTAAGGTAAATATCAAACGTTATTATTATTATTATTATTATGATTATAAACAAAGCAATTACCACTGTCAGATTGTTACATGGTTGCCGAATATAACAATTGATTAAATAATTAAATAATAATCATTTATACAAGGTTTTTTTTAGGATTTATTATGAAAAGTAATTATTTTCAAACATTCATCTGTAAAAGTATATTTATAGATAAAAATTCACTTGTCACAATATGACATGCGCATGTGCAGATAATAAAAGTATTCTCATCTCTCCTTATTATTAATAATATGGTTGCAAAATGTAATGTAAAGGTCCCGCGTCTGGCCCAAAAAGTATTTTAATAAATATTTACACATAACCGATATGTTTCAAAATAGACTAAAACTTTTATTCGGAGTTTTCGTTTGTATACGATATTAATAGTACACTCATTGCCTGTTTTATTATTTTGAGTTTTTAAATCATTTTTTGGATATTCATATTAATTTGCCACATCGTAATGATACCAAAATCTAACTAACTTAGTTTTATATTCAATTTTTGTTTAAAATCTGAAATCAAATGGATAATAGTTGATAAGACATAATATTTATAATAATGACACGTACATGTTACAGGCATTTTTTATTTATTTATTAAATTTTATTTGATCTAAAACCTAAACATTTGACAAAAACTGGGATCTTAAATTGTTTTACCTTCACAAGGCTTTCCCCACCATTCGTAATAAGGAGGCAGCAAAATTACCAATAATATATATCGAAGGGAGAAAGCCATAGCGATGTTTTTAATATAGGGTTTCAAGAAAGTAAAAAATAATTTTAAAGTATATCTACGAGCAGAATTTAAATATTTAGCTTACATACCTTTTATTTATGACAACAGTTTACATAGTAAAAATTTACACAGGACAACATTTTGGTTTTAAGAGTCTAGAAGAAAACATCTTCATAGCCAAACGTAGAAAGGACTAAATATGTAACTTTTGCTTAAATTTTGCCCTAAAAGGGCCTTTTTAAATGGTCAGAGAGACTTGTTTCTTTATTAAGTTATATACAAACGTGTTGGTACGTTAACTACTGATTTGTTCCGAAAAGTTTCTTCTGCAATTAACGATTTTAATTGTTGTAATAGGATATCTAAAATCGATTCTGAAATATATTTTTTTTAGTCTGCTACAATGTGTTTTTATACAGTGCCATGTTTATTGGTTATTAGATTTAATTTTGTATTGAAATTACTAAAACTTATAAGCGATTTAATAACGATATTATAATATAAATATTGATATTAGAAACAAATTTCGAAAATAATTGTATCTAATCTTAATTATAAATAGTTAGTGGGGAATTATAATGCTTTTAATATATTAAAAGGTCTTAGCATATGAAGTTTCTTTAGTTACTTTAGAACATCAGCAAACAACTAGAACCTACTTTTCTTCCCACGTATTTTCTACATGGAAGTTACTTATGTAAATCGAGGAAACTTCTAAAGTAATTGTTTGTATTATAGGCTTGGTATAACGAACAAGATCTACACTTTCAAGGTGACCTAAAATGTGGTTAACTGCATTTTACCCGAGTGTGCCTACAAAAAACGGTAACGTTTTTTTAATAGTCATGCATGTACCAATATTCGTAAATATGTATGTATGTATGTATCCGGTGTTTGTAACGATCTACAGATTAAAGGCCTGGACCGATTTTTTGTGCGGGACAATTTAGTTGTTTTTAATAAACTAGATTTATTAAAAACAATTAAAATGGCGCTATTTTGTTCAACATATGAAACTAATTATTTTTAATTAATCTTGCTCAGATTATAGATTAGGTATCAGATTAAAGAGCTTACTAAGGAGATTATATAGACCGTATAACAAAAGGAAACGAAATATCTCAGGTACGGCTTA
This sequence comes from Kuschelorhynchus macadamiae, assembly GCA_030620095.1. Taxonomy (NCBI): domain Eukaryota; kingdom Metazoa; phylum Arthropoda; class Insecta; order Coleoptera; family Curculionidae; genus Kuschelorhynchus; species Kuschelorhynchus macadamiae. The sequence continues at coordinate 1,555,622 of JAUTXW010000026.1, forward strand.
CCTGAATTTAATGAAAATATGTACACTTTGGTATGAAATTATTTCCGATGCAATGGCGAGTTCCGCATTGCTGCAAAGATTACTATTTTTCTATTTCAAAAGGAAAATTATTTTTTTAATGGAGTACTTTATGTTATATTACTTTTTTAAAATCTGCCTAAAATTCTCAATACTTTTTATTAAGAGCACTTTTTATGAAAGCGAACAGTTTTTGCCAAAATAAGGGTCTAATATCCATAATTTAATGTATTACCTTTTATTGAAATACCTGCATACATACCTCATATCTTTGACAATGTTAGTTTTGTTAATTTACAAAAATGGATCGTTTAACTGACGAAAATGACGTCTCACACATGTCCGAAGACCGATTTCTAAAAACTGAAAAGTTTTATTTATTCAAAATAAATTTGATGAGGATGATCACGATAGGTGCTTGGACTTTTGTGAAATCATGATGAACAGTTGCAATACCAATCTAAATTTTGTCAGTCAAATTAGTTTTTCTGACCAAGCGATTTTTTTTAATGGAAAAGTTAACAGGCATAATTGTCGATATTGGGACAGGAAAAAACCACGTTAAATTATGGATATTAGAACCTTATTTTCGCAAAAAGTGTTGACTCTCATAAAAGTGTTCTTAATAAAAAGTATTGAGAATTTTACTCAGATTTTAAAAAAAGTAATATAAGAATTTTACGCAGATTTTAAGAAAGTAATATAAAATATTGTTCTGTTAAAAAAATGGTTTTCCTTTTATAACAGAAAAACGGTAAACTTGGCAGCAATGCAGCCACTGGATCCGGCCTAATTTCATACTTACGTGTGCACAGTTTCATTAAATTCGGGTAAGCGGTGCCTGAAATATTTCGCCGTTTCCGTAATTTTCTTACACACTGTATATTCACTAATCTCATTATGTCGGACTTGTTTCGTCTTTATTTTTTGGGTTTCATAGCGGTTCGTATGGTAATTATCACCAATCGTTTTTAAGTATTATCACATGAAAGCGATTAGAGATAGTTACCATTTGAAGTGTTGTGAAACCAAAAAAAAATAAAGACAATGCAAATCCAACAGGATAAGTTTAGTGCATACTACTTTGTTTACCACCTTCAAATAAAGGATATCCCATAATAAACGCCCATTTTAAATTTCGCGGCAATCTCGTTTCTCTTCTAGTAGGTTTTGGAAAATTTAACATCAGTCATGTATATAGATTGCGATTAGTAGATATGGACCGTTACATAGTAGAACAACGCGTGATTATCGTGAAAACGTATTATAAATGTGCAGAAAGTTATTTGGAAACAGAGCGTCGAGTACGTGCTATTTTCGGCAGAAATAATGCACCCGTACATATGACTGTTTAAAAGATAAAGAAATTTGAGCAAAGTGGTTCGGTTTGGGGCGCAAAATAAACAGGATGACCGTGTACTACACTGCCCCGTGTATTTCAAAGAGCCCAAGCACGTCGATTCGCCAGCAGGTGGGCATTTCCAAAAGCAGTATGCAACGAACTCTTACAAAAGACATGCATTTACGTGCTCCTAAGATTCAATTGACCCAATAACTGAAACCCGCAGATTATAGGCTGAGACGTGAATTTGTCAATGGGATACTGCAAAAAGAAGACCAGGACGCTAACTTTTCTTTTATTTGAAAAATTACCTGTTTAGTGATGAAGCACATTTTCAATTAAATAAATGTAATCAAAGAGAATCGACGTATTTGTGGGGAAGGTAATCCTCGCATCATTCATGAAAAGCCAATGCATCCTCAACGATCCTCTGTTTGGTATGGAATTTGCGCCGGCAGTATAATTGGGCCGTACTTTTTTAAGGATGAGGTTAGAACTGCACTAACAGTGAATACCGAACGTTTTCCTACAACGTTAGCTGAGTTGTTGTGGCCTGAATTAGACACTTTTCAGCAGGACAGAGCAACGTGTCACACTGCGCGTGAAACCATGGAATTTTTACAGCTTAAATTTCCTAATCGGGTCATATCTCGCAATGGCGACTAAAATTGACCACCAAGGTCTTCAGATGTCACACCATGCGACTTTTCCTTATGGGGTTTTCAGAAATCCTGTGTCTATGCCTACAAACCTGCAACAATTCCCTATTTGAAAAACGAGATTAGACGGATCATTTAGAAAATTCCGCCGCAAGTATGCGAAAATGATATCCAAAATTTTGTTGAAAGAGCAAGCATCTGCGATTCCTCTAGCGATCGATGCTAAGGCTGATTTTTATAAAATTTCTGAAATGTAGGGTGCACAAAATTTGAACTTGGGTTTAAGCACTATGTATATAGGTACCTCTTGGGCAATTGGGCAGGTTACGAATCTCCCTATTTTTGCTGAAAAACATAAATTTATATTTTTATATCCTAGGTGAAAGAACTGTATAAAACAAGGATAGGAGAAAAAAATGCACAAACTTATGGTTTTTATAAAAAACTATATTTTTCGAGTTGGGCTTTGCCAATGCGATGTCAGAATAAACACTTTTCCGTCTTTCTGAACCTTTTTGCAACCATGTTGGTTTAAAAAATTCGCTAAACCGAGATGTCGCCAAAAATTTGAAAATAACTCCTCAAACGCTTTTAGAGCCGCTAAAAATTGATGTGGATCGAAAAGTAGAACACTTTTCAACATTATGTATTGTTCTAACATATATTTTACCAAAAAAAAAACGTTATTTTAATAATAACAAATAGGTGTCATTGTTGTCTTAAATACGACATCGGAGTAGATGCTTCTTTTGGGATACAGCCGATGCAGAAATAGTTTTATTTTTACTTATGTCATCTCTTCTAGTATATTTTGTGGTTTCTTTTCCTATATTAATATACAGGGTGGCAAAGAAATCGGATACGAACTAGTTGCATTTACCAGTAACCGCGGATTTAGGAGTAACTGTAATGTTTGCATTCATTGCTAGGAACATGTTGTGTTGCATGTTTTGATACCTTTTAGAACTTTTATAGGCTTTTATGCCTTTGAAATAAAGGAATGTGTAAAGTGTGTCTAACTATTTAAACTTATACTGGTAACCATCATCAGGCACCAATATGATTTTAATATGTTTTACACAGGAATAGTATAGATTTTAATTATTTAAAGAAATTGAGTGAAGTGCTGTTAAACTTTATTCTAGTGTAACCTTCACACGGTTTAGGATATCGAGTTGGGATTATCGGTGGATAGTAGGACTTTTGGAAAATTAAAAAACTGATTTCAGAGCTGTCTCATTCTACTGAAAGGTCAAAACAGTTTAATTTATCGATTTGATGTTTTCGGTTATAGGACAGTGTAACTAGTAACTTAAAGAATTTACTAGAATGATTCTAATTATACGTACGCTGAGTTTTAAGCAGTCAGATATTTTGTTCTTTTAATAACTCATAGTTACTCTTTTAAATAAATTAGTTATATAAGCTACTTTTTCATTGTTTCCAGTGTTGCAATTTTTGGTGCAACAATACAAATAATAAATGCCTATATTATATTCTTTAGCTAAAATACCTTTCATCCTGGGGTGATTGTGGTGGATGTTTAGGTTAAAACCCGAGCCTAAAATAGAAATCAAGATACGACTGGGGAGAACAAGTGTTTCTCGGTGAGGTGAACTCTAATTCATATCCTAGAACTATGTTAAATTTTTTTATTTCTCTTTCATAAGTGTCTAGACTAACTACGAATAAATAAACTGGAAGGCTGAAAAATAAACCTTTGTCCAATTGGAAAATTTATTTATATAGCAAAAATAGTTAATGACATAATTGTTTTGGTATCGGTGCAAATGAGTTTTATATAACAAAGGGCTGTACTTAATAGCATCATTTTATTTAAAATATTTGCTTAGAATGAAAGTACTATATAAAGAAAAGAGTTTTTGTTGTGTGTTTTTAGGTTCCTACATTAATAAACGAGGTTGTAAAGTAATTCGCTCCGAACCACTTAGTTGCTTTTTCGAGTAACCGAGCACTTGGAGTTGTTTCAATTTTTGCTTTAATTGTTAGGTAAGGAAAGGAAAGTGACACATTTTGGTTTTTTAGAATTTTTGCGGTCTTTTATACCGAAAGAACGGAATCTGTATAACACGAATTATTATTTATTCAGGTAATCATCAGGAAACAATACGATTTGCACACTTTTTACATTCAGGATGTGGGAGTATTAAACATGAATTTTATATACCTCGACAGGTCAGAAAGAAAGTATTTTGATGGAAGGTCCCAAAAGTTTACATGTTATACAGAAACAGTATAGAAAGCTGCAAATTTTTTTCTAGTGTAACTTCCACAAGGTACAAGACATTGCGTTGTGATTATCGTTGAAAAGTATAACTTTTAGCGACTTCAAAAAATTAACTCAAATCTGTCAAAATGTTCATCTACGTATATCGATTTGGGGCTTTCGATGATAGAAAATTTAATCATTTTTTAAATCTGGCTTATTCCTAATAATCTAACCCTAATAATCTATCCATATCAGAAAATTATTTCTTAAATATAAACTTTTAAATGAGTTAGCTACATAAGCTAGTTTTTTCTTATTAAGCAATGATGCAATTTTTTGTACAACAATATAAATATAATAAGTATATATTTTTTAGGGAAGATAACTTGAAGACTATATTATCGTAGTTGTTTAGAATAAAATCCAAGACTAAAATAGAAATAAAGATACGATTATTGAGAACAAACATTTTTCGTTGGGGTGAAATCTAATTTGTATCCAAGAGCTACGTTAAAATATTTTATTTCTCTTTGATAAGTATCTGGACTAACGGGGAATAAATAAACTGGAAGAAATAAACATAAATGGGCTTTGTTTTATGAAAACAATGTAGTTAGTTCTATGTATTTAGAAGTTAGAGCAAAAATAGTTAATGATAGTATTATTTTGACACTGGTGCAAATGAGTTTAATATAACAAAGGGCTGTACTTACTAACAATATTTTATTTAAAATATGTTCGAAAAATTTATAAAAAGAAAACAGTGGCTTATTGTTTTACGTTTTGAGGTTCCTTTATTAATATACGTGGTGGCAAAGTAATTCGACTCGAAGTACTTCGTGCATTTTCCAGTAACCGAGGATTTAGGAGTTGTTTCAATCTTTGCAATAATTGCTAGGTGTATAAAGTAAAATTTGGTATATGTTGGTAATTTTTTAGAAATTTTACGGGCTTTTAAACTTGTGAAACAAAGGAATCTGTATAAAACGTTTAATTATTTATGCTTACGCAGGTAATCATCGGGGACCAATAACATTTGCATACAGGATGCGGGAGTTTAGATTTTTTATACCTTAGTAGTTCTGAAAAAAAAATTATTTTAATGAAAGTTTACATTTTATATAAGAATAGTATAGATGCCATTTTATAATTATTATTTAAACATTTTGAACGAAAAGCTGATAATTTTTTTTAGTGCAACTTTCAGAAAGTTCAAGATATCGAGTTGGGTTTATTGCTGAAAAATGGACCTTAAAAATATGAATTGTAAGCTGTCAAAATTGTCATTTACTGGAGAGTTTAAACAGTTTAATATATCGATTTTCGGTGATAGCAAATCTGATAATTTTCTAAATTCTTGGGCAGATATCACAATTCCTTTTAATGTAACTAATGTATCAAATTAAAGACCTCACTAGAAAGATTTAAAAGATATACCCATTTGCTAATGTTTAAGCAGTCGGGTTTTGTTGTTTTTTTATAACATACTTCTTGATAATTTGTTTACGGGCTGCAAATCTGGTTTATTCTTATTATTCTATTCCTCCCAGAAAATTACTTCTCAGATATGCGTTTTAAGTGAATTAACTATTTAAGCTAGTTATTCTTTGTTTAGCAATGATTTTTGTACAACCATGCAGATACAATAAATGAGAATATATTTTTTTAGGTAAGATACATTGCAGACTATATTATCGTCGTTGTTTAGAATTTAATTCAGGACTAAAATAGAAATAAAGATACGATTATGGAGAACAAGCATTTTTCGTTGGGATGAAATCTAGTTCGTATCCTAGGGCTATGTTAAAATGTCTTATTTCTCTTCAATAAGTATCTATACTAACGACGAATAAATAAACTGAAAGAACGAAAAATAACTAGGGTTTGTCTGATGAGAAAAATGTAGCCACTTTTATACATTTAATGAAAACTATTTCGAAGTTATAACAGAAATAGTAAATTTTAATACTAGGGCAAATGAGCTTAATATAGCAAAAGGCTTTACTTATTAGTAACATTTTATATGATGTCCTGGAATGCTATATAAAGTAAAATATCGTTTATTGTTGTATGTTTTGAGGTTTATTTTTATATTAATATTTTTTTTTTGGTTTATTAGTATACGGGGTGTCAAAGTAGTTCGCTCCGAAATACATAGTTGCATTTTCCAGCTATCGAGAATTTAGGGTTAATTTTGTTTGAATTTTTACATTAATTGCTAATTGTACATACATAAAGTAAATATATATTATTGGTACCTTTTAAAACTTTTACGGGCTTTTATGTTTATGAAATAAAGAAATCTGTAAAACGCATATAATTATTTTTGTTTATGCTGGTAATCGTCGTCAGGGCCCAATAAGTTTTACATAGTTTTTACATATGTTTTAGATACAGGGTGTGGGAGTACTTAACACGGATTTTATTTATCTGAGCAGGTCAGAAATAAAGTATTTTGATAAAAGGTCACAAAAGCTTACATTTTGTATAGGAATAGTTTAGATGCCAAATTTTGGATAAAAAGCCTCTGAAATGTAGTCTAGTATGTAATTCTAGTATAACTTTCACAAGGTTTGATACCAAGTTGGATTATCGGTGAAAATTACGACATTAAAAAATTATTTGGATGCTGTCAAAATTTTCTTCTACAGGAAGGTCTAAACAATTTAATGTATGAATTTGATGTTTTAAAATTCTAAGTGGACAGACGTCAGAATTCATTTTAGTGTAGCAATACAAATAAAAATTGCGTGTATATTTTTTTGGTAAGATATCTTTCAGGCTATAATATTGTGGTTGTTTAGATTAAAATCTAGGACTGAAAAAGAAATAAATATACGATTAAAAAGAACGAGCGTTTTTTATTGGGAAGAATTCTACTTCTTATTCTAGAGCTTTGTTAAAATGTTTTATTTCTTATTCATACGTACCTAGACTAACGACGAATAAATAAACTGGAAACACGAAAAATAACTAGGGTTAGTTTGGTTAGATCAATTGAGTTGATTTTATACATTTAGGAAAATATTTAGAAGTTATAGAAAAAATAGTGACTGATAGTATTGTTGGAATTGGTGGAAATAAGTTTAATATAGGAAGAAGTTGTACTTATTACCACCATATTATTTGAAATTTGTTTTGTCGTTAATTTATTGTTTATTATTAATTCCTTAAAATATTTAAACATTTGAGCAAAGTTATTATTGCGCTTTACTAATGTTGTTAATTTTTTTTCATTTACTGCCGAAAGAAATTGATGTTTGTAAATTTTACAAGAAATATAAATTAACAAACGTTGTGTAGATTTTGTTCCTGTTTGGTCTGGCTTGGTTTTTCCTTTTGTTTGATGTCTTAAAATATTTGAGATTACCTTATGTAAATCCTAATACAGGGTTGGAACCATTGTTATATTATAAATACTCCTATTTTAATTTTTTCCCCATAATGCAAACATTTACTGAACGAAAGCTTTCACGGCTGTGTTCAATTAAGAAATCATGGGATTAGACCATGTCAAAATGGAACCAGTTTCCATGAGTATTAGGAAAGTTATTCTATTTTGGCACGTGTCACTCCTAAGAATCTGTAAAACATTTATTGAATTCCGTGATTTGTAATTCTTTTCTGATAATGTTAAAGTGAGCAGCAAAACGTGCAGCTAAAACAAATAAAAGCAAAACAGTATTAAAACTATGGCTTTGGGTATTATAATGTATATATAAAGGGCAGTTTTTAAAAATTTACTATTGATATGTATATAATAGTTACATTCTCTATAATAAATATTAGTATAATCTCTATAATTAAAGCTTAGCTGAAATTTTTTTAATTAGGATTATTTAGTGAACATTTATTTCCGAATTTCGATAGACGTGCTGGGTCCATCAGATTACTTCTAAAGGTTTCCTGTACAAAATATGATTTGGGTTAGAACACTTGATAAAAATGATGGAAATATATAAACCAAGCGCCTGTAACCTGTTTAAAAAATTGTAAGATCAAATTACGAGCTGTAATTCTGCGCCAAAGACATCCTTAAATAATCCATGGCGAGAAAGCAATATTTTATCGAAAAATATCGAAGAAATGAAAAAATATACGATATATTTTTTCATTAGCGTGTGCTGTCCATTACTGGAGGTTGGCGACTACAAAAACAAACTCCTTGTAGTTTTTGTTGTTCCTATGAACTGTTTGTACTTAAAATTTATCCAATATCTAATGATTCGCAGACATGGTAGTGAATAAAAAATCTTCAGAATATGAAGGTAAGTGAAATATTTCCTTAAGGAACTTGAGAAAACGAACAAGATGAAAGAGCATCATATTTACTTTTATTAACCATTACCAGGCTAAAGCAAGTCTCACATAGGTGATCAATAACTCTTTTTTACTTTTCAATAGCTTCGACTGCACAGTGTCTTTAAGTAAAAACTAAAAGTAGAGTTAGTATTTCCCATTTCGGTAGCTTAACAGAATGAATATTAATATGGTTCATGCGATAAAAAACATTGCTAGTAGATATTTAGAAAATTCCTTACCACTGTCAATCTATATTAAGTTTAACCGTTTTTATTAGAAGTAAAACTTCTTTAATTTTATTAACGCTTGATAAGAAAATAAATCATATGTTTAATCTATTGTTACTATTTACCATAATGTTTGTACTAGTCCGCTGCTCTTGATTTTTTCCGATACTTTTGTAAGGTCGTTTCTCTAACACTACTACAAATCCCGACTTAACGTAGTTTTCCCCAGTGATCACCAATTCTAAAACCGGCCTCGACGTTGTTTAGCTTTAATGATTGTTCAGATCTGTGCCACATGTCCAACTGATCAGGAGTGGAATATTTTTAAAACCATTTACCATTTTTTGGGTAAGAATCATATTTTTAAGGGGTCTAATTTTTGAATAATTAAACAAGTTACATTTTTTTAGTAAGAGGTTCTTTATGTCCAGCCTGAAACTAGGGGTATATAGATTTCCATTGTCATTATAAAATTATCTTCTTGCGAGTAAATTAATAGGATGTGTCGTAATATTTTAAAATCTTTTAATACATTTTTGAAAAAGTGTAGCACTACCTTAGTTCTTGATTAGTGATTTAAATAATTCTTAGAAACAATCCCTTAATTTCTCAGTAATTATATGCATACAATATATTTAATTGCCTGTGATATGTTATTTAAAATACGGTCAGTTCTATGTTAGACTATATTAAATTTGTTCAAAACCAAATCAAATAATATTTGTAATAAACTTGAAAGATATTAACGATTAAATAGTTTCCTTGGATACAAGGGAATATCAATAAATGATTTAGAATATACGCTTCTTTCACTTTCCTTCTATAAAATTTATCTCTAAAGGTCACATAAACGTCCTCTAAGAATAAGTGTTCGGGTTGCACTTCTCGCCGTAAATTTTTGTGATTAAGTTATAAATCCAAATGTGTATTAAAAACGAAAAATAAATAGAAATTTTAAAAACTATATGAGTAAGTACTAATTACTTACCGTATTTAATCTTACCTTATCCTGGACTAAAATGTCTTTCTAGTGTCAATTTGTAGATCAAAATATCAAAAGAAAATATTAAGTTAAGAAAGTTCATAACTAAAATAGATTTTCGACAGGAGTATAATAACTTTCGAATTTCTCAAAAGAAACATTTAGTTTGCAAATTTACCGCTATAATTAAATTAAAAAGTTAAAAAGCTAATTTTGAAAAATTACTTCATTGACGCAATTCTGGCAAAGATCCCACCGATTTACGAGAGACAATCGCCACCGCAACAACGAACCGGAAGTGACGAAACAAGCGCTTCCGAACAACTGACTGTCGAGACTCTCGAAAGGCCGCGCCGACAGGCACAGCCATCTGGATGCGAGGAGCCTGCGGGTCACTATGGCAACGTCGGCGAAGTGGGACGCTCACAGTTGACAACATAGTGACGGGGAGGGGTGATGCGGAGCGATGCGAAGTCCTAGATTTGGGTTACGAATTTTTATTTTGTGATATCGTGGGATGCCTTAAATGTTTCTGAGTGGGCAATTATGCCATGGTTTTTTATGTATGGGTCAAAATGTGGGATTTAATTTCGATATTGCAGATATAAAAATATGTCATGAAACTTGCTGACAATGGGTGCGCGTAGGAGAGGAGGAGAATCAAGGTGGCATGACTTATCTTCTGAATATTAATCTGTACTGATATCTTTTAGTAAACGTAATTCGTTACATTAACACATCAGTGAAATGGGTTTTAAAAAATCTCAATAGCATTACTTTTAAACCGTTTATGTAAATTTGTAACACAGCGAATTGTGTCGGGTTATTAGAAAGTCCTGTTACTGTTCATTGCCCTATATAAGTTAGAAAGTAAAGGGACGTTGCACTATGGGTAAAACTCAAATTTACTGCGACAAAATGTAAAATTTAAAGGTTTTAATTTCTACCCCTTTTTTACCGTTCCCGTCTACAAAACCAAAATTATTGTAAATACCAATACTGGAAAACAGTACATGTGTTTTAAACAGTTCCTGAACTCTTGTTAATAGGGTTAATTTGTATAAAGTTATTACCGCATAATTATATACATTTATAGACCGTGTATTCTAATTAGTAGAATTCTGTACGAGGGAAGTTGTGAGTAAAGGCGAATTTATCGATTTTTTACATTGACCAGAATTTAATTGGTTGTACTGCAAATGACTTATCATTGCTGCGCTTTGTTGGTTCTGGCGGTCACCAACGAAAAAAAAAATTGAAAATTCGACATATAATACATGTCGTAACCAATAGCATGGAAAAATTTCTATAGGTTACCACGTTAGCAACCCGAGAGTTTTTCGAGAAATGTCCTCCTGTTACGGTTCCGTAAAAGTGGAAAATTTTCCTCGTTTAAAAATAACTAAAAATTTTAAATCTAAATTTTCAAAATTAATAAGTAAAAATATTTAAAAGCTTACCGGTAAATTTTCACAAATTTCTATTTAACACTGAGAACTTCTAAATATATGAAAAAGTCACGTATTTTTTTTAGCAATAATTAGCATAATATTTAATATTTTTGCTACAACAGCCTTAGACAGATGTGGCACTGGCATCTTCAATAGTAACAGATCGTTTACAACCACGTGCTTTCGACTAAAAACTCATTCTTCTTTAAGATTTGGCGTACTGCACTTATGCGACCGTGACTCGTTTAATATTTGCCAATATCCGGGTCATTCGTGTACAAGGGTTATAAGTAAAACAATCTCTTCGATATTCCACTTTACAAAAACAGGCGAACTATCCATTTTGCAAAAACCACCTAACACTTCAAACTTCAGACTCAGTGTATTTATTATAGACCACAAATATGATACAAGATTTCTTATTAAGTAAACTACTATTATGATAAGTTAAGTAAATTACAATATAAGCCACATATCCCTAATTTCAAGGTAAAAAACAAACACAATAATATACAAATAAAAACAATACTAAGAATATGCTGCTAAAAAATATTAAAACAGAAAAACGAAGAGACCGAATAGACTCATACATACACACACACAAATGAAAGTGGTAAACATCTTACATGCTGTATATTCTTAGAAATTCACTACAAACGTTATTAACATAAGGCGTTTTCATTATTATTTCGTTCATTAAAATTTAGCTTTTTTTCTTTTGTATCCGTCTTCTGAATCTATCCAATGCACTGCTGCCCAGCTTGATAGTTAAATCTATTTTCAAGAATATTAACTGGTAAACGCTATGTTATTTCAAAATTGTATGAGTTAATCGTGCAATTAAATTTAGAGATTTAAATAAAATTGTTTTTAAAAAGCAAAAACTCTTTCCTGGGAGGCAACTGACTAGCCAAATTAAAATTGAAATGTAAAAGTATGTTCTGAAATAGTAAATAGCAAATAATTAAATAAATAAAAGAAAACGATATAAAAGTTTAGCCTTCTAGACTAACTTTGGCTTATAATAAAATGTTTTGTCATATTTGCTACTAGGCAGAATTCTTGCCTAGATGAAGGAATATAACGTGCAGAAACTTAGCGTTATTATATTGTATGTTCACAATATAATTAACCATTACACACACGTCTTAATATTTCATGCACTTTCTAGAGAAATCGGTAAATCGTCAAAGCCTACCTTCATAAGAGCAACAGGTGCAAATTTTGAAGTTGTTATATCTTAATAGTATGACGAAATTAAAAGCAAAATTATGGATAATTGATCGAGTGATGAAATTTATAAAAAAAACTTGGTATTCTGAAAAGTTTGCATATTTACCAAATGAGCCTCTTGTGGTAACTCTAATACATTATTCTAACTCTTGTTAATTGCTGAAGCATTTTAGTCAGGTTATAAAATTCTACCTCCATATTTCTTTTAGGAATATTGTCAAATGTTTTCTTTATCTTATTTGTTGTTTTCTGATCCTGAGGTCTAAAGAAAGCAAAGGAAAGACATCTAAGTAACTATTTCTTTTCTATGCACATATATATATATATATATATATATATATATATATATATATATATATATATATATAATATTGGCTTTGAATTTTACAAATAATTCTAAAGTAAATAACAATAGGGCCAATTGCACTAAAATTAAATAAATTGAAAACATGTACTTAGTGTCCTGTTTAGGATTAGCAATAGATGCTTCAATCATTTTTGCAATACTGGCTACCAAATCGCCAAGCATTTGCTGTAGAATTTGCTTCCACAAAACTAGAAGTAACTGCCTGCATTTTGCATAATTTTTATAATATATGCTTTATCATTTTTTGTATCTATTGAAGTGATTCTCATATTAAAAGTATAATAATCAATTAAAAAAAAGTCTAAAAACAAAAATTTTAATGGGCACTCTACAATATTAAATTTTAAACGTGAAAAACCTATATAGTTACTAAATTTTTTCTCTTTTGTGAACGACACATGTGACAAATTTATTTTATATTCTAATTTGTATTAATTTCGTGAATTTTATCAAACAAATTGAAGTAAAACCATTTAAAAAACAATCTGAAAATTGAATTAATAGTAGCAAAAATGATCTCCTCTTAGAAGAGAGATACAATATAATTTTTGTGTCACGCAGTCAAAGTACCTATCTAGTAAATAAATATAGTGAACAGTTTTATTACATAATTTTTTTAATGTTGCTTACTTTTTAGACCGCCCTGGAGCTAATTACGTAATTAATTTTAAATAACTTTAAAAGGCATTTCAACAGAGCAGGCAAGCTATCCAAATCTTTTCCACAAGCTGAGAAAGGTTAATATTTAAAAAGTTATTAAAATATTAAAATGGGTCTAAATTTTTAATATCTTTAACTTTTTGCTCAGAGTATTTTCATGAACGCTACCTGTTTCTGTCAAATCTCACTTTACAATTTGTATGAATAACACAAACCAAATCTTAGGTATTATAAATTAAGTTCCTATGTAGGTGACTTCTTATTTAAGTTGTCAGCACGGCATGGGGTTACTGAAAAATTAAATAAAATAGAGGTTTCCCACTTCCAGAAATTTAATAATAAACTTAGACCTACAAATTAGTTTGTATTAATTTTGTAATAGGTCAGGTGATATTGTTTTTAAATAGATTAGTGTTCATTCAAATTTATTTTATTTACAACAGAATTCTAAATTTTAATATAAGGTTTTATATCAAGTACAACACATACTAACTTTTTTTTATATTTTTATTCAGCTGGTCAGTATATACTTCAATATGGTTTCTAGGTAGTAAGGATATTTATTTTTATAATAATTGACCTAATAATAAATTTACAATATCAAAGTCGCTAAACTTAGAAAAAAAAAACAGAAAGAAAATCACAACCGTCAAAACTTGGTAATTAATATCTCGCATTTCCGCCCCTGGCAGTTCTTAAACATTCCAGTCTTCCCCGCATAATTCCGGAAATTAAATGTCTGATCCTTTGGTGTGGTACGTTATTTTACTAATGTTTCGAAGAATCGGTATTTCCGCAAGAATTTATGTAGATTTCCAATAATATTATGGAACATAGATTATAATCTTTAAATTTAAATATGATGATTTTTGTTAAATAGTAAATGACTTGGAAGTATTTGCAATATTACGAAACAATTCAGTAAGAAAATATGTTTAATTGCCACTAACGACTGTATTTTTGTTATCCTTAGGCTTTTCCAAAGAAGTTATAATAATTATAAAAATAATAATTTCTCTTATGGGACCAAACCAAAACCACATTAGTTTGATAAAGTATCTCCTAAAATGTCCTTCGACTGTGACAGCCGGTCTTGATCTTATATTGTGTCCACAAATGCCACTCATATTTGTAGATTTGTTTACTCCTAAACTACGTGCATTTCGCCAGTGGGCTTAATAAATCTTAGTAGGCTGTTTCAAGGAATTTAGTTGTCATAGGACAATCCCGCGGACAACAAGATCAGTACATAGGCATCATTTTATATTATTATTGCAACATAAAATATAAAACTTATATATTGTAACATAAAATATAAAACTATTATGAGCGGCTTTACATGTTATGCAATATGCCATTATTCATTATGCATATTTTTTATTTATTTTCTTTTGTACATATTTTCCGTAATAACCAGTATGAGTTTTGCAGTGGGCAGAAGGCGCATGGTATCTGGCCGGTGATCTGTGGTTGTGGGTGCTTTGGGGGATGGATGACGAGATCGTAGCGTTGGCGGATAGCATTAATAATCTTTCAATTAGTCATTTAAATATTAGATCAATAAACACGGGATTTGATGAATTTACACAGTATATGTCTGAATACAATTTCGATAAATGTTGCCTTACCGAAACTTGGCTCAGCCCAAATTATGAGAGTAACTCGTTCTATATTCCAGGCTGTAATCTAGTAAGAGATAGAGGATAGGGACGGTCGGGGAGGAGGAGTGGCACTGTATGTCTAGAAAAAAATTAAATCTGCTGAAAGTCAATCTTAACCTTACATTTAATTAAAACAAGTTATGTATTTTGCTTAACTTCTATCGGCCTCCTTTTGGAAGCATACCTTATTTTCTTGAGAACCTGGAAGACATTCTGTCGATGGTTTATCCTAACTATGACTATATAATTTTAGTGGGGTTTTTAAATATAGATTTTTTATGTCAAACAGCACATTTAGATAAATTAAATAGCATCTTAGAAACATTTAATATTTCGCAACGTATTGCAGAGCCTACTAGAGTTATTTGCATTATAATGCAAATATCCAGTCTAATTGATGTAATAATAGCAAGTAAAGAATTAGCATCACTACAAACAAAGTCACTGGGAATATCTGAATCTTTATCAGATCACAATCTAATATACACAGTTTTAATATGCCCAAAATGGATAATTTTTTTTTAAACATATCAAATATCGCGATTACAAAAATATAAGCGAAAACCATTTTTATTTTGAAGGCTCATTAATACACTAAGATGATGTCTATTAATCTCAAGATATTGAAGAGAAAATTAATATATTTAATACTAATATACTTGGTTACCTAAATAAACATACTCCGTTGAAAATAAAAAAGATTTTCGAAAAACCCTTTACCCCCTGGATAACCAATAATATAAGGTCGCTGATTAAGTTAAGGGATAACGCCTATCGTAGATACTTGAAATCAAAAAAGAAACTCATCTACAATACTATAGACAATTAAGAAACTACACTAAGCACGCAATTACTCGAGAAAGAATAACCTATTTCAATCAATTGTCACTTAGAAAGGGTAAAGACTGTTGGTCAACATCAGTCAAAATTAAACCTTACTAGAAATAAAAATGGCACTGAACTACCAGAACACTTGCTTTAAGCTGTTAACAACTTAGCCGATACTAACAACAAAATTGTTGACACAAATTTAGAATTTAATATTACCGAACAAATGCTCTTAAAAAGTGTTTCAAATATTTCAACAAAATGCGAATCGTGAAGACAATTATTCCATGTCGTGAACAGAATTCGTCTAAATGAAGAGAAAAAAAACTGTACATGCATGGCACTTTTGGATTTCAGTAAGGCCTTTGACACGTTGAACCACAAAATGCTACTGGGAAAACTACACTATTACGGATTATCGGAAAAGGCGATAAAATTTTTCGCTAGCTATTTACATAACCGCCAAAGTAAAGTGGTAGTCTTTAGGGGATCGGAAAAGATTGCCTTCCAGTTCTTGCGTATTACATAAGGAGGCCAACAAAGTTAGATTTTGTCACCATTACTGTTCTCAATATATGTCCTTGATATGTTTAAGGTGGTTAAAAATAAATATTCCCATTAACAACCAAAACGTTAAAACAGTACAAGAATTTTCTCGCGGACTTAGCAAACATAGAAACTTTTGCCAATAAACACAATATAAAACTTAATGCTTTAAAATCCCAAATATTAATCATAGGGAATAATGTTACCGTCAGAAATGCTGTGCTGCAAAACCTACAAATACACATCAGCAATAACGTAGTCCCAATTGTTAGTCAAGCTAAAAAGGCGTAACTTTCGATGAGGCTTTAACCTTTGAATATCTCGTAAAAAATAAAGCAAAAGCAGCATCCTTACGTTTTGAAAAACTTTATAAACTAAAACAGTTACTAACATGTAAGCAAAAATACCTCTTGTGTGAGAGCTTAATTATTTCACTGTTTGACTACGGAGATGTTGTATATGGCGATTCTTTAACAGTACGTACGAAAAAAATAATTCAGAAAATTCAAAATTTTTGTGTGAGGTTCTCATATAATGTTCCTTATAGAGATCATATAACTCCTTATCTAAATCAAGCTGCTATACTTAACATGGGAAATCGTAGGAAACGCCATATGTACAAATTTATATACAGAGTGATAAAAAAAAATCAGCCAGAATATCTAAGCAAAAATTTTTACAACTTTTCTCACACCAATGGAACTAGAAATATTCAAAACTTTGTGATCCCCTTTACATAGAAGAATGGCCTTTCAAAGATCTTTTAAATTCGTTGCTATCAAAATGTGGAATGACCTACCTACTACAAAGAATCTTTCTCTAGAGAGTTTTTCTAAAAAGACAAAAAATAAATTACTTTTAGAACAGGGAACGTTAACCCTTTAGGTCAATATAATTGTGAGTATAGATTGCTAATTTAAAAAATATTTAAAAATAAAAATGGAAGCACTATTCAGTTGACAGAACACGCCTGGTATGATTTCTCCCCTTTTCCCTGCCCCTTTCGTCGGTTTTCTTTGCGCCTTCTTATACCCCCCGCTGCTTTACCTAATTATTGTATTCTTTTTAAGTCTCTTATCTACCTTACTCCTTACTTAGAATATTTGAGATACGTAAAGTTTTTGAAAATTTGTACTAATAGGAATCAAAATATTGAAATACCAATTTTAATGTTATTAAAATCACTGGGGCTCCTCACAATTGCACTTAGACCACTGGGTATAAACTACTAACGGTTTTTATAATCGAGAGGTTTACTTTAATTAAACAATAATTATATTGAACATTGTAAACATTGTGACAAGTAAACTATTTTTGAATTTGTATTTTAATCTTGAATTTTACAACATTTAACGGAAGTTCTCTTCATTCACCCCTTCCAAACACAAATGGTTCATGAAATAAAGTCGACTTTGTTATGCGCCTTACCTTCTTTAAAGAAATGTTGGATATATTTAACGGCTTTGACCATATTCCGTATAGTCATAAAGACGATTTTTTTCCTGAACACCCATGTAAATACGCAAAACTGCAGATACAGGGCTGATAGGCACCACAAGCAGAAAATAAGAAAACCTCTTCATACCATTAAAGTTGTTGTGAGGGCTGCAGAGCAAATTTCATGAAAATACACCAAACACCATATTGCAAATAAAGGAAAAGATTATTCGTGAGATCTAGGTCAAAAAAATACTGCCTCTATGTTTCCTTTACAAATGTTGTCAAATGTTCTCTTTACCTTGTTTGTTGTTTGATGATCCTGAGAACTTAAAGCAAAGTAAAGCAAGAAACATCTGAAGCCTGATTTTCACTATTCGTTGATTCGTTCATTCGTCCACATAGTGTGGAGGGTCCGGTTCATCCGGAGGATTCGTTGCGCGGCGATTCCGTCTTTTGGGCGGATAATCAAGTAGGCTTTGACCTCGGCGAATCATTTGTCCGAGACAAATATTTTGTTTTTATTTGAGTATTTCCAAACATTGAAACATGAAAACCATGCGAAAGTATTAAATAAAAGTTGATGAATAATTTGGATGAAATATTTGTCCATTCGTTGATTCGCCTATTCATATGTATGGACGAATCGAACGAATCGAATCGAGTAATGAGTAGTGGGCTTAAGCAGCTATTTCCTTTATTTTCAATAAACAAATTCAAAATTCGTAAGCGGCATTTACACCAGGCAATGATGTATGTATGAATGAGATGCTGGAGACTGTACATTTAAAATATACATGCGTTGCAAGCATAAAAAATGTGATTTTCTGGCATTGCCGAACATTCTATTTTTATAACGGTTACAGTTTCCCTAGAAGGATTAGAAATAGTTTAAATCTAAATAATAATAACATAAAAAAATTTCTAAACGTAAACGAACTTGATGTCAAGTATATAGTATTCTGTAGACACTAATTACCACTCTAGCAAGCGTAAAGTTATAGTGAAAAGGAACAGTCCATGCACAGGTGACCTAATGCTATTTTTGATGCAAATATAAATATCAAATATCGGGAAGAAATATTTAATAATTAATAACCGCGATAAAAAATTGGTCGTTTGTCTGTTATAATCAAATTCGATTTAAAACTTACGCAAACTTAATTGGAGTGACAAATATATAACTAAAAGTATTGTTCAGAATTTTCTTTTTAAACTCAATAGAAAAGCAAATAACTGCTGCTTTATGTTTTAGTTAGGAATTTGCGGTCAGTATGCAATTACATTCTGTAGGACTCGATTAATATTCTGTAGACTATTAATTTGACAAAGGCATGGTTGTTAAACTGGACATTTATTTAAAAATTAGCTAATAACTACATTAGCTTTTTCTGATTATAAAATTATTTCGTATATACAAAAAAAATTGCTTTCAAATACTATCGTACTTAAGGGTTAAATCAAAAAGTTTACCTTTTTTTATCAAAGAAAAAAAAATGTTTATGTCATCTATACATTTTAAACTCTTTTAAACTTAATAGAAATATATTTCAATTAATATATAAGAACTAAGAGAGATTTAGATATCTGAAATATTTTGAGGCTAATTCTTTCTGAAACCTATTTTTACTCTTATCTTGCTGGAATATATTTCCAAAATAAATACAAATATTATATTAAAACAAAAGAAGTAATAATAAAACACGCACCAAGGAACGCATTAAATTGAGATCATCCCTTCCGAAAATTGTCCCATACAAAATACGCCGGCATGAATACTCCCGTACTGAATAATGTAAAATTCGGGACATGACATTACTTTGCCCTGCCTGAATTCGAAATTAGTTTCTAACTCTTGTTCTCTATTCTATAGAGACGCTCCTGCAAGTCGCTATAGACAATACAAAATATCCCGATCAAAGAAAATACGGCGACTATTTCAGGACTCTTTTGCACCGTCGGTTTGTAATGTGAATTGAAAATCTTAGTGCAAAATAGAGTATATATTAATATAATTGGTTATTTTGAGGATTTTTACGTTAATTATTGCAAACTAGAAAAGAGCTTGAGATACTTTTGTCCAAAAATTAAACGATTACCGTCAATTGTACAAAATGAGTTGCCCGATTTTGATAAAGTTTATAAAATTTGGCAGCTCGATTCCTTGCCACTTAGAATCAGTTAGCTTTTTTGATGTAGTACATTATTTTTCTTTTATGACTTTCTAATTGAAGAGTACGCGGTAAGAACCAGATATGTGACATGTTAATCCAAATTGAGATAACGCCCTCATATTGTAGGGAGATATTAGCGTTATTCGAGGCGCCATCAAAATACCCAAAAATACACTAAGTCACAGAGATATTACAGTTTTTTTTACTTGCTCAAACAGGGGAAAAACCAGAGTAGTCCTAAGATATATAGTCCGAGAAATTTACCGTAAGAAGGAAAGTACTTGGACATTTAAGAGATGTTTCAAAAATCGCATAAGACTGGTATAGAGTGTAATTTCAAATGATTAAAGTAATTTCAAAACATTTTAGAAGACAAAAAAAATATATAATAAGAGATTTTAATAACATGGTCGATAGAAATGAGGGAATAATTACTTAGCGTCGCTTATTACCATTCACGATATTCAAAGGAGAAGACCCAGACTTAATGTAGACTATGCAGCACTGCCTATATGTCTGCTTTAGGGTACGACTTATAAGAGATATAAACAGGCCGTTTTGGAAATTTAGGTTTAAGGAAGAAGGCCTAGACTTAATGAAGATTATGTTGCACTAGCTAAATGATTGCTCCTACGGTTTTAGGGTACGACTTATAGGGAAACAGGTCGCTGTGAAAATGTAGATTCAAAGAAGAATACCCAGAATTATTGAAGATTCTGTCGCATTAGCTACATGATTGCTCTTACAGTTTGAGGTTTCGAATCATAAGGGAAGAGGTCGTTGTGGAAGTCTTAGTATGTATTAAAGCTTTTGATGCCATAGACAGTATTTCTTAAAGTTATCAGTGAAAGCTCCAGAAGGCAAGCGTGAGACGCATAAGAACAGATTTTATAGGCTTCCATTGGTCATTAAAGAAACAATTAAGGTCCATATAAAATCTTTTAAGGGAATAAAAAGCCATTGTATTCTAAATAGAACCAAAACATACACCTTCATAAAGATTTCAATATTAAAAAAATTAAACTCTTTAAAAAGAAACTAATATTGACGAGATATACAGAAAATGTTTTCAAAATTACAAAACAACCTTTGGTTATCCTCGGTCGGATACCTATAGTTTTAAGACAAATTTTTTGTTTAATGTGACAACTAATGTTGGCAGCATACATTTTATCCTCCGGTAAAACAGTTTTTTATACTTACCCAGAGACAATCGTCAAAAAAGGATTAAACGAAGTAACTTCATTTCTCTGTGATTGTATGTTTAATGTACTAGACGAAATAATACAAATTTTAGATATTTTCTGTGACTCCGCAGGCAAAAATTAACCACTTTTTAAGGTTACCACTACTTAGTGCACTACAGAAGAAAATTGACTTGGGTGAAAATTACTTTCGCCATATAGGACACTCATATCTTGAGTGCGACAAAATATTTGGGCTTCCGGCAAATGTGCATAATTTGTTAACGGTTTCCAGAGTAACACCAGAACCTTTTATCATTATCGAACAAGATGTGATATGTGATTCCCTTTAATAATCCTTCATTATGTTAAGAAGTTGTCTTTTCAAATTCAAGAAGTGAGACAAATCGATAGTGGAATTTTAAATTAAAAAATTTAAAAATCTCTATGAACATACAGAAATCAGCATAAAAAATTCCAAATAAAATGAGATTTGAGATATAAAGGAAAATTAGGAAAAAAAGCCAAGGCGCAAATTTTTTGTGGTTTTACCGTTTTAGTAGAAAAAAAACATTTTATATATATTTAAAAATAAATTTAAAAGAAAAAAGGTAGTACAGGATTGTTTCGAGAACACATATTTTACATAATCAACCTAAAACTATATTACTTTAGTACAGATTGCCTTTAGGAGTACGCATTAAATACTAATATGCATTTTCTTGACTTCAGTTACAATGGACAAAACTATAATTAGTCTTTTTTTTACAGCCCCATTTAATTAAAACCTGGACAGTTTTTCACTTGTTTAATACTAGCTAAGGTTCCGGGCTGTATTAACCGCAGTATTTTTTTTATAAATTCCACTTTGGCTATTTAAAAACATAACTAAAGGTACTTTTTAGCTAAAGTGCAAGTTAAAAAAGTTTCTACCGATATTTTGCCACAAAAAAAACAGCCAGTATGTAGGAAAATTAGTACAAAGTTACATAAGACCCTAGTAACTGCACACACATAGATAATTAATTTTATCAACAAGTGCCTGGATTTTACACTATGCCCCGCATAGAATTAAAATGTCCATGCATACTACTGTAATATTACGTCCATTAACTTTAATAAGATTGAAATTTGGGGATGAAAGAAAGCCAATAAGCGTAAGACTGCACGTAATTACTTATGAGAGGAGCAAGAAGAATTTGCAAAATCTAAGCGGAGTAATAAATTCTGGTATGTGTTTTTGGCATGCGTTGCACAATAACAGTTTTGCTGTTTTTGTCATTATATTCTTAGGGATTTACTTAAGAGAAAACGAGAATTACAGAAACTTCGGCAACTAGCATCCCGCAATTAAACTGTCAGCTGTCGGGACAACAATCCGGTCATTAATAATACTTGAATTAATTCTAATTTCGTAATTAGTAGATCTTATTACACTTCCATTATTAAACTGCGCATTAAATTGAGTTCAGAACAATAAAAAATCGATGTAAGAAGCGGCTGGAGGCGTCTAGATTCCGGGATAATCAAATTTAGAGGCGCTGCGTTCCGCTAAAATGTGCCGTAAGCACTTCTGCACTTCGTCGATATTAGGTTTCTATTTGTAAAATTGGCCCCTTATTGCAGAAAGTTCTTGCCGGCGCTTCTAGGGCAATTTTAAAGTTAAATAGAAAAAAATAAAAGATTACGAAATATTACACATTTGTAAAGAAGTAGAAGTAGTGAAAAAAAGGTTATTTTGGCTCCTAGTTCGCGTCTAGAAACTAATACCTAGACCATTAGTAATATTAAAAGCAAAACATTATTACATAATAAGTCATGCAAGGTAAATTTTCTCTTAGTAAATCATATGCTCGTGCCTTATACAACATGCAAAGTAAGGAATCGGCGAAGTATCTCAGGTACCGCTTACCTGAATTTAATGAAAATATGTACCGGGTGAACAACTAAGAAAGGAGGCCGGCTGTATCTCGGAAACTGTTTATCACACGATTTTGGAAATAAAATTCTCATAGTAAAAGTGGCCAAGAGAAAACGCTGGAAATTATTTTTAAATTTCTAAGTCGGCCGCTAGAGGTCGCAATTCGCGTAGTCAATTAGAAAAAGCAGATTTGCACAGAAATTCACCCAGTGACAGTATATCAAAATTAGCTTTATATTAATCTCTGATAAATTTCGAATAGAAAGGTTTCTTCTCTAGCTGTTTAAATAAAGGGTGGTGGAAAGGGTAAATGGTTGTATAAAACGGACATACCTTAAGTAATAACTAACGGATCTTGACGATTTTGGTCTTGTTGAAAAGGGCATTTATTGGGCTTTCAAATGACGAATGAATTATATTATTTTAAGTTTAGTTCCGATCGCCAGATGGCGCTTTCTGGCAATTTCTTAAATTTACGTGTTTTCTTAAAAATTTCAAATGGATTGATATATTTATTATAGGCCAGTATTACGGAGCACAAAACAAACAAGAAGACAGCGCAAACTGCAAGTTGATATCTTTTTTATTTACGGAGATATAAGCAAAAGAAAATATAACTTGACACTCTTATAAGAAACTCAAGCATTTCTAAATGAATTTGTACGTGGTATCTAATTATCAATTTTTAACACTAATCTTATTCTTATACTACAAATATTTTAAGTATTCTTCAACTTCTTTAATTAATTTTTAACTTATTTGCTTTAATTAACACACCTCCTTTCATAAGGAATGTATCTCAAATGCGTTACTATTCAATTATGGGACGTGCTAAAAGAGTAGCAGGCTTCGGTAAAAATTAAGTGCAAACGTCAAAATAAAATAAAACTATCACAAAACGATTTGTCAAATTGTTATTAAGTTTAGTGTTTGTAGTATGTGTGTATTACAAAAGCAAAATGCCAGGAGAATATATGCTACTAGATACCCCGGTAGATGTAAATATGAGCAAAGGGATTTTACACGATTAGCGAGACGTCTTCATGCTACTGGTAGTTTTCATAGCCCCCTCCATCGAAGGCAAAAAGAGGCCGTACAGAAGTAAACATTATAAATGTATTGACGTATAGGTATTGTAATTAACCCACATGTCAATATTAGAGCTACATCTAGAGATATAGGTATAGCTCATGGAACTGTGCCAAATATATTAGAAGTGTACAGATGAGTTTAAATGAAAAAAAATCAATAAGATTTGAGTAATGGGCTTTTTTAATAATAATGTAGTTTCGCAGAAATGCGTAATCCTTAAAGTAACCTAGTCATCTTAAACAGTAGATCGGCTGATATTTTTACATCCCCATATGTCAAATGGGGTCAAATCGATAATAAATTTGCATAAAAAATAGTGTAGCGTCTCGTGACGTAATATCTTTGATATTTTTTAGATGTAAACTCATAAATTACTCATATTTTTAGTACCTACTTATAAACTTGTACTAGCCAAATTGAAAAGAGAAGTCATATAAATTTACATAATTTATATTATTGGTCGAAATATATTCCTCATTGGGTACAAGAAGTTCAGATTCAAGGCCGCTGGAGCATCAATGTTTGGTGTGGCATAATAGGTGGTAGAATTTTAGGTCCAATAATTTTCGATGAACCTTTAAATGGGGGAATTTATTTAAACTTTCTCCAAAATCCGCTACCAGATTTACTGGAAGACATTGATATACAGAGGAGACAGAGCATGATTTACCAACATGATGGCTGTCCGGCTCATTTATCTGTCAATGTCAGACTATTCCTAGATGATCGGTTTCCAGGTAGTTGGATAGGTAGAGGTAGTTTATTCCCTTGGCCCCTTCGTGTCTCAGATTTAACTTATCTGGATTTTTATTTGTGGGGACACAGCCCAACAGAGAGGGAGAACCTTATCAGCCGAATTCAAAACGCTATCGAGATTATTCCTGCGATGGAAATAGAAGCAGCAGTTCAATCTATCGCAGAGAGCCTCCGTTTATGTATTCAAAATAACGGCAGGCACTTTGAGCAGTTCACTTGACACTAATTATTAGTAAGCATAATATTTTGATGTGTTTTCGCTATTTGCTTTTTGTTCATTGTCATATTTTCATTTGTTAGTTTTTTGCAAATAGCTATTCTGGTTCCCCCGTTAGTTATCTAATGGCAAAATGAAAAAAATGCCACATCTTTTATTAATCGACACTTATTTAATGCGTGTTTTGACAACCTGCTCCGAAATTAAACAAAAAAATTACAATTTTCTTCATATCTCCGTAAAAAAAGATGTCAACTTGCTTAACGTAACACAGGCCTATAATAAATATATCAATCCATTTGAAAAAGCACGTTAAATTTAAGAAATTGCAAGAAAGCCCCATCCGGCGATCGGAACGAAACCTAAAATAATATAATTCATACGTCATGTGACTAATAAATGCCCTTCTCAACAAGACCAAAATCATCAAGATCTGGTAATTATTACTTAAATTATGTTCGTTTTAATAAAAAAACATTTCCAATTTGCCCCACTCTTTATTTGAACAGCTAAAGAAAAAACCCTTAACAAAAATTATTCGCAATTTAGCAGAGATTAATATTGTCAATTTTGATATACTTACCTTCACTGGGTGAATTTTTGAGAAAATCTGCCTCTTCTAAACGACTACGCGTATTACTCCCTCTAGCGGCCGACTTGGAAATTTAAAAATAATTTCCAGCGTTTTTTCTTGGCCACTTTTACTTTAGGAAAAAATTTTCCAACAATATGAGATAACCGTTTTCCGAGATACAGCCGACCTCCTTTTCTAATTGTATACCCGGTACTCATAGGTATGAAATTATGCCGGATCCAATCAAGGCCCATTAACTCAATAGGTTACCTCGATGAGAAGCTATAGAGCGAGGGGGACGCGCGGGCGAGGCGAAGGTCGTGACGTCGACTGGCGACCCGATCTGACAAGGCGACCAGTTTACTGCATATTCAGCTTGACGTTTTCGGTGCGATAATAAAGTTGTCAGTTGTGTTTTTCATAGTATCTTTTTACTTCCTCAAGTAAGACATTTTAGTGTTAATTAATTAATAATTAATATTAATAAGGAAGGGAACCAAAATAACCGAAAAAAACTATTGAAAATAATTACAAATAGACACAACATAAACCTAGATGACGCAAGTGTATTCTTATTAACTCTATAGGTTACCTCGATGAGCAGCTATATGGCGAGGGGGACGCGCGGGCGAGGCGAAGGTCGTGACGTCGACTGGCGACCCGATCTGACAAGGCGACCAGTTTACTGCATATTCAGCTTGACGTTTTCGGTGCGATAGTAAAGTTGTCAGTTGTGTTTTTCGTAGTATCTTTTTACTTCCTCAAGTAAGACATTTTAGTGTTAATTAATTAATAATTAATATTAATAAGGAAGGGAACCAAAATAACCGAAAAAACTATTGAAAATAAATACAAATAGACACAACAACATAAACCTAGATGCCGCAAGTGTGCTCTTAAGGCAAAGGTTATTTTTAAAAATGAAATATTTAAATGAACTGGCGAAGGAAAAAAGGTAAAAAAAGATGCCATTCTGAAGTGGACCCCCACGAAAAGCTGTATAAAAAATGAAAATAATCATTAAATGAATTTTTAATTTGTTACCGTTTAAGCATAAATTGTGTGCTGATTTATTTTCTATTATTAAAAAAGAAGTTTGAACAGTTAAATAATTGTGTTTACTGCGAATAATATAGTATAGTATAGTATAGTATAGTCAATAAAATATGAAAAATACTTATAATATGCATAAAGTGTCCCCATAGTTTGTTCTCGGTTCATATCTTGGTACCGGTTAGAAATAGAGAAGAAATTTATTAAAAACTAAATCAGGAAAGTGCAAACCCTTTTGTTCTAATTTGAACTGTTTAGACTCTACAGCTGTTCAAAATTGAAAATCCCAGTTTTTAAATGTCAATATCTCAAAAACAATTAAACTTAGGCCTATGGACTATTAATGAAGTAAACGTAGAATTTTAAATAAAATTCAAAAATGTTATAAAATATAGGGTGTTTTATATATGAAAAACTATTTAAGTAGGTATATAAGTCATCCTATATACTAATATCTATATTTAAACTTTTTCTCTATCTCTAACCATTATCACCAAAAGCGAGAACATCCTACTGGGACACCTTGTATAAAAATATACATTTTCTAAAGTTATACAACTATTGGTCAAGCCAAAACTTTTGACAAGAATATTTTTTTGGAACTTTAAAATTACATCATATTTTTTTCAAATACGAACTTTTTGAAAAGCACTCAGCAAAAAAACTTGGTTCAAATTTGAACCAACGTCCCTAAACATAAGTTTAAAATTATAATAACTTATATTTTGAAGGCTGTATTTTATTGTAACAAAAAAGTTTCAATTTTGAACAAAAAAAGATTAATATATGTAATTGAAAGCACACAGAAGACATATGGACAATGCCGTGCTAAAACAAGCCGGTCGCCGAGTGACGTAGATCGCTCACACCGATTTGGGATAGCTCAAGATCGCTCGAGGCAACCTATAGAGTTAATGGGCTTTGGGATCCAATGGCGAGTTCCGCATTGCTGCCAACACTACCGTTTTCGGTTATAAAAAGACTTTTTTTTTAATGGAACTCCTTTTATTATATTACTTTTTTTAAATCTGCTTAAAATTCTCAATACTTTTTATTCAGAGCACTTTTTATGAAAGTCAACAGTTTTTGCAAAAATAAGGGTGTAATATCCATAATTTAATATATTATCTTTATTAAAATATCTGCATACATAAAAGTTTACGTGATATGTTTGCCAATGTCAGTTTTGTAGATTTACAGAAATGGATCGTTTAACTGTTTCCTAAAGAATTGAATTTTAGTTATACTGAGTTATGGGGATAGAATACGAAACCTGCAATATCTTTGTAAGATTTTTAATGACAGATATCCTAACAGAAATCCAATAATTAAATCTACCGTAAGTAAAATTTAAAATTCGTCTACGTTCGCTTTCTATTCGCTCCTTAGAATCCTCAAGGTCATTGAGCTTAGTTTTACACACCACATTTTTAAAGTATCCCTACAAAAATTAGTCGAGGAGCATTAAGTCTGGAGACGGAGGTGGCCACTCTATTGTCTCGGAACGTCCAATCCATCTTCCAAAAAAAAAAAATACTCTAAATATTCCTGAACATTTCGAGCAAAATGCGGTGAAGCACCATCCTGTTAAAACCATATTCTATCGGTTGGTGCACAATTACCTAAAAAATTAAATATAAATACTCAATACAGCAGGTAAAGTAATAAACTTAGTGTTATTCGGAAATAGTTCTGCAACAGCTAGGACAATTTCGGTCCTTAAAAAAGACTGAAATATCCTTCTCCAGTTAATGTGTCTTCCATGAAGAAGAAACTGATTATTTTTGCACCCTTTATACCACACCAAACATTTATCTTTTTGGGGAAATTGAGCATAATTTTCACGTATCCAATGTGAATTTTCCCTGGTCCAATATCGACAAGTATGCCTGTTAACTTTTTCATTCAAAAAAATTTGCTTCGTCAGCAAATTAACTTGATTGACAAAATTTAAACCGGTGTTGATACGTTCCAACGTGATTTCAGAGAGTTCTTACACCAAAGTTATTTTGTATGGATGAAACTTTTCGGTTTTTAGAAGCTGGTGTACGGACATGTATTAGACGTCATTTTCTCTTCCTAATGTTCTGGTAGAAAAGTGCGGATTTTCTTCTAAACTGATTATCACCATCTGTTGCGTTTTAGGTCTGCCAGAATGTACAGCTTCTTTTACCTTTCCAGTTTCACAAAATTCTCAGTGAATTTTACTTACGGTAGATTTAGTTATTGAATTTTTGTTAGGATATTTGTTATTAAAAATGTTACAAAACATTTGCAGGTTTCGCATTCTATATCCAAAACCCAATGGAATAAAATTTCAATTCTTTTTACAGTTAAACGATCCATTTTTGTAAATCAACAAAACGGACATTGTCAAACATATCAGGTAACCTTTTATTAAATTATGGATATTAGACCCTTATCTTCGCAAAAAACTTTCATAAAAAGTGCTCTTGATAAAAAGCATGGATCGAGCATAATTTCGTACCTGTGTGTATATATTTTTAATAAATTCAGGTAAGCGCGAGTTGAAATATTTCGCCGTTTTCTTACTTTTGTTACACTCTGTGTAATCTAGTGATTTCGACAATAAAAAAATGATAATAGTTCTATTGTAAGATTGCAAAATCAATATGTCATGTTTTAACAACATTTCAGACAGCAATATATTGGATTTTGTCTAAAGTAAGAAATACTATTATCGACATATCTGGTTTTGAAATAACCATACAAGAACGAATTAGACATTTCTGAATTTACCATTTTATAGATTATAATAATTGCAACGAACCTGAAATATTACAAAATTAGACAATTTCGACCTATATGTTTTTTTTTCAATTCAAAGCGCATCAACTGCAAGATTATTAGCGCTAGAACGCTAAATAAAAAGTAACTTCACATTTAATTAACTAAAGTTTTTCTAAATATTTATAAGTTATTCAAAGGATTAACGGTTCGTAGAAATAACTTCAGTTTTTTATGCCATAGTCTTCATGTAACGCGAATGTTAGGTTACTTAGAATATTGCAGAAAAGCCTTTGGTAGCAAACTCAGGACAGTCTATCAGAACGTGTTTTACTGAGAGATGAACTTGATACCTTGGGCACTCACGTGGATCGCACTTTGAGATGGGATAACCGTGAGAGAAGGTTGTATAGCTAATACGTATTCAACCCAATATTACTTGGCCCTTGCGCGGGTTTGGAAAGATTATTTTTTAATGCACTTGATGCCGACGACGGTTTGATTTCTAAAAATTTGTTATCAGTTTCCGACCACTTTTTTTGCCACGATTCGAGCACTTTATTTTTAAAAAAGATTTTTATATCCATCGACACACATTTTTTTAACACTTCAGAATTCATTTGTAATGGCTTGTTTGGCAATAGTGTCAGTTTCTTCATTTCCGAGTATTCCTACATGGGACTGGATCCACATGAACACCACATTTTGTTTTCCTTGGTGCAGGTTACAATTTTTTTTTATTAGAGCCGCAAGTGAATGTTCAAAATAAATTTGTTGGATTATTTGTATAGCACTAACTGAATCCGTTAAAATAAGTGGTTTGGTAGTCTTGTCATTTTTGATATATATATGAGGCTCTGAAATATGGCATGAAATTCTTAATGAAGTTGTTACAGTAGCTAGGTAACTTATGTAGTCATGCAATATCTGGCATAAATAATCCTGCTCCGACCCCTCGGCTCATTATTGAAGCGTCTGTGTATATATGAGAATAATCGCTATATTTGGAAATTATTTCATTAAAATGGTATTAAGGAATTTAGATTGCAATTTGGTATATTTACAATCCAAGGCGGGACTGAGTAGCTAAGTGTAAAGCTATTGGAAAATTCAAATTGCTATTGATTATTTTGTATAAAGGAGGGTTTAGACTTAGTTTTCTAGCATAAAAAGTTCTAAATTGGTTGGCGAAAATACTGTTAATAACAGGGTTTCTTGGATTAGCTGTTTTGTCTTTGTCTTACGCCACAAAGAATTGTATCTGGTTATCTAATGGCGGTTCATTTCCTTCACATTGTAGGCTTACCACGTAACTTGTTCTATACACACAGTGCTATACGTAGCGGAAGAACTTTTAATATATTAAGATTCTTATGATACAATTTCTTTTAATCCATTCTCTCCAATTTAGTTTTTCATCGAAGAGTATACCTAGAAAGTCGTAAATACTTAACCGAAGAATTTGGATGTTATTTCTTTTAAAAAAAATATGAATTTTGTCTTCTCGGGTGAGAAGTTGAAACCATGAAATGCGCTGAATATTTTTCCTTTAACGTATATCTAATTATATAATTCATGCTAACACAAATAAGGCTTTATTTAGCACAGATTCCTGAGGGGCATTCCATTTTCTTGCACTGTTTTACCCTAACTTAAAAGCATCTTTCATTTAGGAAATTCCTAATAAATCATATTTCCGTTAAAATGACGCAGCTCAAGTTTCTTTAATATGTTATATGCAATGATGTCAAAGAGTACTGCTGCGACTCTGCCTATTTGCAAAAGTTTCGTGTATTTTTTCATCTAGATCGGCAATATTATCTAGAGTTAAACGATATTTTCTAAATCCAATTTATTCTGATGCCAGTAACAAGTTTTTGTTTTCTAAAAACCAGATAAGGCGTTTATTAAATATCTTTTCTAGTAACTTGCATGCAGTACATATTACTGATATAGGCCTGTATAATTTTGGCACTGATTTTTAGCAGTATTTGTTTTGAGTATTGGGACTAAAGTTGCTGTGTAGATTTAAAATGTATTTAGCAAACTCTCCATTTTTGCCATCATTTTGACTGTAAAATTAGATATACTTGAACGGCACATACTTTCAAACGCGGCAAAAAACCTAAGAGACCAAAAAGTAACATAACAGAATAAAAATGTATTTAAACATCTCTCGAAATATACGAGGCGAATAAAAAAAAAACGCAAAACATTTTGTTACCCCGTATCCCGAAAACAAGTATTTGCAGGCCCTTTTTATATGAATTTCTTATCGTATTTTTATAAGATAAGTAACATCCTGCAGTCTTAGACGATATTTTTTATCCTGCATATTGGGAAGACCGTAAATAAAAAATTTAATAAACCGTTTGAAAAATTGAAGTTATCTTAAATGTTGTTATATCAAGCAATGCGAGAGAAAATGGGTTACATCTAAATATTTTTATATTTTGTGCATCAGTTTTTATAACATACAAACATGGAAAGTAAATTATTTAGAATACTAATTTAAAATATCAACGAAACAATCATTTATAAACCATGTGCTAAAATAGCACTTTTTCGTTTATCTCGATACACATAGGAGTAGTAGGCTGATCTAACTGCCCAAAATTTTTTCTGTACTTTCGTTAATCTAGAACATGTTTGCGTTATACTAGAGTTATAATAAATTAGAAAATGTAGTTATTTTGTGGGTTGTCAAGTAGTTCTTGCTCCAATCGTGTTAAACAACCGGATAATTATAAAATAAAAAAATATATATTCATAATAGACAATAGCTGCTTCTATGTTACGTCAACTCAGAAAAAATAATTTCCTCCCCTCTTGCCGCAGTTAAAACACAGACAAATTAGAATTAAAGAATTAATAGAAAAATTAAATAGTAGTTGGGATCATTCGAATAATTTCTAGAGTCTAGTCAGTCCGCGACACACGGTATCCGATCTGTTGGTTAAATATGTTTATAGACCGGTTTTACACTATTACCCGGCAATCCTTTTGTCTCTCTGAAGCATAACTTATCCTTTCCTCGTAAGAGCAACAATTTGCGAAATACTCTAAATATAATAATGCAAGAGTTCTCTACTGTTAAACGCTATACCTATCCATAGCCAGAATGAATACCAACGACGGAAGAAAATGTCAAATTCAGTTCGAAGGCAACTGGGCTAAAAAAATAAAAATTAAGCACAGCCTACTGCACTTTGACTATCCCACTTTGACATTCAGCAATTTGATTATACTCAGAGTGAGTTTTATGAAATCGAATTTTGGCCAACTTTATAATAAAAATACACATATGTGTAATGGTTAGATTAGATTATAGGTACAAATTATATATTTGCGCCATATAATTTAGAGTGAGGATAAGAACAGATAACCGAAAAGTCAAGCATCAGTGAAAATATATCACCAAAGGCTTTAAATTTGCTCAGATACACGTATTGTTGTCAAAAGTTAGCTTTGACCCGCAAATATAGGCAGCAGTTGCAAATTAATTTTGAAAATAAAATACTATTCATAAAATTCAATTCTGGAATACTGAAATTTATATTTTGTATTTGTAAGCTATTAATATTTATTTATAATAAAGCGTAGTATAGGTAATTATTATCTAATCAAATTTAACTCTTCTAAATAGATATGCAACATTCGGAAACCATGTAACAATCTGACAGTGATAATGGTTGCATTTCTCTTTTTGAGCCGATTTTAAGGACGCTACCGTCGGTTGCGTGTTGTGAATAAATATCAAGAAAATTGTCTTAAAACTAAGTAGTTGGGAGAATTAAACAAACATTTCCGCAACAATATATATTTACTGTATAATTTGTAATGCCACTAAAAAAACATATTTTAAAATTCATGGACGGAGTTTTAAATTAGAATATATCTAAGTTATAAATGTCTAAAATTTTATATTAATATTTACTGGAGGGGAGGCTTTTAGTAGTTAGGCGAGTAGTTTTAGTCCCTAATTTCTTCTTTTTTTTTTTGGTCATATACATAATTAAAAATACTGAAATGTATGATTTACAAATATCTCATATTAATGGGTAAAACTAAATTTATAATCATTTGATAGCACAAATTAATATATAAAACATATTCACTAAATACTTCGCCCGTAATTTAAACCCAAAACTACAGAAAAAACACGGTTTAGTTTTTAAAATAATATGGTATAGGAAAAAAATGCTTTGTTGAAATTGGAAAAAAAGCCATGCGAACCTATAAAAATCTCCTGGCATCATCCTACAACATATTATATTTTATACAATAAAATTCTCGCTGCACATTTCCTTTTACGAAATACCGCAGAATCTAGAATAATAAGTAACAGATGGAAAATACGCGAGAAATATGTTTTCTCTATATCGTACTCGGAAATGCAACCAATCCAATTTTCGCGAAAAATAAATAATCTCAGTGTTTCATTTCGCCGACGGTGATACGGTAATAAACATTTGAACTAAGTGGAGTCCTCACTTTACGGTCGCCATGTTTTAAACCTTATCTCATATAGGATTTGCGCAAAATAGTTCCCTTGGAAAATCCTTGCCCCAGAGCAGTGCTCAAAAATGTCTTCTTGTCTTCTTAGCTATTATCTTAGTTATTTTCGGAGCTAGCTAGACAGTGTTATCATCTGAACTCACGCCTTGGAGCTTGTTTGTAATGAGAGTTGTAAAAAGTATATCTGTTTGGGTGGAATACCTACTTAAAAATGATGGAATTGTCTGTATCAGAAGCTTACATTTTGATTTAATTTTAAAGGGCTCTGTTTAATTTTCTGGAACCAGAAACTTTGGGCCGTTTGCAATTGTCATCAAAAAACCTCTTACACGCATAAAACGTTGGTTTCCAGTTTTAAAACATTTAAACAATTTTAAAATGTAACACTAGAAAAACTCGATGTTGGGAAAAAATGTCTATATTACTACAACACAAATAAACATAAACATTAGGTAATATAGAAATTAAGCCACATATGTATATATATATATATATATATATATATATATATATATATATATATATATATATATATATATATATATATATATATATATATATATATATATATATATATATATATATATATATATATATATATATATATATATATATATATATATATATATATATATATATATATATATAGGGTGTCCCAGGATAGGTATTACGAGAGTACAAATAGTCCAAACATTCTAAGTTGCTAATTCATCTTTTGGAATCATGTCCTGCGAGGTCCAAAATAACACTGTACAAAATATTACTTAAATTGCTGTTAACAAGGCGTATTATAAGTAAGAGAGTGAAAATGCTCTCAAATAAAGAAACTTTATTTGAACAGATAACGAAAATTTAATTAGAAAAAGTTGTTTAGCACTAATTTGTATGTACATATCTCAAATACAGTGAATTTTGGTTGAATTTTAATTCGTTAGTAGATGGAGAGATTAAGTCCCGTTAAAAAGATATACATTGATCACAGGTGAAAAAATACCTGATATCTCTATTAACGCCAGTATTATGTTTGATAATTTCGTGTTAGAATACATGAGATATGTGCATAAAAATTAGTACTAAACAACTTCAACTACTTAAATTAGTCGTTATCTATTCAAATAAAGGCACCTTATTTTAGAGAATTTTCAGTTTTTTTACTTATAACACGCCTTGTATAAAAGCAATTTGAGTAATAAGTTGTACAGTGTCATTTTGGACCATGCAGGACTTGATTCCAAAAGATGAGTTAGCAACTCAAAAATTTTTGGACCATTTTTCCTCTTTTAACACCTATCCTTGGACACCCTCTCTATATATATATATATATATATATATATATATATATATATATATATATATATATATATATATATATATATATATATATATATAACAATTTAAAGCTATTTTTAGCCTTCCTTTCAAAAAACAACTGATGGCTGCTTGATTCATATCAAGGTCTATTGCCACATCATTTTCGATCGCTAAGAGGGACAGAGAGTCTAACGTCTTCTGAGAAATACTCTTTCTAAGATAGGTTTTGAACAATTTTTAGTTTTGAAAAAGATCTTTCATTACCAGTAGCGTAGCCAGACTTATAGCTTGAGGGGGAGTAGAGGAAAGCACTTCTCGACATGATAGTAGTAAGCGGACTTTGACCAAAGCGCATTAGGCAAAGAAACAAGTAAAGCTTTTAGCAAAAAATTAAAATATTTTTGATAACAATAATTTAATAATATGTATATTTATAGTGCATTGGAAGGGAATATATTTTCCTCCCGTGTTTGCGTCGCTAGATACGCCTATAGGTAAAGTTAAATATAAAATTAATGCTGGGAGGTATTAAATAAGCCAAGTTTTCATGAGTACAATCAAAACCAAGTCATTTTTATGGAAACCAGAATTGAACCCGATATCGTACAGTCAATTCAATTACCTTAATGCTGTCACGTATTATCTCGTGAAGACGTTTGTTGATTTCATCCGCATAATCTTGAATTTATATTCTTTGTTCAACTGGCAACCCAAACATTAAGTCGCAGGGCAGTCATAATTATCTGCCAAATACAATTCTGACAGGGTTCTGACCCGTGGAATCATGAACAACAGTTTTACAAGCTAACTAAACAAGGGCAGGTGTTTATTCTAGGTGCGCTGATTTCAG
The DNA here is from genome assembly GCA_030620095.1 of Kuschelorhynchus macadamiae. NCBI lineage: Eukaryota > Metazoa > Arthropoda > Insecta > Coleoptera > Curculionidae > Kuschelorhynchus > Kuschelorhynchus macadamiae. The sequence goes on from JAUTXW010000026.1 coordinate 1,591,963, forward strand.
GAAGCAATTTTGGAGATGTTTTTCCATAGTCCTATTAAATCGTTCCTTCATGTCTTTTGATCGTGGATGTAGAGGTGTTGTTCTAGTTTTTCATGTCCCCATAACCTCACAAACCTTTTTAAAAATCCCTGATTCGTAATTTCGTCCCTTCTTCCCTTATCGGAATGAAGTTCCAGTGGGACCCCATATCTACTAGAGACTTCGACCAGCACAACTCGGAGCATTATTATAGCTTCTCGGTTCGCGAAAGCAAATGATTCGGACTAAGTAATACATTACAACTTTGATGTATTTATTACCTCGATCAGACTCTAGAAATGGTCTTCATAATAGCGGACCCAGTAGTTTTAGTTAGTTTTATTTACTCCAAAATCCTCTTTAGATTTTCTACCATGTAATTCTTGTAATACGTCCTGAAATCTTTTTCTGCGAATTACTAATTAAAATTCAGTGGTCTTTCTATCAGCACTTTCCCAGACTTGTTTCGACAGTCCATTCTCATCGACTATTGAGTCCAGCGCATCTTGAACTCAAGGCCTTTGTCTGATATTTCTCTCCATTCTCCATTTAGGGCAAATTGGGCCCAATATCGGGACTTTTAGCTTATGTGCTTGCCATTCTTCTGTTGACTACTAGTGGTCTGGCATAATGGTGAATTCCTTGATTTGCTGTGAACGTATCCTTTTCGTTGGTCTTTTGACAATGCTTGCAGTCTTTTTACGTGGACATCTGGATAAATCATCAGCGTTTTTATGTATAACGATAAGCTATGTTCTCGTCTGCCAGGTCGATGTTTAATTTGGAAGTCATACTGTTGTAACTTTTCTAACTATCTGGCTAACTGCCCTTATGTATTTGTCATTTCATTAATGCAGCACTGTCCATTCTAATCATACATATATTTGTGGAAATGGTTAATAGTTCTTACGAGGGCAAGTAATCCGTTTGTTTGCATAGAATTCTAAAGGTCCATTTAAAGAAAATATCTTTAAATGGACCTTTAGAATTCTATTTTAATGTATTATTTCCACGACGAGGCCAATATTGTTATAATCTATAGCTTAACCTGAACTCTTTACCACGGTCTTCGATCATTTTATTAAAGCTCCGGCATGCTTCAGCCCACGCTAGAGTTGTTAACCCTCAGGTTACGGTGCAACCTTTGATCTTTAGCGGGTAATATATCGACTAACAGGTGTGAATTTATAAAAAATTTGAAACCACTAACTAACGTGATCGGTGCAAACAGAAATTTTACATTTACCTAAAAAAAAACTTTTATAAGAAGACATTTATTTTGCCGGTTTTCGGTAAAACAATAGAATCCTCTTTCTCAAATTGGCTTGCAGTCTTTTGCCGTTCTATTGAATACAAAGCCTTACAATTTTGTATACCTTTATTAGTAATCACTGTGAAACACAAGTGAAATTATGAAAACATTTTAAAATATTTTTTGGTAGATTACATCCGGTCTTTAGGAAGTAATTATACCTTTCTCTGTGATGCCATCAACACATTTATGCAAAAAAAAAACTGAAGCATTTTCCGGTAGATTGACTCAGATAATATAACTTCTAACAAAATTAGGGTATTCAGTACCAATAAAATGTGCTAGTTATTATTTTTAAATACTTTTAATAATTTATTATAATTTAATCCATACAAAATAACAAAATGTATACAGGCATGGTATCAAAAATATTTTATTAATTTCCCAATACATTCCAAACCGTTATCTTGAATTACTGATTTTATTTATAGATTAAATTAATACAAATGGAACAAAAAAAACGTATTTTTAAGAGTATGGTAATTTAAAAAATTAGTCGCCAAGAGAGCACACAAGTATACACATAAAGATATATATGCATAATGTAATAACAATTTCTGAGATACGTACTAATTTTTCCTGTTCGTCTTTTGTTTTTTTTTGTATTTATTTACTTGTATATATTAATGTACATGTTCCATCAAATATTTTGAAAATCTGGGTATTTTAAATATTACATTTTTTAAATACTTGTAGGTTACGACGAAAAATAATTAAACAAACTTTTGACAAAGTCTGCTAGGACAAGTGAAACGTTCAGAAGGTAGCGTAGTTTCATTTCACCGAATAAAACCTATACCCAAGAAACCTAAGCATTATCGAATAATATTTATTGTTTAAGAAAACACAAACAAATATATTTACATATACAAGGGTGATAGACTAGCTTCTACTTCAAATGACTTTCCTACAAGAAATTCAAACAACCTATGGTTTTCACTATGCTAATATCCTCAGAGAGATTTCAACAACTTACACGAAACTGACGAAACAGAAAAACACAAGAGTCTTTCTGTTAAGAAGCAAGCATATATATACGCAATATATACGTATCGCCAATTTTTTTGAACTTCAATGTATCTCACATTACTTTTACAGGTACGTACCTCGAAAATAAATTTCTCGACATTATTAAAAATATGAAGACCATAATTTTAAATTTAGGCATTACTGAAACAACAAAAATTATAAATGTGCTAAATATTTAATCTTCTTCAACAAAAACTTAACGAGGCAAAATCAATTATTCCAGAAAATATTTGTAATAAATTCATAGAGCTAGAAAGTAGGAAATACGAAAAAAAATTCAATTCTATTAAACAAAAAATCAGAAAAAATTATCAAAGTTAATATCTCACTAGGAAAAAAATAACATAACAGTCAATACATCCTCCTAGCTTGAAAATATTTCCAACACTATTGTTCCTAACGATATCGCAGAAGTTATGGCCTTGGGTGATAGCTTCTCATTACCAATTAATAACGAACAAAATTTACCAATAACAGAATACATTTCTTGCGTAGAATCAGCCATTCATGATCAACCTAGTGAAATAAAAGATAATATTAGTTCAAAAGTGGTTAGTGCATTTACGAATCACAAATTAAAGATTAGGCATAAACAAACCAAATCTAATAAATTTCAAAATAACATTTAAAAACAAATAAATAAAACTAAAGAATTTGTCAAAGATAATCCTCAAATCACCATTCTTAAACCCGAGAAAAGCAGCAAAACAGTTATAATGAACACCACTGATTATGATATAAAAATGAATCAACTCCTTAATGACACAAATACATATAAAATATTGAAAACTGGCCCAACTAATGTTTTTCAAAATAAAAATAATACGTTTATAAAAAAGCTTACAAGCAAAAACTTAATAACTCTTATACAAGCTAAAAATCTAACTATTCACAATGCATTGCACCTAAAATATACGGACTGCCTAAATTACATAAGGCAAAGCACTAAGACCAATAGTATCCCGTATTCAATCGCCTTTTTACAACCTTTCAAAATATGTATCAAATTGTTTATCTAATATCATAGTACAGTTATTATATGAAGGATATTTTCACCTTTAAGCAATTTATAGAGTCAGTAAAACTACCACCAAATTATAAACCTATATCTTTAGACGTAACTTCTTTATATACGAATATACCTAACGAACTCATAACTAAAGCAATAAACGAAAAATGGAATGAGCTAGAAAAATTTACAATTTTTAATTAGAACGAATTTCTAGATGCGTTAAATATGGTGACCTTAAATAAATATTTTCCAAACTAAAAGTGTATTACCAGCAGTTGGACGGCTGTGCTATGGGCTCAATTTCTTCCACAGTGGCGCAAATAGTCATAGAGTTTTTAGAAAAAAGAGTACTTGAAGGATTGGGTTTTAACATAACTTTTTTCAAAAGGTACGTCGATGATTGCCTAGCTGCAGTTCCAGAAAATAAAATAGATAATTTATTACATGCCTTTATTAGCTTCAATTCAAAACTTCAATTCACCACGGAAGTAGAAAAAGATAACAAAATAAATTTTCTAGATTTAACCATAATTACACAATTTGAAAATAGTTTAAAAACAAAATGGTTTACAAAAGAAACCTGGTCAGGACCCTACCTTAACTTTAACTCCCACCACCCTAATAATCAGAAAAGAAGTGTTGTAATCGGGCTAACCGATCGTGCCATGTCATTAGCATCGCCTGTATATCGTCCTGAAATGTTCCAAAAGTTATTGACACGTTGAAATCCAATAATTTTCCGGAAAAGTTTATTAAAAAAATAATTAAACAGAGGAATCATAAATATTATAATAAAGGAAAACAAAACAACCTTTTAATACAAAACAACACACCAAAAAAATATGTAGCACAAACCAATTTTCAGAAAAAATAAAAGACATTTTAGCACACAATATAATAGTGTGTCACAAAGCACAAAATTTAGTAGGTTCTTTTTTCACTCATTTACTCAGTCCAAAAAAATAATAAATCAAATTTGGTATACTCAATGAAATATATCGGCATGACAACTTTTGGAAAACAGGTTAAAGGGACACAAGTACATGAAAAATGCGTCAACAGCTCTACACAAACACGAGCAAACAACCAAACATGAATTTGATTATGCCAATTCAAAAATATTAGACACAGATCAAAGGTATCAAAAACTCGTTATCAAGGAAATGATTTATTTAAAAAGAGAAAAATATGTTCTAAATGACAAGCAAGACGTTAAAAATCTAAGTCAAATTTATTATAATTTAATCCACGCAAAATAACAAAATGTATACAGGCATGATATCACAAATATTTTATTAATTTCCCAATACATTCCAAATAGTTAATAATAATAATAATAATCGAAATTTATTACTTTTCATTTACACCATATTATTACAGGAAATTAACTATGTTATATATATACAAATATATATTAGTAAATGAAAAATAAAAGGCCAAGTCATGGCAGTTTCCTGGTAGATAACCAGGCACTGTTAGAGAGAGAAAAAAATATTTGAAAGCACCTCAGTGTCGGCAAAAAAAAATCTAAGCACAATGTAATGTTAGATCTATAGGCTAGACTATATTTAATAAATGTAAAAAATGCAAGCTAGATAGAAGAAAGGAAAGGAAAAGGAATAGGGAAAGGTAATATACGAATGTAAACTAAGCGCAAGAAAAAAAAATTAAAAAATATTGATATTTATTCAGAGATAATTATTTACTGGCGAGAGAACAGAAATTGTTTTATTTTTTTTTGAAAGGCGTAATATGACTGATCAAATGACGCGATGCTCAAAGAATTTAAATTAGAAGAAAGGTTATATGAAAAACTTCTTTTAAAAAGCTCTTTTCTATGCCGTAGAATAGTCAGCTGATGTAAGTTTCTAAGATAACGATGATGATTATCTACCCTGAAACGTACTTTGTCGTATAAATATTGTGGAGATTTAAATTTCATTATTTTATAGCTAAGAGAAATGGTGTGTAGCTTCCTGCGATCAAACATATTGAGCCACCCAATATCTTTGAACTTATGTTATATATGATTCCAAAAATAAGGCGAAGACACGCATTTTGGACTTTTTGAATTCTGCGAGAATCAACTTGATCCAAGCAGGGGCCATATACGGTGACGCAGTGGTTAAAATTAGACAGGACCAAAGAATCGCATAGAACTTTTTTTAATTCTTGACTTAGAAATTGTCTTTGATTATATATAAGTTTAGGAGCGCTATAAGCTTTTTTTAATTTGCCAGTTACATGCTCATGTAGTTAACACGGTATGTATCAGCACATTAATACATAAAAGTAGACCGAACAAGGAAAATGTGTTTAAAGAAACTTACATAATATTATGCTACGATCTGTAGGGTATCGAAATCGTCCATTTTATTAATACGAACAACACCACCTCCGCACTTCACATACACAATACCATTTAAACACCACGCATTTTTGTAGGTAAATTTATTAATTGCAGCCGATAACAGTGAAAGACGGAACTTTGTAAGATCTTCCTTTATTTTTATTTTTGTCGACTTCAGGACAATTTAGGACTGATTTTCGTTCGCTATCGTTGTGGAATGTCACCAAGGTCGCCGGTGGAGTATTGGATAAATTTTTAGGTTTTACTCGGTAGCATTTAAACAAATGCATATCCTTCATTTTAAGTTTTTGTTTGTTGTTAAAAACATCCAATATCTTTTCACGGAGATGCTCGTTTTCTTGGTAGCGAATTCCGAATACTCTCACATTGAGATTGCGCGAGGCCTGTTTCTGCTTTTCTAAGCATCGTTCCTCAACTCTTTCTTGAAGATTATTGATGGTTTCAGCCTGTCCGTTCAACTTCTTCTCAAACCTTTCCTCCAGCTTCTTAGCCACTCTCTGCACCAGATTTTCGAGAAATTGCTCATTAAATATGCTCTTAATCTTTTCTATATCTGCGGCTGTCAAACGACACAACTAAATATACTTGGCACAAGCAAAGACACAAGATTAGCACATCTATTTCTTCTTGAAACTAAGGTAGAACACTTTAAAATGATTTGTATAACATTAAATGTTAATTCTGGTAGTTTGTTAAACAAAAAACTTAATAAAAGCCAGCAGCAACAATGAACGTGCGTTACACTAACTGAATCTTGAATTACTGATTCTACTTATAGATTAAATTAATAAAAACGGAACAAAAAATCGTATTTTTTAGGTGTATGGTAATTTAAAAAATTAGTCGCCAAGAAAGCACAAAAGTATACACATAAAGACATACAGGGTGGCCCAACGAAAAGGTCCCACCCTTATTTATGACTTTCCTGGTATATTTTGGGAAAAACGCTTGGACACGTCAATTTTGATTTTTAGGGGGACGTCTTTTCATGTATGATTGTATAATACAGGGTGTTCCAAAAATAAGATATCGCATTACACTTGACATTTTTAAATGGAAACCCCCAATTTTTTTTCTATTTTTGGATTCTCCAGGAAGTTTTTAGTAACTTTTGTATAATATAGTTTATACCTATCTTCAACCATTTTGAAGTTTTTTTAATTTTTTTTATAAAATTCGCCTCATTTAATTTAGTACTGATAATACGGAAAAAAATAATAATCACCGATACCAGCAAGAAATTTAGCATCCGTCAATGTCATCGTAAATCATAGAACAACTTTATCTTTGATTTGAAATCGTTAAGTTGCCTAGTTCTATTATAATATTTTGCAATGATTTATTCAATTCAAGAAAGGGTCGAAATAACGAAACTGTATTATCAAAACGGAAGCATTGCAAGAGCTACCGCCCGGTTGTTTAATGCGTTACATCCAGACAAAAATATTAACCATAAGTATGTGGCTAAATTAATAAGAAAATTTGAAGCAACTGGATCTGTATCTAATATTCGCCGGAATCAGGAAAATCGTCCAAGTAGAAATGAAGCCAGAGAAATAGCAGTTTTGGGACACGTGGCTCTTGACAACACCCAAAGTACTCGTGGTCTGGCTACTTCTTCAGGATTTACACGCTCAACAGTGCAAAGAATTTTGAAATCCTATAAATTTCACCCGTACAAAACTAAACTTGTCCATGAGCTTAATGAAGACGATTATGATAGAAGGTTGGAGTTTTGCGAATTAATGACACAACGTTTGAACAATAACCCAAATTTGTTATTTAACATTTGTTTTTCGGATGAATGTACCTTCTATTTACATGGTGCTGTAAATAGACATAATTGTCGATATTGGAGCGACTCGAATCCACATTTGTTTCGAGAGGTACATTCGCAATACCCACAAAAAATTAATGTCTGGGCCGG
>JAUTXW010000027.1:0-15601 GCA_030620095.1 Kuschelorhynchus macadamiae
ATGAACCGAATCTCATGTCAAAGCTGCGCCATCATATCATGACTGTATCCGACTCTATTTGGTTTCCAGGAAGCCCCATGCTACTTGGGGAACTTCTCAAAAGACCCAACGCAAGTCACACAGCCAAAAAAATCCTATTACTGAACGATCACATGGAGCCTCAGTATCTACCATCAGCCCTCGGAGCCCGCCCAGCAATGCACCAACTCCCACTTCCAACTTTGTCTACCTCCTGTATCGATACTGCAAACGGCTCTCGGCCAAGTGTCGAGGACGCGACATGCGGCCTCTTTGAAGCATCAAGCCGCTGCGCCAAGTCCCCGTTCTCCCTAGCCAAGAATAGAATGGACTATTCCCTCCAGACGAGCTATTCAGCCCCATCAGCCTATCTTTTCCAGGCAATCAACGACGTGGGCTCCTCAAAGGCAGCCCACCACTTCTTTACAGCGTGCAGATCGTCACACCTGTACCGAATGCGGAAAAGAATTCGATCACCCTCACGTTGCGCCGCCGCAGCCATACAGGTGAAAAGCCCTTCAAATGTGAGGTGGTAGGTTAAAACGTTCCAATAGGAAACTTCCCGGAAAGTGCCAAATACGGCCGTAATCGCAACGAATGCTCTCAGCCTCGGGCTAGATTCAAGGCCCATCACTTGGCTAAGGTTCAGAAGCCCTCCGGGTCACCTGTAAGCTGTATGTAAATGGCGGTATTGGGGAGCAATAACCGATGCTAGTGGAATTGATTGGATGGCTGTGGTGGGACAGCACTCGCTGCTGGTGAAAATGATTGGACAGTGGTGAGGGGGGAGCAACCGCTGCTAGTGGAAATGATTGGACAGTGGTGAGGGTGGAAGCAACCGCTGCTGGTGGAATCGATTGGACGATGGTGAGGGCGGAAGCAACCGCTGCTGGTGGAAATGATTGGACGATGGTGAGGGCGGAAGCAACCGCTGCTGGTGGAAATGATTGGACGATGGTGAGGGCGGAAGCAACCGCTGCTGGTGGAAATGATTGGACGATGGTGAGGGCGGAAGCAACCGCTGCTGGTGGAAATGATTGGACGATGGTGAGGGGTGAAGCAACCGCTGCTGGTGGAATTGGTTGGATGGCGGTGAGGGGTGGAAGCAACCGCTGCTGGTGGAATTGGTTGGACAGTGGTGAGGGGGGAAGCAACCGCTGCTGGTGGAAATGATTGGACGATGGTGAGGGCGGAAGCAACCGCTGCTGGTGGAAATGGTGGGACGATGGTGAGGGCGGAAGCAACCGCTGCTGGTGGAAATGATTGGACGATGGTGAGGGCGGAAGCAACCGCTGCTGGTGGAAATGATTGGACGATGGTGAGGGGTGAAGCAACCGCTGCTGGTGGCATTGGTTGGCTGGCGGTGTGGGGTGGAAGCAACCGCTGCTGGTGGAAATGATTGGACAGTGGTGAGGGGTGAAGCAACCGCTGCTGGTGGAATTGGTTGGATGGCGGTGAGGGGGGAAGCAGTGTAGACTCCACAGTGCGAGGAATGCTCGCAGAGCGGTGATTGACTGTGTTCCCTTCCCAATGTAGTAAGTGGAGTTGAAAACTAAAGTCAGGTGACGCTCTACCCCGCCCAGGTGAGGAAACCTGCATATCGCGAACACAACTGTTCCTGTGAATGAGAACCACTACGATGTCCTTTGAAGTAAGTCCCCCTAAATCATAAGATGACCGACTTTTAATTGGCTTAGAACGCTGTCAGCTTTCTGAATTCTAGACGCGCTCGCGCAAAGTCGAGCCTTAATGATATGCAAGGCTCGGATGACATGATCCTGTGGTTGAAATTACTTGGATATGATGTATGGGACGAATACATGTCTCAGGAAAGCGCAGTTGCTAACTTGAACCAGCAAGACGATCTACGCAAATTGAACATTATCCATGTAGCAGGCACGAATGGGAAAGGAAGCACTTGCGCATACATCTCCTCTATACTTCAGGGTTGTGGTTACAAGGTCGGGCTCTACACCTCACCACATCTCCTGAGCATATGCGAAAGGATACGGATCGACGGCAAAGCGATAGAGGAAGATAAATTTGCCAAATACTTCTTCCAGATATGGGGTCATCTGCCATCCGAGGCTAGTAACAACATCGATATCCCGCGATACCTCCAGCTGTTAACCCTTCTCTCACTCCATGTCTTCATCACAGAACGGGTTGACGTCGCAGTTTACGAAACACATATGGGTGGAAGAGTTGACGCAACAAATGTTGTAGCTTCACCCATTGTGACTGCGTTGACTCATATAGGGGAAGACCATGCCAAGCTTCTTGGCCCGACTATTGAAGATATTGCCTGGCAAAAGGCCGGCATCTTCAAGTCTGGTTGTCCAGCCTTTTCAGCGCCTCAAGAAGACGCAGTAGTTCAGGTTCTTAACCAATGTGCAAAGGAAAAACCCGATGTAAACCTGTCATATGTTACGCCTGATTCATCACTACGGGTACCAGAATTCCAGAGGGAAAATTGCTCGCTTGCCAGAGCAGTGGCTCTGGCATGGATCAGGAAATCCGGTACACCTGGAATAAAGAACCTAACCGAAATCGTGGACCGTAGCGTTCAGACACTCGACTGGTGGCAGGGCCGTTATCAGCAGGTAGAAGACAGAAACAAGCTGAATCACACATGGTTCCTTGATGGTGCTCACAATAAATTGGGGCTTTACCGCGCAGTATTATGGTTTGCTCGGATGAGTAAATCGCGAAGGTAGCAGTCTTGTGCATGAATGATATGTGGTGATATTATGCTAATTCTCAGGCCGTTAGTGACAAAATCTCACCGATGAGAATAATCATTTTCAGTCATTTCTCTGATCGAGACGGGGTCGAGCTTTTAGAAGTTATCAACAACAGCCTTGAAGCAGAAGGAGTTGAGATCGAACATATGATATTGACTACGTATAATGAAAGAGATGATGGAAAGGCAAGGATCGGTACAAATTTTATCCCAAGATCACACGCGCGAGAAATGTGAACTTGTGTCTAATCCTGTCATAGATAGGAATCTACGAAGCCGATCTTCTACTGAGAGGCTAGAGAGTTACAGGCGTGCTTGGATCGAATACCAACCTCAGACTGCAGTTCATATTCAAGGGGTTATTGAAAAGGCTCTGAACCAGGCTCTTGAGCTTAGTGAAAATCGGTTAGCACATGTATTAATAACTGGAAGTCTGCATTTAGTGAGTGGTGCATTACGGATTATGGGAAACGAAGCGATTTAAGTGACCCTCCATACATCCGTGATTAGGTACCTGCCCAAGCCTGCGCTGAGATTTCATCGAAAAAATATGTGCCAATCCCTGCCATGAAATAGCCACGCGATTGCTTAAGTTCCAAAAGAACCTCCCTAGCCAGGGCTCTCTTCACAACGGAGTGAAATAAGTTGATGAATGCAAACTCAAAACCACGAGGTTGAAATGTTGAATAACTCTCAGCCAGTACTGTTGCTTGTTTGATCTTTGCATCAGCCTCTGTATACATAGCTTCGTACCAATCAACACGTGCTAAGCTGATGAGTGTGCGGACATGGTCCAGTTGGTCGGTCATATCATGCTCCTTCGTGCTCTCGTGAGCCTTGACAACTTCCCCCAAAGTCTCTCTTGCTAGAGTAAGCTCTCGTAGATTGATGTAGGCCTCCGCGAGTGCAAGAGCCAGACGCCTAAATACCCTTGACCGCTGGGCTTGCGTCCTCTCAATCGTTCAACATCACAAAGAAGAAAATCTCTTGACTGGACGGCAAGCCCCAACTCACAGTAGACGTCAGCGAGATGGAATTGGGTATGGTGGTAACTGGGGTCCTTCTGAATCAGGCAGCGCTCAAAGCAGTGTCGGGCAACATCAAAATCCCCTGTGTATCTGGATATTCTCCCAAAGATGAGGTACGAACATTCGACTTAAATTGATCTCCATGGGTGTCGGAGCGGGATTTCTGGGCGCCCAGCAGTCAATGTATCCCCTTGCGCTATCAAAGTCATTTCTGATTATCGCGTTTTCCGCCTTTGAGAAGAATAGGCGCCCATAAGCACAGTGTAGTCGAATGTCTCGGTCGGTTGATGGAATTTGGGAAGATTTGCGAAATATTTCATCCAGACTGGCATCTGACTCTTCATGCTTTCCCTCCTTGCGGAGATATACACTCATTTGCCAAGTAAGCATGACCACCAGAAACGGAGAAACAAAGGAGACCCGGAGTCTGCGGACTGTTGATATAACATACTTTGCTCGGCAGCATTTGTCAGTCTACAAGCCGACAAAGATGCCTCAATAAAGCCCCCCCCTCACAACATCTGGTAGATCCTGAATATCGCCCCTGTCAAGCAAATCCCATAGTCTATTCATCATTGGCATTAAGAGCCTTCCAACTATGCTGTATCTAGCAAGATGTTAATTTTTGATTCAAGATGAACGGAAGTAGACCTTACGATTGTTCCAAATGAACATCACGAGGATATACGTATGCTGCGAATGCAAAGACAGCTATCAACAATCTCGTGGTCTTTGAGTTAGCAGGCAAAGAACGGGGTCCAACACAACGGTGGACGTGTAGCATTTAGCCCCATCCCCATTCATAAAACTTGCAATCAGCCCATCTTTGATGCATTTTTGAATTTCCTGATCTAAAATACCATCGATGGCAAATAGCTCCATAAATTGCGTAATGTCTGTCCGAGAAGCGGTTGTTTTATGACCATTATGATCCCACCGGTTCTGAAGCAAGACTCCCCGTCGTAAGATATCATCGCGGATACTACCACCCATAAGACTCATGAGAATCACGAGCTGCATGTGCGTACTTGTAGCATCGTCACTTCGTATCATGTTACTGACGTCAAGGGACGGAAGTGTCTCTGGGGATAAGTCAGAACAAAACAGCGAATTGCAGGACAGCTGATAAAATTGATATTACCTTCATTCATTACGACGGCATACCACGGCGGGGTGTTCTGAAGTCGGTCAATAGTGCCTTGTGGGTCTTGTGGAGTCAATTTATCTGCTCGGAGCTGTGGCAGTATTCGTAGCTGGGTGCATGTGTGTACGTCGTTTGATGTCTCGATTGACATCTTCCAGTACATTTCCCAACTGGACCAATAGAGATGCTTGCTGTTGCTTTTGTGATCCTGGCCGACCCATTGTACAAGTTTGGCAAGTTGGTATGTTGTCATCTTGGTGTGTTCATACCGGCCAGTTGTACCGAATATGCAAATAATCAAGAGACTATAAGCAGGGCCGAAGCGCCATTTGATAAAAGCCACCATTTCTTTGAATTTGCAACCTCCCCAGATGGCCCTGTACGACTTGAACGCAAACTTGAAACCCCGGTGCAAAGAAGTTCACGGAGTTGAGGATCCTTGTTTGCAGCATCGAGGAAGTTCTTGAATGGCGGATGTTCCGGCACCAAAGAGTTGCTTTTCCAACCCTTTATCAAGTTGGCTTTGTCTTCAATATATCGGAATATTCTTTCAAGTCGCTTGGTTCCTAAGTCACCTTGAAGCTGGAGGAATCTGCAAAGTATTTGCATTCAAGCCTCAAAAGTTCTATGTCTTGCGAAGCAAGTCCATCACACTTAGACTGTACATCGAACCAGTGAACACTCTCGGAAGCGAGTTTGACGTGAATACATGGAGTATCCTGTGACAACATGATTTGCAGGTAACAGTAGCAGCACGACTAGGAACGCGTTATGCTGGTGGATGGTATTGGGTGTGGTGAAGGGCAGCAGGAGTGGAAGGGGAGTCGGTAAAGTCAGGGCGTGTTGCAGCCTGAGTAAACATGGCAGCTGGAGCGCTTAGAAATTGTGCTCCTGTCACATGACCATTCCCTGCTAGTGAGTCACGGTAGTTCTTTCATCCGACCTACTTGAATCTTGGCTCGATCTTCCATCGGAAAAGCTATTTATCCGTTTGATTGGCTGAGGTCCAAGACCACTATCCAATCGTTTCCACCAGCAGCGGTTGCTTCACCCCTCACCGCCATCCAACCAATTCCACCAGCAGCGGTTGCTTCACCCCTCACCACTGTCCAACCAATTCCACCAGCAGCGGTTGCTTCCACCCCTCACCATCGTCCAATCGATTCCACCAGCAGCGGTTGCTTCACCCCTCACCATCGTCCAATCATTTCCACCAGCAGCGGTTGCTTCACCCCTCACCACTGTCCAATCATTTCCACCAGCATCGGTTGCTTCCCCCCTCACCACTGTCCAACCAATTCCACCAGCAGCGGTTGCTTCCACCCCTCACCGCCATCCAACCAATTCCACCAGCAGCGGTTGCTTCACCCTCACCATCGTCCAATCATTTCCACCAGCAGCGGTTGCTTCCGCCCTCACCATCGTCCAATCATTTCCACCAGCAGCGGTTGCTTCCCCCTCACCACTGTCCAATCATTTCACCAGCATCGGTTATTGCTCCCTCAACACCGCCATTTACATACAGCTTACAGGTGACCCGGAGGGCGTCTGAACCTCAGTCAAGCCCTTCTGTGCTTAGAACTCAAGCCTACCCGGGTGATGGGCCTTGAATCTAGCCCCAGGCTGAGAGCATTCTTTGCGATTACGGCCGCATTTGGTACTTTCCTGGAAGTTTTATATTGGAATGTGTTGCGAAAGTAGTGAAAATCGCTGGCCTCTCTTTCCCATATTGTAGATATCGTTTGATCAGTCTAGACTCTACATTTGTGCTGTACATTGGCTCCGTGGGGGGTGGCGGTCTTGCATTAGATCACACTGGGTGGTATCTACAGGACTTTTGCTAGGTCGCTTTAACCCTTTCTGCTGTAGTTCGCACGGGGATTTTCTTTGAATGACCATGGACCCTAATCCACCATCATATCTCCACCCCAGTATGATGATGACGGAAGCCGATAGGACAATACCGACGCTGTCTCGATGCCGGTCTATCCATTCAGTAAATGAAATGATCCGTGTTCGATCACTCAGGTCTTTTCATTGGAGCCCCTTGCGCGCCCCAGCTCATGTTGCGACATGGTAGGTTGGAATACAAGGTAATCGCAAACGGCGCCGATCGAGACGCATTTGCGGCAAGAATGGATGCGTTACGTCTGACTAGTATACGCCATGTTGGGATAGGGCACTCAAGGGGTCGACAATCGATAGTTCGATAACAACTGTGGTATTTATCGGAGGGAGGACGTACGAAATGACGGATGAAGCTGTTGTGAAATTTTTAGTCTGTTTACATAAGGACCCAGGTAATTTCCCTCCCATTTACCCATCGATCATTTCGAGCCCACAACACTGAACGTCTCACCCTTTCATCACGTCCACGATTCCTAGCAACAGTCTAAATTCTTCTGCTCCTAATCAAAGCGTCCGACTGAGGTACGCGGATGAATACAAATACAATGTTTGAATGACTAATTGACCATCGTTGAGTAGGTCGGCGCAAACCCTAAGATGAGCAATACATTTCTGTCAACCTCACAAATCCAAAATGTCATGCTCGATCCATTTGTCGATGCGATCATCCGATTCCGAGCACAGAATTGGGGACAACCAGAGAAAAAGCCCAGAAAAGAGTCAAATTTCATCCTATGCCCGATTTGTGCAATGCTCACTCGAACTGCTTCCATTTCTACCATCCGTAGAAGAGCCTATCCAGCCCCGCGGCTTGCGTCTCATCATTCAGACTTGTGTGATATATGTCATATAGCAGCTGAGAATGAGTTTTTTGAAGTAGGTAACATAACGAATTGTATGCGATATATACATAGCTTTAACAATGTCTAGCTCTCGGACGGCGACTTGACCTCAGTCCAAGATGCCTGGAATGCTGCAATGACTCAAGTATTCCGAGACATTGAAATCAAGGCAGCGAAACTCATCCCCGAGGGTGTGGACAGACTGACAGACTACACGGCAGACAAAAACATCTACGCTGTATTGAAGTATGCATTTTCCAAAGATACAACCCCTCCGACCTTAAAGCCGCCCACATGTATCGATTACCCCGAAATACAATTTGAAATCGCGACACGCGCTCAATATCTACAAGACACACAATGGAATACTCGTGGGCATGTGTGCAGCGGATGTGCACTTTTCACCCAAAGTATCGCCGTTGTAAATGAGGAAGCATTCCATTATGAATGGCATAAGACTCCGATATTTTGCCAATTTTGCCATCAGAAAAGGCCCAGAGGCTTTATAGTAGGTCAATTTGCTTGAAGTCAGCATTTGAAACTGTTGAAAGCATCTTCTTACAATGATGTACCAGATAAATGACTACGACAGACTACGCCAAGCTCGGAAGACCGTGTTGAATGGATGCTTGATGAGCATTAGGGACACGGCTATGGAGGATTTCAGAAAAAATAAAGAAATCGTTAATGTTCAGTTGAAAATGTCAACTAAGGTGGAATTCACTGTTATAACCAGACCTGACTGATGTGGGTGCCGGTCAACCGCCTTGGCTTACCTAGGTAGGTTCAAACTACATGTCTCTTTTCCTGGCCATAATTCATACTGTAAGCTCTTGAAAACTCCGCGTTCTGCGCACCCGCTGATTTCCAGAATCCCTGAAGTCCCGAACGGGTGTAATTCACCACAAGTGTGACTTTATGATGTACGAAGCAAGCTACGTCATGCTTGCGAAGTCTGTGTCGAGTCAGTTATTTCAACTACCAGACTTTGATGGCATCAAAGTTCGAGTGAAAGGTTGCCGCAGGAGGGCGCTGCGGGGGACATGAGTAATTTCTTGGCTGGAGATTTGAATAAACCGAAGAATTTCCACAATTTTCGTTGTAATTCGCTTTTAACTCGTTAGTTTCTGAAAGCCCAAGGTAGAGGTCATCAACAGCCACCCCTGCCCTTCTTCAAGCGAACATTATGTGGTTTTGATCAGGCGATGGGAGCACGTGTTGAAGAATTCACATGATCTCAAAAAGAATGAACTACTGAGTGTGTTGTAATTTCGCTTATCTATCATCATCAGGCCTGTCCTTCATTGACATCTCCGCTGAGGAGCCTTTTCTTCAAATTTGAAGCATGAGCCCATCGATTAATTTTCTACTGATACAGCGACCCAGTCTCAACTTCTCGAGCACTTGAGTGCAAGTGGCAAGCATTGCGCATACGATTTGGGCATGCAGACTTACACGGCATGACGTGATTTTCCAGCTAAGGTGAGTATGACGATTGCGCGTTTTATCGGCCTCTAATAGGAGGGTCTCCTACTGTATATGTATCTGTATGCCCGGACGCATCCACGTCAATGCTGAAAGCAGTGGCAGATATTCAAAAGTTCAAAATCAGAACGAGAAAATCCATACTCTTAAACCCATACAGTGATGCAATAACAAAGAATACGTTCCGCTTCTTGCGGAGCCCGTTCCCAGAGTGCGAAAACCCATCTTTTCCATTCAAGAATCGAAGGATGCCGTTCAGAGCGTCCGTTTGGCTACGTCACGGACTAAGGTGGCGTTATGCGTAGATGTGCGGTCTTTGGAGGCAATCAAGACAGCTTTACTCTGATTCACGGTGGTTGGAGCGCTAGCGCACGATCTCACTCTTGCTCTTTTATGTATACCATGGATGGTCTACGCAGCAGGGATCGATAACATTGACATTGTGTCTGTAGCGATTTTGGAATACTCTGGCTCCATAGAAATCGGTTCATAGTTGTTTTCATACAGTAACGACATACAAAAATGCATAAAACCATGGCCAGGAGTCCAAGGCCTTGCCGAATTCGCAACGGTTGAGCTTTCCGCTGCCAGTGCGCCAATAATCATGAGAAAGAAAGAAGATCAAAAATGACGCGGAGAAAGGGTTTCCACTTGACGCCGAAGGCCTCATAGTCCAATTGGAATAATGCCAGGACAAATACGTCTGATCGGCCCCATTTTGCAAATGAAGGGCCAGGCTTAGGGCAAATCTAGAGGCGTATTGAGGTGGGGTATTACGCGTAGGTAGCGCTCCGAGGAGCCATATTACTTTTGCCTTAGCTAAATTGGTATTTTTTGCTGTACCCTGTGATTCAACGTGCCATGTCACAAAGCTGGGCGGGGTGACTGATCTTCCCCAATGAACGAGGCTGAACCCCGGGCACGGTTCCCTCCTCGAATGGCCCCTCTGTCATGCAGCATGAGTCCGGTAGGGGCTACGCGAGATGTGAGGAATTGACTTTGTTCACGCTGCATCCAAATCTAACCAATGGGAACCCGCCTCTAACAATTGAGGACTGGACACAAACCTTAGACTGAACGAAAATCACTTTTTGGCGAATTTTAGCGATCAGACCCCAGCCCGAAAATTCTTTTCAATCGCAGGGCGCGTTCGCAGCCTATCAGAGCGTGACAAATAGGGAGAACGATAGATCGAGGTGCAAACAGTTTAAGCTCGCTAATGCGGTCAGGGGTATTTCCCGATTTGCTTCCATGTTCCTGTGTTGAACAGTTTCCCGTCAACATTACGACCTGGATTTTGCTATCTTTTTCACTACTCTGGATCATTCCAAACCTTCACACATCACGAGTTATTTCATCAGAAGCTTCCATTCCAAAGGGGTGAACAGGTATCTCAGTCCGGCTAGCAATCTAGTCATCGTGCCGCACTTCCAATTCATTAATTATTTAGATGGCATTCAAGTCATACATCAGACGAAAATACCCTCGATATAGGAGCCCATATACCGCCCCCATCTATGATAGTTCATCTGCCAGTCGAAATTCTTTACGAGATTGTAAAGAATTTCAACGACCGCAGGACTATAGCCCGCTTCGCTCTTACCTCGCGAAGGCTCTATGAAATATTCGCTGATGGCTTATACAAAGAGATCGCGGGAAAGGCACTTGTTTGGGCCTGCTCAAAAGGAGAGATCAAAATCTTCGACCTTGCTATAAAGAACTTTCACTGTCGACACATTTGTTATGAGATTTCCACGAGCATGAACGCTATCAGCGAGGCAAGCAAGGGCGGCCACATGGAAATGGTCACTGCCGTGCTGGAAATGGCTAGAGGGCTGGCCCATGGTAGATGGCCCGAGGATATGCGCGAGTTAAAGGGCTGCTTGAATGTTGGTCTTATGAAAGCCGCGGAACATGGCCATTTGACCATCGTGGAGGAAATGGTTGCTCAGGGCGCACACATTAATGTCAATCACTTTCAGGTTGAGCCCTCACCACTCCGTCTCGCCGCCAGGGAAAATCATCTGCATGTGTGTAAATTTCTACTGTCAAAGGAAGCTCTGATTGATCTTGGGTGCTGCTTTAATCTTTGTGAAGCCTCTGCAAAAGGAAATCTCGAGGTCCTGAAAATCCTAGTTGAAGGAGGTGGCATGATAAACATACCCGCTGAACTTGGGGACACATGCCTGATGTTAGCCGCAGGGAATGGCCATGCTACTACAGTCACATATCTTTTGGAAAAGAGAGCAGACCCCGATCGCCAAAACCGCCACGGTGAAACTGCACTCAGTATCGCAATTGCAGAGGAGCATGCCGACGTGGTCGAAATTCTCACAGCCAGGGAGGGTACTGTCATCTGACCGAGTCGCAATTTTACACAGCGCCCATACTCGCACCCGCTACCTCGGTCGTCCAAACAAAATTTACACTGATATGAGGATTTTCGCTCACTCCATTTTCCCATATCTAACCGTTCGTACCTTAGAATCTGTTGAATGTCTCTTCTAAGCATCTTGATGCACTTGCCGCGACGGTATTGAGCTAAACATCAAGACAGATACTTAATTCAGACGAGCGCTCGTTGACCGCGAAATTATGCTTCGCTCGATATTAGTCAACGTAAATAGTTAGCTGAGACGTCTCTACCATTTCGAGTTGAACTTAATGTATCTTACACGCAAAGGCCGAGCTAAGAGTTCCACACCATCAGCGATTTGGGGCCTGACGGACTACCCCCTAATACAGAAAGGCATGACATGGCTGGCTGTAGGGAAACAAGAATTTGTTATTGACCTCCCGGGTATGCACGGGACTGTGCTTGAAAATGAAACCAGAAGGCTGTGACTTCTCCGCGCACCAATCACTCATGGAACTTGATTTTTCTGGGTGGGAAACGTTAGCGTGTGATACAAAAGCAAAGGATTCAATTGCTGAGATCCTCACGAAACACGATAATTGGATTTGCGCATCTCGTGCCAGCTGGTATTTAAGAAGTCTGCTACCCGATGCTCCCATGAACATCCCAGATCGTTTGTATATTAGTCCGGGCTCCTTAATCGATACCTCATAGGGGATGCACCCTTCTACGTATCAATTGTCAACATAAAGACCTACCGCTGTCGGCGTAAAATGCCCCTTTTTCATGTTGCTGTCCTCTTTTGCCCCAAAATTGCTGAATTTGGTAGGAAGTCTTATGTTGAGCCCAGGAATTAGATTTTTTATGTCTTTTTTCCTCACGTTGCTAGTACGAGATGGATGTCAGGGCACGTATGCGTATGCATAGAGCTAAGCCCAAAGGGCTATTCTGATGCATGAGTGGGGCAGCAGCTTTGGGCGCGCCCGCGTATACAGACTGGCAAAGGATCCAAATTCTGAAAATTCAGATTCTTAAGTGCAATTGGCTAGCTAGCCATTTCATGATGAATCAATGACGTATCTTGTTGCACATAGGTAACCAAGGTGTCTCTGGCGTATTGAATCATGTCCGTGTTGAATCATGTCTATGTGCGAGTCCACCGATTGACCTGACGAGCACGAAATATTGTAAATGAATGTTTCCAACCGCGCTAGCGTAGCAAATTGTTTTTTCATCGACCGGGCTGATCAGTCAGATCAATTCATTGTTTACTTGCATGGTCATACGTAAGCGATCCGATCCGAATACACATAACAAATTTCAAGAAATGTGATCTAGGGATTTTCCACCATTAGAATTAGTGGCCAAGAAGCTCGTGACCTTTGTTTTGGGTTATACGCCTGAGGAAGACTACCAGGGAGTATACAACGACCCGGATATAGCTCACCAGGATTGACACATGGGAGGCCGAAAATAGCTTTCTTTTCCACTTTCCGACGCCAAATCGTAGTAACAAAGAACCTCTACTGTGTAAGGTGTGGAATGATACACCGTGTATTGAATTACTGACAATGGCAGATCAAAACGGTGCCGAACAGCTCGAATGTAACCCGAAGACACTTTTCATTCAACACTACTATCCCGAAATCCCACCCGATCATCTATTCTTATGATGTACAGTAGCCACATTAACAGCAACATCCACCCCGCAGACGCGATATCTCTCCAAACAGATCTCCACAAATCATCCCTCTTCTTCAACACCCTCTCCTCCAACACCGGCAGCCGCTCCACAATTGCTTTGAAATTCTTATCATCACGCACCACTGACTTATCCGCCGAGTTCACCACCTCAGTCGCCCACTTTATGGCTTCATCAAGTTTTCCCAGCTTCTTATATATCAAAAACAGATCGTGGCAGATCAAGAACACCTATGGGTGTTTCATCTCCACCGCCAAATTCACAAGAAGCCGCGCGTGATCGGTCATCTCTAACAGACAGTTATGGTCGCTCACTTTATGGACGACTTTCGAGAAATTTTCTATTTCGTCCGACATAGCAGCCGACTCAGCTATTCACCCGTCAATCCTCAATTCAAACACAATTCATCTTGGATACCATTAAACAGCATTCCGATCGCTGCAAAACTCGACATTGTCACCGCACTGGGAGAGGATTGATCGGAGAAGCTCGGGGGGAGGAGAGGGACACGGAGCGCTTTGGTTCGGTAAGAGATCAAGGACGATTCGGATTCGACAGCTCAGAGGAGGAGCATTCAAGTTCGACAACGGCAGAAGAGAATTCGTAGAGTGAAGACAGCAGACAAAAGGGGCTTATTCAGGTTGGTGTTAAAAAGGAAGTCAGAAAGAAAAGAGAAATTGACCCTGAGCGATAACCCTTGCACGCCGCCGACCAATGTCTAGACCCAGCTCCTTTCTCGTCATACATCGACGTTATAATGTCCTCCACTTCTATCCCCAAGTCAACTAGTCTCGCATGACTGTAACTCGTAATACAAAACGCCCCACAACGCTCACCAGGGTGAATTCGCATGACTGGAAATTGGGCACACTGCGCTATTTCTTGACACGTCAGACAGGGTAGAATTCAAAGCAACTATCGTCAAGGCGAGATTGGATTTCTTCGTCCAAGTCGTGGGGCCTGTGGGGCGCTGATCGCGCGGCCGGGGGTCGATATCTCAACTCGAACCACCCCGGTTGGCCAACCCGCCAAACCTAATTACAAATTTCACCCCGCGTCACACGTATCGGCTTCCCCTTCCAAGATCACCATCCAGTCACTCCGATCACTGATCGATCTTTCGCGTGCTGGTGAGACCGTCTCACAACAGCAGCTAGCCGGGATGCAGATGTGCAACCCTCAATGCGGAACCTCCATGTACCACCTACGGTGGTCAGTTAGCGCCAGAAATCAAGTGGCCTATTTGGGCAGAAGATATACAGATCATGACCAGCAGAAAAAAAAAACAGATAACATCAATTCCCCTTACACGAGGTAAATGATTGGCAGAAGTGACCAATAAGCGTTGATCGGCTGTTTGCATTTTGCTCAGAGGCAATGCAAACAGCAGGCTACCCAGCCAGCTAGCCTCATCAACTCCGGTATAGTAAACACATGAGCTCAGCCTCCCCAGACGGATATCATAGTCTGATGTTTTTACCATTGGACCTAGATAAGGACAACACATCACTAAAAATGCAAGCTATTGTAGGAGACAGAAAGTCAAGATAGATGAGTTGATCCGACTTGAGAATCTGACATCTGACAATTTCCCAGTGATTCTGTTGGTAAGTCATTGGCTTAGTCAATTTTACTTGGCACTGTAGACTTCCCATCTAATTCTTTGTTTCGGGTCAATTACCCTATTTGGATAGGAAGTCGCGCACTGGCTGGAGAGTGTTCTCCTCATGATCATCTATCTTGTTGTCGCCATGGTGGCGTGACTTCTCTGAGGGGTTTAGGGGCCTTGGAGTGGGGATTGTATTAATGAAGGCCCTCTTGTGACTACGCAATGTCCTCTTATAGTTGTAGCAATGTATTCATCTACCAGCAATTCTCTTCGGTAATACCATGGTTGAGTTCAAATGGTCTGCCGTCCCTAAGTATCGAGGAGGCCTAATGTTTACGTTCCAAATTCTCGTAACGATCTCTGATCATTCCATCTGTCCGATAAGAAGTTTAGTTCGCTCCTCGGAAAAGAAAGAAGAAGAAAAAAAACATGTAGTCCCCGCGTCTATGCATCATTGGAGATAATAAATGGTAGCCATGTTGATGAAGCTGCGTGGCCTGTATTTAATCAGAACTGCTGGTTTGTCATCGTTTGAAATGCCTGGCGTATCCAAGTTGGCCGATCTGATGCTTTGAATTGGGGGGCTTCAACTTTGCCTATCACAGCAGTACATCGAAAGACCATAGTGGCGGACATGACCCATGGGCATTACATTACATGTACGTGTAACACATATAGGTCCCCGAAGCCTCACTGGTCTCATCACCGCACGGTCCCGATCGACTCGTACGAAAGACACGGAGCCAAAGTGCAGCTATTGCTGTAT